>OX352209.1:1802500-2228696 GCA_947086425.1 Xanthorhoe spadicearia
AATGTTACATTTCTAGAAGTAAGCAAAATCAATACATCAGATAGGTTACCCTAGAGTGCTCGCGCTATGAGCATTTTGCCGCCCGCGGCACAATTTTCGTTATATTTTGTGTACTATGCATTTGTCATGTTCAAGCGTCCATGTAGCTGCCCCCCTGTCTTTCAACTTCTTGTGTTAGAAATAAAAATTAAATCAGTGCGCGAATTACTGCAGGAGACAAAGGTTATTGGAGGTGTGTCGCGTTTCGCGGCAAAATGCTCACCGCGCGACTACTCACGTTAGTAAAATTTATGGGTCTTAGTTTTTATTTTTGTTGAAATATTATTCATTTTCATTGCGTATAGTATTATTTCAATGTAAATATGGTATGATATTAGTTTTTATTTGTTTTAATTAATTATTGGCCCTTGTGTTTATGTTTTATTTTGTTTAGTTCATTTCATATCGATACGTCCAATATTTCTGAAAGAAATTGCCCTGGCTAAGAATAGACCACATATTGTTAGGAAATTTGGCGTGAACATCTTACAGAAATATCTGAGATACCAAATCTCTCGATTTGTGCCACCGAAACATCAAAATATACCCTCAGTTCGAGAAGGTATATGCGTCATCAAAGAAAAATAGAAGGACAAAAAAGGGTGCATTTGATGTGCAATGTTACTGTGCAACGAACATCGCATGTACATGTGCCAAGATTTATTTGGTGAAATACATGCCGTAAATGACGAAAACGAATAATGTTGTTGGTTTGATAATTTTTACAGTAATAATTATGAAGAAGTTCTAAAACACCAAAAATTATTACCTAAGATTTCCCAAAGCATTTTTTTCTAATTTCTTATTATAAGTTTTTGAAAAAAGTTTTCTATTTTTATAGTTAATGGTCTATTTTATTATTAAAACATAACAACAAATGCATATGACTCCGTATTAACAAAAAAAATTGCGGCGGCAAAATGCTCCCTACGCGATTACTCGCGTTTCACGAGAAGGCGCGACTACTCTAGGGTTAAGACTGGCAGACACTGAGTACTGATACATAAATACAATGATACTATAAATTTAATAATCATCATTTCATCATTTCAGCCCATTTCCACCCACTGTTGGGTATAGGCCTCCTCTCTATTACGCCACTCATTCCGATCCCAATAAATCCCCCAATAAATTTAATAAATTAAAAAATAATTAAACATGATAACGACTGTGTCCCAGGGAGACATTTCTTTCAGATCTCTATGTAATTCTTTAAAAATTGAAAAATTGAATACTCAAATTTTAGATATATACCTACCTAAAACTCTACATTTGATAATTTTTTACCAACAAAGCTATTCAAAGTTGAATGTGAAGTACATTATCTACAAGTAAGCACTCTCGAAGATCCAATTTATCGAGCAGACCGATCGGAACTAAGTGGTTCGTCTGAAGCTTATTACACTCCTTTGCCGGCGAGTCGGTTAAATGCGCCTCGACGGGCAGTCCAAGTAACTGCGTAATTTAATAGCCTCCTTGTGAAAAGGGAACAGAAAATATAAAAATAGGGTAGGTGCGTCAAATATGGGCCGGCGGGTAATAAGGACCACTTCTATTTTAACATACTTCCAATATTATTATTAGACTCAAACCAAGCCTACATTATAGAGGACCATTAGGAAGGCTAATATCCGCGGTGGTATCGCCTTCCTATTCGCCTTCATGTCAGTAGACACATTTATTTAAACGATGTTTGTAAAAATCGCTCTACTAGAAAAAAATCTCCACGAAAACTGATTAATTGTGAGTACCATAGACTTTTTT
The DNA here is from genome assembly GCA_947086425.1 of Xanthorhoe spadicearia. Lineage (NCBI taxonomy): Eukaryota > Metazoa > Arthropoda > Insecta > Lepidoptera > Geometridae > Xanthorhoe > Xanthorhoe spadicearia. The sequence continues at coordinate 1,804,304 of OX352209.1, forward strand.
TTTTTAATCTGCTGTTATTAATATAACATAAATTTATCATGTTTCCTGATTAAGTTAAGTTTAAATATAAATATAAATTTTTCATGATTTTACAGTGAATTTTGTCGAACTTGACGCAGGCGGCTAATAAGGGCCACCCCCAAGGCGGGTAGTAAGGGCCGTCAATTACAAGGCTTTCAGGTCTTCTTTCGAAGTCGTGTTCTATTATATCTGTTTTTATTGTGTATACGTGTTCTGAGGTTAAAATATGAATGTATTTTCTTTCTTTTTTTTGCTATTTCAGTTAGAAGCGATTGATAATAATGAAGGACAAAGACTGGTTATTAGCAATACTGGTACACAAAAACAGATGCAAAGGGCAAGGTGACTGGTGACTAACGACTGACGACTGACGACTGACGACTGACGACTGATGAACAAAAAGAACAAAAAGAACAAGAAGAACAAGAAGAACAAGAAGAACAAGAAGAACAAGAAGAACAAGAAGAACAAGAAGAACAAGAAGAACAAGAAGAACAAGAAGAACAAGAAGAACAAAAAGAACAAAAAGAACAAGAAGAACAAAAAGAACAAAAAGAACAAAAAGAACAAAAAGAACAAAAAGAACAAAAAGAACAAAAAGAACAAAAAGAACAAAAAGAACAAAAAGAACAAAAAGAACAAAAAGAACAAAAAGAACAAAAAGAACAAAAAGAACAAAAAGAACAAAAAGAACAAAAAGAACAAAAAGAACAAAAAGAACAAAAAGAACAAAAAGAACAAAAAGAACAAAAAGAACAAAAAGAACAAAAAGAACAAAAATAACAAAAAGAACAAAAATAACAAAAAGAACAAAAAGAACAAAAAGAACAAAAAGAACAAAAAGAACAAAAAGAACAAAAAGAACAAAAAGAACAAAAAGAACAAAAAGAACAAAAAGAACAAAAAGAACAAAAAGAACAAAAAGAACAAAAAGAACAAAAAGAACAAAAAGAACAAAAAGAACAAAAAGAACAAAAAGAACAAAAAGAACAAAAAGAACAAAAAGAACAAAAAGAACAAAAAGAACAAAAAGAACAAAAAGAACAAAAAGAACAAAAAGAACAAAAAGAACAAAAAGAACAAAAAGAACAAAAAAAAACAAAAAGAACAATAAGAACGAAAATAATTTTTTTTTTGTTACTTTGACTTTAGTTCTGAAGCTTGTGGGATCGAAACCGGCCTTCACACATACTTCACACATTCACACACACACAACACAAAAGATTAGGTATATCTTGCGTTTGAGTGAGTATGCCCAATAAAAGTACATAATACTTCACAGGACTCCTAGAAACTTGGAGGAAACATAATAGAGCAAAGTTCCAAAACGTAAACTTTCATAAGTTTAATAAGAGCCACCAATTCAAGAAAATTTTCAAGAAAATATTATGCTATTTTTGATTTTTTTTTGAGTTTTATGTAGTGAAACTAATAACTTTTTCAAGAATATGATAATTTTGAACAAATTTAGTCAATTAATGCTTTTTTTTCAAACTTTTCGTTTCATTAGTTTAATAAGGGCCATCACTGTTTTTTTCCGTGATTTAAATAAATCGTCAAGCGTAACTCACTAGAAAATCAATCTAAAAGTCTGCGAGAGATAGTATAACTAGAGTTTACAATGATAAAAGACAAAATGAATGTTTTTGTTAAGTGGCCCATATTAAACTCCCGTCGGCTAATAAGGACCAAAGGAAGGGTTTTGAAAAACCTCAATATTGATGATAAATTTCAATTAAAACCAAATAAATCATACTTTTTCAGACTGCTTATGAAGTAAACATTCTTAAAATGTCCTGTTTTTCATTCATATCCGTCTGATTTTGAAAATATTTTGAATTGAAATTAAGTGGCCCTTATTTGCCGCAGGTACCTTATAGACAATTGGTTACTTTTTGTACGTTTAAAAAACATACAGGAGATCGATTCTTGAACACATTTAAAACATGACGCGGTAAGAGATTGCACGTTATCTAGCTTTTGTTTTCTGAAATCCATAGAATTTTTCAAAATAAGAACGCCGAGACGTGCCGCGTTAAGACATGGTTATTTGGAGAATAAGGCGGCAGGTGTGTACTTATTATACACGGTACATAATCTTTAGAGCTTTAAGCATTTAGATTATTTGTAGTCATACCAAATAGTAATTTATTTATATAAGTAGTATTTTAAAAGTATTTCCTAAATACGATGTTAGTATGTTAGCTTGAGATATGTCATATAACGAGTGTACTTATAAAACTACCGGGAGAACTTATAACCATCCCGACCGACAGTCCGTTATACACATCGGTAAAATAATTTTTGAAATCGGCTGAGTAGTTACGGAGATTACCTCCGTCAAACAAACCAACATTACCTCTTTATAATATAAGTATAGATAACATAACGTTTTTCCAAAAAATATTAGTCAGTCGATTAATAAGTATTTTTGAAATTATCCACATGTTTTATCAACATGGTAGTGTTTTATCAATTAACTAAAAATATGTTAAAAATGTGCATAAATCACCCCAGCTTCGGTCCGTAAGCGATAAATCAATTTATTTCAACATGCACAGGGTTGCCAGCTCCGTGTTATTTTTACAGACAAAATAAATTATCTTATCCTTTTTACAATTTGCTGTTTTTAGACGATATTTTCGTAACAAAAGAAATACTTGGCAGTGTTGTACTTTTTTATTTGACTTGACGAGTTACATTTGAATGGGGATGGAGTGAGTCGAAAGGAACAAGTATCTGTTTGACATGACACAGAGTATACATTTTTTACTGAACTGCACTGCACAGTACGTAAAGTCGATACATTCTTATTCTTGTGCACCCCTAAAAAAGGTTCAAATTGAATCTACTTGTTTTTGTAAAAATAACATTAGTTTTTGTATTTGCGGTTTCAATTGCGATGTCCAATCAATGTTTGGTTTTGCCTAGAATGATTTGCGGTTTAAAAAAATGATTAAAATGAGCTCAGTATATATTACTGTATTTATATCTATATATTTGTTGCAAAAACAGAGTTTGCTGGTCACCAAGTGCAACTTTGCTAAGCTTCTAAACCGAAAACAACTATTACCGAGGTACCTATTAAAAAAATACGATAGCTACCTGAAACGCTGAAACTAAAAAATTTGTTCAACGCATGATTTTAAGCTGAAATGGGTGGCGGCGCTGGTTTGAGACATATAACCACCTTAATTTAATGTATAGGATCGTTCTTATTAATTGATAGAAGATAAGTCACTTACTCGTACGAACGAACGATCGAACGAACGAATGATAGAAGATAACAAGATCTTATTAAAGACCAAAAAAGAAAGGGCCTATTTTTGCCATTCTTTTTTATTCAGAATGAACGACAAATATCCGTGTTGGAATTGAAAAGCATGAACAAACATTATGCCGTTTTGCTTATTGTCACAAAGGGGAACTATTTAGTATTCTGACTGTGATGCTGCGGCCACACATATCGCGATAACGCGAAGATTTGCGTTGTCGCGACACGTCTGGCCAATAATTCGTCCTGTCGCGAATCATCTTCGCGAATACGAAAGCACTTCGCGCCGCTGTCGGTAAAATGCGGGACATCAAAGGGTTTTCATTTCATTTCAGGGTTTTCATTGCGGGACATCGCGAAGCTTTTTGTAGTCTGGCCAAGAACTTCGTCGTTGAAGTTTTATCGCGACAACGCGAACATGAATCTTCGCTGTCAAGTGTGGCCGAAGGGTGACAAGTTGCGAAAATTAACGCGTGGGTATTAATTATCCACTAACTGGTGTATTTACTAAATAGGTAGCCATATTTGGCTAAATGTCTAATTATTAGATTACATAAATAAATAAATAATATAAATAAATATCCTTGGACATTTCACACATACATGTAGGTATTATATATATTTCTTTCCTTTTGACTATATTTAAGTACTTGTTTTTACTAAAATAGCGATGGAGACTATCGAGGAAGGAAAATTAGTATGCTTAAACCAGATAATAAGATTATAACGAAACAGTCCGCGGGATACAGAGATCCTTTTTCTCATAAACATGATATAAAAGTTAGATACAAATATATTCAGCAAAACTTCGTATTATGAATAAGTTAGTCCTTTTCTCATCGGACACTCGACACCTCATCACAAACAGACATAAAACCCAACAATTTTCTCTTCTTAAATAAAAGGTCATATTTGCATGAGCCCGCTTCCTATTCCTTAACATAGAAAATAGCTTATACTGAATAAAAACTCATACGTTTTATTATAAAAACGAAATATCTTTCTATCATTTTCCTTGTACAAGACCCTTGTCACAGAATGACGGTTTGGCTACGATTTATTGTTTCTATGAAGAGCTTCGTCTTAGAGACATATCAAGACATTTTTGTCTTAGGTCCAGGATCCAAGATAAATGGTAAAAGGTTTAGTATTCATCAGAGTTAAGGGTTGCTACAAACTACTAGTAATCCTGTTATAAATATCGGAGATTAGTAAATAAACAACTACAAGTTTGAATATATTATTGGGAACTTATGGGCGTGTGAAACTAAGGTAAAATAGTATGGAATCTATTCTAACAGATGGTAGACACTTTGTAAAGTTTGTCATATCGGTAAAAAGTAATCTAAGAGCCGGTTTTTTTTTTCATTAGTTATGATGTAAAACAAAAATTTGTGTAATCAATCTGTAGCTAAAATGTGTTTAATTTTCTTTACATAGGTTCATACCTCATCCTATATATGTTATTGTTTCTACTCTGACAACAACAGAGTGCTAGTTTGTTTGTAAGGATCAGGAAAGTATTATTAGACGGCATATTGTCGCGATTTGTTTTCGTTCCGATGAGACCCCTAATGCGACCTGGCAATTTCCAAGAACAGTGCCAAGAAATACTTGGGTATGTTTTTCTTAGGAAATAATACACTTATGTACATTAAATAATCGACCTATATTATTCATACACCATTGCTATGTTCGGGAAGTTAGTTACTTACGTAATTCTATACTATCTATGCTAATATTATAAAGAGGTAAAATTTGTTTGTTTGTTTGACAGAGGTAATCTCCGAAACTCCTATCACCTGATTACAAAAATTTGAATAGACTGTTGGGATGGTTATGGTCATATTTTATCCCAGTAGTTTTATTAGTACACCCGTTCAAAGCCAGGCCGTGCTGTTAGTCATAAATAAAATGTAACTAATACGGGTCTTTCAAAGATAACAAAGGAAAACAGCGATTTATAAATCAGAAAAACATCGTCGACCGCCCGTTGTCGGCCGCAGTAAGCGTCCCCGACTCCCCACAGATTGGATTTGACGCGTCCCCTTTGTCTTCCGCGGAGAAAGTGTACCGTCTGAATTGCATTTCATTTCTACCCTTTAGACTTCGTAATGACGAATGATGGCAAAGGGTTACGATTTGATTTGAATTTCAGTCTCTGAATAATTTATTTTCATCTTTACCGACTTTGTTCTGGCTGAAATTTGGATCAAAGTAAGCTACGAAATTTTTAAACGCCTTTCTGTATCAGTCACCTTTCTGACCTTCTACCTGCTCATGGGTCACTCTTGGAGCTTTCTAAACACGCTGGTTATTGAAGGCACATGAGACTCTACTGAGCATATAAGGTTTCATCCACGTTAAAATAGGTAAAGTCAGATCTTTCAGGGCTCTTGGTCGATTAAATATTATTTGTACAACTTATTTCACATGAATGTAGTTTTTATTATTTTTCATTGATAAATTAATGCCTTTAAGTTTCAAACAACTAACTTGTGTTTATGACATAACATAATTATTACATACTAAACTATGTTGTTACAGTTAAACGCGAGTTACAATTAAGTTCTCAAGTTTAACCCGAGTCACAGTAACGGTTCACTTTGTACCGATGAACAAGAAAATAGAATTACCGACTGCGAAACGATCTTATATACTGACCTACATACCGTACTACCTAATGCATGTTTACCAACTAAGTAACATACGTTTTATAGACGTACTACTGAGGGGAAAATGAATGGAATGCTTTTGAAAAGCTCTGATACAATTGAATAGAATGATTGATTTAATTCAGCTGAAGCACGGAATAACCTATTTTGTTATATAATCTTTGTAAGTGATGTTGCGTGACTCATTGACAAAAGTTGTAGAGACTTAAGTACTCCAAGCTTAAGCCTAGTCTTACTCTTAGTACAGATTCTCAGTATGAATATTTGCTCCTCATCATTCTATTTACGTTTGTATTGATACAAACGCGTGGCGGACTAATGTAGTCGGCAAACTGAGACCGTGCACAGTATCAACGCGTTTGTGAAACGCGTTGCGAACTAGCAGGTGACGCGTTACATTAAATTGAGCAGTGACTGCTCTTTCAAAAAACCTAAGTTCTATCTAACCTAACCAAGCCTAAGTTCTGTCTGCTGCGCGCCTCATCTATTCTAATATTATAAAGAGGTAACGTTGGTTTGTTTGTTTGACGGAGTTAATCTCCGAAACTGTTCAACCGATTTCAAAAATTCTTTCACCAATGTGTAGAGGTTATAGGTTATATTTTATCCCGGTAGTTTCATTAGTACACCCGTGTCAAGCCATGACGTGCTGCTAGTTTTATGATAAATTGTATGAAAGAGGACTTTTCTAACAATATCACAAGTCTCGTACTATTGACAAATATTCTTGTTTTCCTGTATATTTACCCCGACGGTACTCCGTCCCACAAACATAGTTTGCGGCCGGCTGGTCGTTTCCTTAACGTTTCCGCTGGACTGCCTGTTATAATAGAGTTAAATATTTCACAAAGTATTGTTGTTCTGTTTATCTAACATATAATATTTTATTTTGTTACAAAAAACGTATTTAAACGTTTTATTTTTGTATCTTGATTTGGCTTTTTTAGCATGATATCTCTAGCGTATAGCAAGAGATATCATGCTAAAAATGCTGATTTTCTTTATAATAAAATCATTTTGGATTGTACAGTTATATATTAAACAAGTTAATAAGTATCACAAATAAGTAAGTTGCCGTGAAATATAAGTTACTATTAGCAGCTAACGTATTGCGTTAATGATAACATCTAAAGACGAGGAATTCCATCGAATCCCGCATTTTCTTATTTCCTGATGTTCCCGTTTCCCAAAATAGGGGAAATAGGAAAATAAAAATGTACTGCGCAGGAGATAACTGACGTTATCTGGTTTTTGACATCTCGTAAATAGATTGAGTTAATAGCAATAGAGATACTTATAAACTCGATTCTAGTGGATTATAAAAAAAAACAAATCTTAGGCCTTTGCATCTATTACCTTTTTTAGATGATTTATACAGCGTCAGGGGGCAATCTTTGCCTCCTGACAAAGGATTATCAAAGATGCTCTGGTATTTACCTTATTTTCTTATTTGACAATAACTGTTTTCAAGTTCAATAATGATGAATCATAAAATTTCAAAACTAGTTTTTGTTACGACTTACGAGTATAACAATACGAGAATACAACACACTTAAGATATGGTTTTCAGTTTAATGTCTCATCTAACGCTTTTAAACATCATCTAATCTGAAAAATGATGAAATACCTTTTATCTTTGGCAATGGGATTTCATATAAAAACGATAGTCTAAATTTAGATAAAAGGAAGGTTTGTATTTTATTTTATTCTAGATGAATAATTTTCACTATTGACAGAAAATATCAAGGTAAGTAATTAAACTACAAAGTATAAATTTTATGGTTTAATTAAGTAACACATCTAGTAGAATCAATTGATTGTTCTAAAAGCAAGAGGATTCTACGCCTCTGTTCCAACCAGAAATTTGCATGAGAAGAAATGCTACGCTGCTACGCGTCTGTAAGCTACGACGTAGCACAAGGCGTAGATCTGCCAATTCCAGTAGTTAGGTATTTCTGGACCGAATTTAAATTGTCTGTCCCGGCTTTTAAAGGAGCCCTAAAAAACTCCAGCCATGAGCATTTATATTTAAAAAAAAAAACTATTTTGGTCTTTTTAGCAAAGCTTTGTAGTACTTTTGTAAAATACAAAAAAAATTATCAATAATACTTACCGTTGCAGTCTCGTAATTTTTCCCCTTGAAGGGAACTATTCAAAAAGAGTTTTGGAAATGGGTCGGCGGTATATTACGAGGGCTGTCAAATTACCGACAAACTTTAGTAATACAAAAATTGCTTATTGTTGCGAAAATTACATTTGTAGCGGCGAACAGAGAATACCGCCTTTTATTATAAAAAGGGTAAAATTATTCTGAAATTATGCTTTATGTCAGAATTCACAACTAAAAAACATACTTCTTTTTATTCTTTCTTTTCTTATAAAAATAAGAGTTTGAGATATTTCTGGAGGTGTATTTCTATTGTAACCAAAAAATTATTTTCAAAATAGGTCCTATTTTCGCTGAAATACATACCTAAAGCCGAAAGTAGAACCTCTTGTTTAAAGTCAGTAATTTATGCAAAGAAAATCGTGTTTTGTTAACTATAAATAAATACAGCGTTGAACTTTGAGTTGATTCATAGTGACATAAATAATAGGTACATTATGTCCCATTTTCTAGCGTTCACTTTTAGAGCTAAAAACACGTTTATAGCACGCAAAGATCTAATTACAGATTTTAAAATTGATATATCGTTGTTTTCATTTAAAAATTACGTTTTTATTCGTGTTAAGGTTTCCTAATGTCATAAAATATACTATTTTAATCTAAAAATACTATCAGAAACGTAAGAATAAATTACAACAATTGTATCCTTGTATTTACTGTACAGTAAGCTCGCATTAATGCGCATTTTTTTCGCTTTGTTGAAATATTTTTTTAAAGATATCGATTCTCGACGACTTAAAGATGACGCGGTAAGAGACTGAAATCCATCACATTATTCAAAATAACCACGCTGTGTCGTGCCACGTCAAGACATGGTTATTTGGAGAATAAGGCGGCTGGCATGTTAATACCAACATTGGCAATGTCAATTTACTTTCTCACAATCGTTGTTATATATAGAGATCACAAGTTTGACAGTGACAGTTCTGACAGAACTTGGCTGAAGCGTGAAAGCGCCAGATAAAAGAGAATTCTCAAAATGTCACAAAAAACCAGTAAAGTTCAGCAATCGAGTGATTATAACAACAATGCACCGCGTCAACTGACGAGTGAAACGGCATTAAATCTGGTGCACAGAGGAAATTATTTCCATTATGTTTGCCCGTTCCGGCTGTTTTAACACGAAAGCGAATGACCAGCAGAGCCTCGTTTGTATTGCTATCGGAACGACGCTTTTATTAAGCTACTTTTTAAAATAACATTTTATAGTTAGCAGGAAATGAGATAAATAGGTGGTTATTAATTTTACTATATTTATTTGATTGTTTTTGTTTATAGAGGTCGTAGATCTTAGAGCCAGGAAAATAGACTTTTTTACTGTTTTTCACTATCTCTGATTATATAGTAGCGCGTAGAGTACAAATCATGTATATTATACAATTTTAGTACTACATGTCAAATGACTACATTGATTGGCAAATGTATGGAATGGTAGGAACCTTAGTATACGGACTTGACTAGACATGGGTATGTACTATATTTAGTTATTTATAGTATTTTAGTAAGAAGTTCTGATAGTACTTAAAGCTCTACCTTAATGATTGATCACCATTGGGAGTTTATTATTTTAAACTTACACTTCTTAATTAAATAACCAAATAGACTCTAAATTCTATATCAAATACGTTGTTACAAAAGCTTATTTCAAAGTTATAATTGTGAAAATATTTTTAATTTTTCATAAAAGTTTTTACGCGACTTCGGCGTGGAGGCGTCACCTGTCATTTAATACGATTGCATACTTAATTACTTCCTCACTTGTATTCGAATACGAAGTATTTTTATTTAAATTTTTGGAGAGAATAATGACTGAGACTTGAGCGAGAGAGGAGATTTCGTTAAGTGTATTCTATATACCAAAACTTTTGTGCGAAGGGACAATGGTCTGTGAAATTAAACTGGTAAAGTAAAGCCAAGAGCGGTCTTAAAAGCGCACTTTGAGATTTAACATCATTATCATCTCAATTTATCTACTTCAATGTGGTCTACTCTATTCTATCAGCCACCAACTCAAATACACAGCCAATCTCAATAACGTATCTATCTTTGTTTTTTTTATGTATCTATCTTGTCCTTCCGTTTTGATTTTCGGTAGATATTTGTCATTTTTTGTATTGAAGTATAAACTAAAAAGGTTATTGCGATCGGCTGAAAATCGATGGTGTAAAAACTGACAGTAAATATTCTACCAATACAATTGTTTTATCAGTTTTATTAATTCCAAACACCAATATTAAACTGACGTTAATTATGCGAATTGATTGTGAATAATTCAATTGCAATTATCGAGTGCGTTTGGCACTAGCTTTGTACCCGCGCATCCATCCATACAATTAAACAGGGTGGCTCAGCTGTACGGTTACATCGATGTCGAAAATTTATTTTTTCTTGCGTTATTCTTTTGTTGTCCCTTTAAATTAAAAAATACTAAGTTGCATTCTTTTATGCTGATTTCAAATGGATTCACTTTAGTATAATTAAATTCTATTATGACAGAATCTTATCATTGGTTTGCATGTTGTACGTTATCTATCATACATAATTTGATTATGACCAATTTCCTGGAAACCTTGTTTAAAAATACAACTTTGGAATTTACTAATTTGTTAACAAACACGGTTCAGTTAACTAAAGCTCCAACAGACCACGTTCGTAGTTAACCATTTTAAAACACAGTCAGATTTCGACAAGAAGTATAAAAGCACTGGTTAATTGTCTTACAGTGTCATAAATGTTAGTAAATAAGTTGTATGGAGCAAGTGATGGCATTTTTTAGACCTGCTCAAGACCTTTGCCAATACCTAACGACTTTAAAAGCCGAGTCCGATAATATACGTGCCTTCTTGAAGCAGAATGTAGTGAATGGTTTTCCGATGTAACTACCACATTGTGTGGTGGTACATTATGTGGACAGCTTATTTTGTAACAGCTGATTATCTCACGCAGAGTAAGCACTCGTGTTGTGGTCTATAAACGATAATGGCCTTCGAATTAGGAATATATGTTTCGGATTATTATATGAACGATTGTGCTTTGATAAACTATTTTAACGTGTGTGAACTTTGTAAGCTTTTGTTTAAAATATATTTTTTCAAGTTGACAGAATAAATCTTAAAATAAATTATAATGCAACAAGACTCTAGCTAAAAACATATATTAAAGCATCTTGAAAAATCGCTGTAAGGTGAGTTTAGTAAGTATTTAAGATATAGTTTGGCAAGATCAGATGGCACTGTTTGTATTACTGTTTGAAAATTCAGGCACTTATTTCTATTAAATATTTGAAATCGAGAAGCATAAAAGGAAAGTTAAAAAAATACGAACATGCTCTCACAAAAGCGGGTCCCGCGACTATCACCTCCAAAGGCGGATAAGCCGGCACCATAACCGGGTTCGCAGCCACCATCCTCTCACACGCATCCAGTCCACAGTACCACGCTTGTAACACACACTCCCGCGCAGACTCGACCGCTTGCGACCAACACGGAACCCTCATTTTAACTAGGCCAAGGTCACTTCATACTTTCCGAGTATCTCGAAACGATAAAACAGCGCGTGATTCTATCGATAAAGAAAATATCGATATGCACAATCGATAAGACGTCCAACTGTGTGGAAAACGATTCTACAATGCGCTACATTGCGCAGGCAACAGAGCGACTCTTATCTCGTATACGCAGATAAGGTGCGCTCGAAACGATACTGCGATATCACCGTTTGCTCAACCTTTTGGAAATAAAGGTTGAAGGAAATGAAACCCGCGGCTTTGTCAGCCATGTAATTGTTTTACCTGTAAATACGGACGACTAAAATTTCTGAGATGGTTTAGGTGCTGCAATTCTATTTTATGCCAACTATGTTCCAGCTAATGCAGTGTCCTATTAAGCGTTGGCAAAGATTGCCTTCTGACACAGTTTGAAAAAGATGTAAAAGCCAAACATTTTTATGGAAATAAAGGACAACATTATTCAGAGGTCATTCGATGACCCGAAATTACAATCTTTTGTTTCTATTATTCAAAAAAGTTTAGCGTTCCAAGAATTACAGCTGAAATAATGTTTTAAGTTATTTCTGGTACAATGAAAGGGAATCTGACAAAGGCTGATGAAGTTTGAAATAATAATTTGGGAATTGGGTGTGCAATTAAGGTTGGGGACATTACGGTACAGTTTTGTCCGTCTGTTTGTTTAGGCGAGTTGTCTTTGTTTGAGTTCCTTGTGTGTTCCGATAAACCGAGCTACTTTTCTTTGGAAGTTTCAAGACATTATTATCCTTTACTATAAAAGTTCGTATTTTACTTAACAACTAATGAAGAACCCATATTTGTAATATCGAACAAAATTTTCGAAGTTCAAAACTACAGATTATTCAGAGCACGAACAGATTATTTAATTTAAAACAAATAAAATAATTCAATTTGAACCTTCACTTAAAATTTAATGAATAAAAGTATTTTGCACTATTTAAATGAGTAGGTACTTGTTATTGGTTGTGGTTTCTGTGGCTAGGGACACTCGTAACCAACTTTCAAGAGCTCTACTTCAAAATGACAAAGCAAATAGTATAGGCTAACTAGGCGAATGTATGGGTATACAATAATTGTATTATGGACTTTTTAATAAAATATATTTTTAGAACATTTAAACAAAGACTACCATCTGGACTAGTACCTATAGGTACTGTTTTTCTTTGTTTCTAGTAAATTCTAATCAAATATATATTTACCATCTCTGTCCAGATCAAATGGTGATACGAGGTCAACTGGCATCGACTGCAAGGGATGAGACGCAGCTGCGACCAAAAACTCATGCCAGAACGTACTCATTGTTTCAATTATATCACAAACACTTTAAATTTGCGAAAACACTCCATAATCTCATATCTTTTATATAACGTCCATTGCATTTACCGCACTATTCGAAATTTAAAAATCACAGATAAAAAAGTTTGCATTCGCATAGCTGCGTTCGAAATATAAAAAAACACAGATAAAAAATATTTGTAAATATTATGATATTAGTTTGTGGGTTATTTTTATTGGTTTGTTTGCAAAGAGTAAACGGCCCGAGGACGCTCGGAGCAGACTGTTGGTATCGCGGCTGATATCAGACGTATCGCTTGATAAGACTCACTCCAACAATTAGTAACTGATAGAAGTTTTTGCTTTCTTGTTATTTTGAGTCAGGTTTGTTTTCATCGATGATTTTATTTATATTTTTATCGGGTTATTTATAAGTCATCTACTTATTCCGTCCACTACATAGCTAAGATTAAGTTATATTTCCAGTAATATGGTCGTTCACTTCCTTTTATTGGTATTAATTTTTTTATCGACAAATGAATCAAAGATACAAAGAATAATTAAATTAAGTACTTAATACTTAATATAAATTAATGTAGTTAATTGTATTTATTCTTTGTTTATCATTAGAGATACGTCCGGTAGCCCTTCCATGAGTTTTCGAGTTGTATAGTTAACTATCCTCGCTAACGAGTCAAGTATTTCAAATGTATGAAATTATTAGTTCATGCAAGTTACCGGGGGCGGCGCTGCGCTGGATTCTCATATATTTTGCGATACTTGACTCGGTATCGAGGATAGTATCAATACTACAGTAAACTCATGGTAGGGCTACGGGATTTAAAATTACAACAACTTCCTTGTCAAACATGGCTTATTCATAAAATTGATGAACGATAAACAAAAACCAACAATAAAATAATTACAATCATCCCTGCCAAAAAACAGACACACACACACACTTTCCCATTTTTAATATTTTATTATAGTCTAAGGGGTTTATTCATAAAAACTTGACAATTTAATACAGGTTTTAGGAACGTTTTAGAACGTTTTTTTCTTGTCACTCATATGTCAACGAAAAGAGATAGCAACAGATTTAATATACGTTTTAGCTAATACAGGTTTTAGGTCGAATATGCATAATGGGGTAGATGTACAAAAGAAGTAATTCAAAAGCAGTAGGTACTTAAAATGGTGGTCGGCGTTATACTCGCCATAGATAACCTTCTTCAAGCGATATTAAACTTTATGATAAAATTACTGACCTTTTTTGATGTTCCTCCTTTGAACTGCGTTCTTTTGATCACACAGAATCGCGAAAAGCTCGATAAAACAGTCTTGGTCATTTTTATGCACCATTTTCACTAATTTATAATTTCAATCTAAGTATTACTTTTGGGTAAGTAAAGTTTTGGCCAAAATTATGATCTAATTTTAAATCTGTCTTAAGTTAAACAATACTCAAAGTATAGATATCGTTTACAAAAGATTTAATTATAAAGTTAGTTAATTAAAAGGCTGCTGCAATTAATAGACCGTTAAGATTTGTTAGAAAGAGTTTAATAATCATAGAGTTTCTCTTTTTAGGTACTTTCACATTATTAAATTACCCATAAAAGGCATAGGACACAAAACATTGTCTTTAAAATACTATTTGCTTTGGCAAATTGTTCTTTCACTAATAAAGTATGAAAAATATGAACATATTTTTTTATTTTACTTTTTAAAAATTATTGCCCTTTAGTGACACAGAATAGGGAAATCTGCCTAAAAGATGATGCAAGAATATAATCTACCGCTCCTTGGGAAAACAATCATGTTTATATTTTTTTATACAAAAATTAAATGAAAATGATATGATTCGTCTGTATCCCCAAGACATGTAGTCTTTAGAGGCTTAGACATTTAAGAAATCCTATGTAGATTTCTAAGGGGATACAGATTTTTGAGTGCAGTCCAAGACTGTCGAAGGCATCTGGCCGTGAGAATGTAGACCATGGATCGATATGCACATACGACCTGAATACCTGCGTCGTACATAAATAGCTTTGTGCTCAATCGACCGGCTGATCGTTGCACCCTATCTGATTTGCCACTTTGCCAGCAACACTGATGCCTTTGGAAACGCGGAGCCGATATTTACGGGGAAAAAAACTGCACTATACTCTGTTCACAGAGTCGATCGAATCAAAGAATAAACGCACGTGATTGGCGTCGAAAACGGCCCTAGGGCGAGTTCATATTGCCTTATGTATTCTTCTTTAATGGTTTCTTTACACGTTAGCAAAATACCTACCAACAGGTTATGGTAACCAGATGACTGATATAATACTTAAATACTTTTTTTTTTGTAAATACATACATTATAATAGATAGAAAACACCCAGACACGAAACAAATATCTGCAAAACATACAAACATTTGTCCCGTAGCGGGGATCGAACCCGCAACCTCCGCGTCTCAGCCGAGCCTACGCCCACTGCGCCACAGAGGTCGTCAAGGAGAAGTTATTTAAACATAACATTAATTTCATTTATCATTAAAAAAAAGCCCTTTTATATTGTTTAACTTGGTGGGCATCCACGCTACGATCAATCGTTACGATCAGACGGTACAGTTCGAACGGTACAGTTTATCGTACACGGCATACAAGCCATCCACGCTACGAGAAATCGTTACGATCAGACGGTACAATAAACGGTGCCGACGCACACGTGTCAGCGATGGCTTCGACGGACGACGTTTTAGCAGTTGTTGGATTAATATTCGCCTTGAAAGAAAAAAAACTAGCATCGATAAAAAAAAAAGCAGGATCGAGGCGAATGGGAATCACGAAGGGAGGCCTATGCCCAGCAGTGGGCTGATGATGATGATGATGATGATGATGAAAGAAAAAAAAATGAAACGGAAAAAGCGTAGCATCTGATGCAAAGAATGGCTAATGAAAAGAAGTGTTCATTCTCATGTCAATTTGTTGGCGGAATTACAGATGTTTCCAAAAAACTGCCACAAAACTGAACACAAAAACTGACGAGCGCATACACGTTACGATCAGACGGTACAGTTCGTCCGATTCCGATTAATCAATTGAAATTTTCATACTGTTCCGTTCGACTGCACCGTCTTTAAAAATCGGACGAAACTGTACAGTTTTACAACATCCACGTAACGATTTATCGGTACCGTTCGAACTGTACCGTCTGATCGTAACGATTGATCGTAGCGTGGATGCCCACCATTAGACAGATTTTTATATAGTAAACGTTTACTAAGCGATTAATATAAAACTTTAAAAAGAAAATTAGTTGCTTGATTTTTCTATTTAGAAACACTCGTTTTCACTTTTACTTAAGTTATTTTACGTTCATCGAAAGACGGTATCAGATTATAAGGAATGTTTTACACACAATGTTATAAATAGAATGGGCAAGGTTAGTAGGGTAAATATTGTGCCTAGGAGCTGATATTAAACCCATTTATCACGTGCCGGCTCCCACTAACTGTTACAGGGATCAAATTAAGTGAAGCCCTGATTTTGACGTCCTAAAACTACCACAGGATCTTCAGTACTTACACTGGTTTTTAGCATAGAGATGCTATAAATAAATAATACTCATTTTTTTTATAAGTACTGATATTTAGTAGTGCCGTAACTAGCTTTTTTGTGTTGAAAGTTCTGTGCGTAAAAATACTCTAATCTTTTCCATTTTGCTCAGATAATCCGGAGAATTATCATCACGATTTTAAATCAGTATCTTGTTTTCTTTAAAAAACTAATAAACAATAATTTTACCCTCTATATTATTAGCCATGAAAACATATTCATTATTTATTTTAAAAGTTGCTTGTTTGTATAGTAAGATTAAGTTTGATTATTGAAAGTTTACATAAACTACGCAGAGTTGAAAAGTTTTCAATAAATAATAAGTACCACAGGCATCGACCTCCTAAAATATTCATAAACACGATTCAGTTGTAAATAATTTGGTAAATCGTCACACAATCACCATTCACTTATAAAAAGTATCACTTTTTATTTCAAATTAATTTTGATATTAGAACATTCACTGACTTTACAGATCAGTTTCGGCTTTCAAAATGGCTGACAATATTTCAAGTAAATAAACAAAACAAATAAATCTGAATTATGAAACTGGCTCAAATGGAGTATGAGCGATAAATGCGCATATTAGCAGAGGCGTGCTAGATAGATATTAGACATTTATCTTTGTCCTAGTTTCTATAGATAGCTACAAGGCTGTGTTTGTCCTTGGATTGTCTTATCTAAGTATAAAGCAATTAGATAGTTAAGATTTTACTTAAAATCCACTTTTATTTTTTGCCGCCAAAGTAAAATTTAAATTGGTGGACATATAGCGCCATCGAGGTCTAAACTAATCACATATTGTACTATTCGATCCAGAATAACTAAGTAATGAAAAATTATGAAAGTTTTTTAGAGGCTTTAAATTAATATTAAACAGAGAACGTAGAAAAAATAGAAAACCCAGACCCAGAACAAATATCTATAACTTTATAAATATACATAATTATATTAAATTTGTACCTCGGACCCGCAACCTCCGCGTCTCAGGCGGGCCTTCGCTCAATGCACTACAGAGTTCCTCGCTATATACGATTTTAAGAGTGTTGTTTTAATCACAAACCCTGGATTTTCATTGCATCGGTGCAAGTAAGTACAGTCGTTCGACAGCCGGAACCGGGAATAAGCCGATTATGGTCCGTGATAAGATTACGCGCCCGGTTTAACCGTTCACCTTAGTTTAACATTGTGCGCGTTAACGGGTCGGTTACGTGCGATTACAAAACGCATCTTTGTTTTAAGGACTACTTAGTTTATATTCGATGGCGGAGAAATGTTTGTCGTTCTGTTGTCATGGTTGTGGATGGATATTTTAAATAGACTCAATATGTATATATGTATGGTGTTGACCAAGCCTAATACTTTTTAACAATGTCCCAGGCACTACAGTGACCCGTTAAGTCTGAGTAAAGATGGCTCTCAATGATTTTTACAGTATATATTATATATAAATCATCTAGTGTAGATGTAAAGGGCCTTTTCATAAATGTTTGGACGTTTAGGGGTTTTACTCGCAGATGGTAAAACAAGTCATAATCTGCCAACACTCAAATTAAAATCATAAAGTCGACTACATCACGCTATAAAGCCTTACTCGTGAACTGCGTTTCTTTATACAGTTATATTAAACTTTTATTATGATGGATCTTACACTTCCAACACAAACATTATTGTTTTAATTTCTACATAAATAAAATTGATCGAATTACGTATAAACTGGTGGTAGCCTAGAGAAAGGAAAAGAGGGCGACACTACTTTTAAAACAACTTTGTTTCATTGTTATAACAAAGAGATTTCTGGTTTGAAGAAACTTTTGAGAAGTGTCACCGATTGTCTGCCAGACAGAAGACAATATTTGCTTACACGATACAGGGCACTGTAGTGCTTGGAACATTGTTGAGATAGATAACTCTTGTCCAAGACCTAAACTATCTTCTCAGCTTAACCGGCCATATCCATAAGACACTGGTCAATACGTGTGGGGCTGACTAGGTTAACATCGACAGCGGCACACTTTACTCCTAACAGCTTCTTAGCAATATTATAATTTACGGTATGAACAAAGCTTTATAGGCACTGTGACACAATTTAATAAAAACCGTGTTTACTTTTGATGGCGTTGGTAAATTCTTTAGTACGTATAAAATGCACCCGGTCGGTATTGCCAGTTTTTACGTTGTGTTGCTTGTTGTGACCCATTTTTCACTGGGTATATATAATAGGGTACATATAGCTCAACATATTGTCATTGCGGCCTAAAAACTTCGTCACCACACTTGGTAACTTGCTCATGCAAACTTACTTTTACAGACACTACAGATACATACTACAGAGGCCCCACCACCAGTTTACTCTCCTCGATACCGAGTCAAGTATCATAAAATGTGAGAATCAAGTTTTCGACATCCTTTTAGGGGTTAAAACTCGCCGAATCATTCAAAACGCCTTCGCTTTTCATGGAATAGTCGCCAATTCTCAGCGCTCCGCCGTATCGATTTCCACTAAACGTCGCGACCAGATTCTTTAACAAATCGCCAGATAAAGAATTGAACCTTCCAATAATTCTGCGCAGGTGAATCTAAGAATAGCCGAGGATTTGATAATAGTTGGGTTACGTCTGAATGCGCTGAGACCTTCGATTAGTATTTATATGATTTTCTTTGTATGGTAGCTTCAACACTTTAAAAGTTCAAAAACGTCTGTTTGAATTGTGATTTTAAATTAAGCTTACTTCTGAGATCGCCCTCTAAACTCTAGTTACCATTACTGACTTATCAATAACAAACAAATACATACAAAAAATTAAATAAAATATTATAATATTTCATTGAGTAAATGAAATATTATGGTATTTGTTTACTGGCTCCAGCAACATACGTTTTACTTAAAAAAATATAGATCTACGAAGGAACATTGAAATAAAGACGAAAAACCCTGACTCTTTTTAAAAATCGAAACATTTCTATTTAATAAACCGGGTAACAAAATAAATTCCTTTGAACACTTTTCAAATTCAACAAAACTACAAGCATTCTGTTTTAAAAAAGGGAGAAAAACCAACGAATCGGAGCGTGAAGAATTCAACAACTTCCCTCTATAATTCTCATCCCAGGTACCAACGCAGGGAGGTAGTCAGGGAACATTCGGGAAATGAAATAACTGATTTGTTTTTGTATCTAATTCCCACTTATGTCGTAAAGCTAAGGTTTTATAAACCTCTAGCAGAAAAAAAAACCAAAATAAATTCATACTAGATGACGCTGTGTGGAATGTCCAAGGATATTTATTTATTTATTTATTTATTATATTATTCCTCTACAAAACTAAAACGGTATTCTAGGCATAAAGGGGATTCTTTGAATGTTTTGTAAATTTGAAAATTGAAAAAATCATATTATATCTATTTCTTGCTACAAGAATATTTGTGAGTTAAATTTTATTTCAATACATAAAGAAAGCTATACCTTATTACAGCTCTGTGCGGAAGGAAAAAACGGGATAACCCCGGAATAGATGTACCTGAATTACTTAGATTATGTAAATGTACCTTTAAGTTGTTTTACGAATAAAAATAGCTGAGAATCGAAAGTAAAAAGAAAATGTAGTTTACAAAATTTAACTCCGCGAGAGAAAAATATCCTTCTTCCTACTAATATTATACATGCGAAAGTTCGTAACAAGGATGGGTGTATCTTTGTTACTCTTTCATGCTTAAACGTCTGAAAGGATTAGAATTAAATTTGGTACCAGCTTGGCTTTTATCCTGGATTAACAGATAGGCTACTTTTGATCCCGGTATTCTCACGGAAACGGAAGCTATTCACCGCGGGCCGTAGTTGATATGAAATAGTGGTGTAGCTAAGTCGTAGCGCTAGTACTACGAAATTCGTAGACGTCTACGAATAAAGCTACAAGTGATGAAAATTGAAAATCAGCTTACAAAATTAATTCGTTAACTAATTGATATTCTATGAACTTTGTGAGTCAGTTCTTTTGTCTTTTATACCTTTTCAATGCGATCCTAGAGGAACTTTATAAATGATTTTTGACTGTTACTTAACAATCACAAAATACTTCGATTAATTGTATTAAAAAGTGTATACTATCTATAAAACATAGCGTCAGAATATAAATGCTACTCACAAGGTAACTTTTATTTACTAATTTCACTTTTGTGTATGTCAATTGTCAAAAAAAAAAACTATTTGGTTTTTGATTACGAAACATTCTAGATCAGTCTACTCAGGATATTACATAGAAAAATCGAGGCAATAAGTAACACTAGCAGAATATACAACAAACTATTATAGATAGATTGGGTCTAATAGAGACAACTGAGACGATACTACAACAGAGAAAACAATTAAATAAATAAATATTCTTGGACATTCTAAAGAGCGTCATCTAATCCCAAGCTAAGCAATTTAATGCTTGTGTTATGATAACCAGATTACTGATATAATACTTGAATACATTTATTTTGTAAATACATACATTTATTCTATCTGTTTTGTGCTCACATATTTAATAATCCGTGGTCCATTTTCAGACTTTTACAGCTAAATATTTATAATTTTAAAAGCGTTTTTCTAATGTCCCTAATTCATTCAGCTTATCCCTTATGAAGAGATGTACGCCCAATAAATCATAACAAGTGAGGGTAGAAAGACGAATCCGAATTGAATTACGACATCAAAGAAACCACATCCCGGAAACGACCGAACTTTCCCGAGCGGTCAAAACATACTTTAGATTAAATCCGATGCAAGTTTTAAGAAGACTAAGTTAAAAAAGTTCTAAATTAAGCAAACAAGTATTTTCATTATGGACGACTTACTGTTTTAACATGAGGTATGTTATTTTAAGGGTTGATTTTATATTTAGGAAATGAACTTAATCGTTTTAAACTTTGATGTTTAGTAACACAGATACGTTTTAAATATGTGCCAAGCAATCACATATAGCAATTTTTATTTATTTTTAGAAACGTCACGCTCATCATCGCGCTCGACGCAGACTGATTACAATAAATCCCTTATTTTGAAATTAGGACGTATTATGACATATAATATGTAAATTCATTGATTTTAAGCAGTTTCTTAATGACTTCGTATTTTTTCTATTTATGTTTTTATAGCACATAATTAGAGTAAAATTATACACACTATTCCTATCATCAAACGTAACATTACTTTTCTTCAAAGTAATGAAAGGCCACAGTCATTACTGTAATAAGGGTGGTATTACACTTATCAAATATCTTTGTCCAATGTACATTTGATCAAAGAAATTGGACGACTTCTTGATGAAATTCTTGATGAAGTCGTCCAATTTCTTTGATCAAATGTACATTGGACAAAGATATTTGGTGTAATACCACCCTTAAACGCGATAGTGTTGAGTCGCGGAAATCGAATACGGCCGATAATTATCGAACATTGCCGAAAATAATCGTATATACCCGACGGTTAATGAGCAAATGGGAAATCCCCGGTGATTAGTGTACAAACTGAGTACGAAGTGCGGCGCGATTTTGAGCTTTGATTTACTTATTCCGTCCCTAGGCTTTAGTGGGATGTGGGTTATACTTGTGTGTTTTCTTTAGAATTTACAATTATATTTAGCATGTTTGTTATTCTTTCACGCAAAAACGGCTGGACCGATTTGGTTGAAATTTGGTATGTCGATAGGTGATACCCTGGATTAACACATAGGCTAACTGATACCTTTTATCCTGATATTCCCGCGGGAATGGGACTTAAGCGGTGAAACCGCGGAGCGCAGCTAGTCCTTTAATAATTTCAAACTTTCGCGTTTATAATATTGGTGGTTTACAAGTACGATCTTTCCAGTTGACAGATCAATCGATAAATCTGAATCGGAAATTCTAAACTTACAACGTTGTCCCATCAATAATGACAGCGACAGTTTAAATAGAACAAATTATCTTGGTGTTCTGTAGCATCTCGCGAGTGCCATCCATCATACGACCAACTTTGGACATCTAATAAGGCTGTATTTACATTGACATGACACCTGTCAGTGTATATCATTTGACGTGTCACTTTGTAAGTTTGACAGTTTTTTTCGTGTGTAGGTTTTCGCAGGTTTTCGTTATTGTTAATAAATCCTTATATTTAAACAGTTTTTTGAGCTGAGTATGATGTCTTTTTTGGATTGGCTATTTTTACAACTATTCTACCTTAGAACAATTAGAGATTTTCCTCTCTAGAGATTCATTGAATGTCTCTAAGTATTATGAATATAAGTCAAAATCAGTAATTTATTCAAGGATTTTCTAGTATATCTAACGATTACAGTTAAATAACTTAAAATACGACGATCATTTTTTTAATTTAAACTGTTGAAATCATGATGACCATTTCATTAGTTCATGTGTATTCGCCCTAACAATACAGTTTGGTGAAAGTTTGGCGATCAGTCATAGACGACGAATAAATACTTAGCGGTATTATGGGCTTATAACTTCGGGAGATTTATTATTCGGTAGTATTTGCTATTTCCTAAGTAAATACTGACTTAGACTTATAAAAGAATCAATCAATAATATGGTGCTTTTTCTATTCCATTGGTCTCAAAATTTTACTGAATGTTTGCGATAGTGTGGGTCTCGTGAATCGTTTTTTAATTCGTAATGATTCTTTAATTTTTGTTATTGGCAATTGAGCCGTATTTACTAAAGTCATTAAGTAATAAATAAAATTCAAAAACATTGCCAGATTTTCAATTGGCAATGTGGAAAGCAAGATGAAACAAAAAAAACTTTCTTATGTCAAATATGACAGAGCAATACAAAACTAAAGGCTATTAAAATCTTGTTTATTTTGTAAAATTTAAGCTCCCGTTTGAGCTGTCAGAAGTAATAGGTACCAAGTTGAAATTTAAAGTGTAAAATTCGAGTATATTTCTCCCAGACCTACGTACATAGGTACATAAAGTCGTAAACATCGAACGATCACGCTTGGCTGGATACCTCGCGAGTGATCCTTACTTGCTAGATTCGAGCTCGGAACATTCAGTTTTCAAAGTTACGGTACCGACATTACAGCACCGTCAGTTACGATATCAATAAAATTACTAAGCTGTTTAATAAAAATCTTGTGGTTATATTATTTGCAAATATGTACAATGTATGAGTGTAAACCTAATGTTAACCAATGTTCAACTATGCTACGAGTAAGACAGAGCGGGCGCACGAGTACATACAAGTTCCGTGTGTACCTCATGGGATGTTGAATATTTTTTTAGCTTAATTATATCAGTCATCTGGTTACCATAACACAAGCATTGAGTTGGCTAGGTGGTGACTAGATGACGCTGTGTGGAATGTCCAAGGATATTTATTAACCGATTGATTTGAAATAAAAAGAACGAAAAACGTCATATTAAGCTGCCGCTTTCAATAAGACGGTGGCTTGTTACATGACCGTTCGAATATAGCAACTGTTACAAACTTATGGCGCGATCATAACGGATCGGTTCGGATGTCTGTTTTAAGATTTCTTCTAAGATATTTCGGAATAGTGGAAAATAAGTAAGAAAGTGTGGAACCGGTTCACGCATAACTGACATTAAAAATGTTTTTAAGTATTTTTTTACTTGCTGCGCCCTGCGGTGTTACCCGTGGTGAATAATTTCTGTTCCCGCGGGAATACCGGGATCTAAAGTAGCCTATGTGTTAATCTAGATTATAAGCTATCTTGGTATTAAATTTTAATAATAAATTTCATTCAAATACGTCCAGCCGTATTAGGGTGAGGGAGTAACAAACATTCACACGTACACAGAAAAAACATAAAGAACTTAGATAATGTTGGTATATTGCAAGTTAGCAAATCTTTTCATATTTTTTATCTAGGCTGCTGTCATGGCTTAACAATTAATAGCTCAATTTAAGTTTAAGCTTAACAATCAATTTATTGGTACCTATCTTTAGTACTAAAACAAGCACGACTCCCAAATGACGGCAAACTTACTCCATACATCGAAGTCGAGATTAATAAGTTGGAAGTTGGTCTAAGCTGGCCTTAAGTTAGACCTAAGTTTGCTCATAATACGAGCTCTTAAGTAGTTTCGTATTTTGTAGTGTTATAGCAATAACAATATTTTACGCTCCCTTTAGAAACTGAAATCGGATTTGTATAGAAGTTAAATGTCCAAAATGAGTTATTATTAGAATATCGTGATAACGACACTATTTACTATCTAGAAGAGATATAAACATTATTTTGCAGCAATATTTAAGTCCTGATATAGCTTTTAGGCCGCCCTAAGAGCTGGTTTATCACTATAAAAAATTGGGACTGACAACTAACGTGCAATGCGAAGCACGGAAGCGCTCAGTTTTAATTTTTTTTTAACCTATTTAGTCCCACTCCTGGGCAAAATAGTTTAAAACAAATCTATCCCTATCGGACACACATCCATTTTTTCCTTGAAACTTGTTTAATCACAATCTCTTACCGACTTTCCATCTCTTTCAATGTCTTGATAACTTACCTGAAAAAAAAAAAAGAAAAATGGTTAGAATATTTTATAATCGCAACAGACGCTCGAATACTGAACCGCTATTTAAATAATAATAACATAATAATAATGCTTTAAATATGTAATTATCGTTTGAGTACTCCTCAAAAGCGTATGTCCTATCTAAATAGTTTTGTCGTTACTAAAAACCAAACCTCTACCAGGCCCCAATACTCACACACTCACACACTTTATTATTATTTATTATTATAATTTGACATGTATCTATACAAATCTGCCAATCTTCCTTGTCATTATATTTATATCTATTTTGAGGCGAAAATAAATTATTTTTCTGTTCTTTACATTCAAATCAACATACACCTTACAAAATAATCCTCTCAGGTAGGAAACCTTGATCGGAATCGATACAGCCATTTGTCTAGTAAGAAGGCAAAAAAGGGTAAATAGTAGCGTTTTTAGGTCAAAAAGCGTTGGAGACGCGACACGTATCAGAAACTGATGTGCCACATTTATCATCTGAGGAGAAAAACGGGAGCATCCTCAAATAAATGCGATAAGGGACTCTAATGCTGAGAAGTAAGGTTTATATAGGGTGTGGTTACTGATGTACTGTTTGAAAGAATGTTATCTGTAATTCCTTGTTTTTTATGTTCTCAAATGTTTAGTACTGAAAGCTCATTGGAGAGTATTTATGCAAAGTTAATTTCGAATATTATCCCTTATGAACCAACTAAAACGTTAGATCAATAAGTAATTATAGTTTTCACACTCAATAAATTATAACATGCTTCCGTTTCCTCACGAACCTGCCTCAAAATCTGTCACGTGTGATACTTGAGAATGATTAAATTATATGAATAAAATTCACAATGGTTTTCGAAACCGCGATTAAGCTTTTTTCGAAACAGCGTATCAAAACTGTATCATTCGAAACAGCGGTTTTCGAAACGGCACTAGTTTTTTTTTCAAATCCGCGTACTTCGAAACTGATTTCAGAAGAGGACTTTCGTGTAAAATTGGGACTGAGTGTACGACAGTCTTTGACATTGCGATAGGCAAATATGAAAGACTGGCTCAACTGGGTTGTAAGGTCAAAGGAAGCAGCAGATTTCTAGTGGATTCGGGCTAATTGGCTTAGTTAGGCCGATATTCGGTATAACGGCATAACCGGCTCTTTTTCATGTATTTTATTGTTTTTTGTGTATGTCGCGTTGCGCGTGAACTAAGACTATTTGACAAAACATTTTATTTTTTATTTTATGTTGGATAAAGTCAATTAAAAATCAAATCAACCGACGGAAAAAAAGGTTTGTTATAAGTAAGTTTTTAGAGTGACTTTTTAGGCACATGTTAAGTTGTTTTAATTTTTAATTATGTAAACACCTCATATACATATTCAGAGACAGTTTTTATTGCATACTGTATTATTCCCTTGACTCTATTGCGCATTGACGAGCACAAAAGCGATCGGTCTGGGCGCGATAGGCCCATAAATAAACCAGTCAATTTGCCGATACAGGCCAAACGAAATTGTTTTCGTGTCGCCGCGTCATCGTGTCGATTAAAAAAAGAAATGTCAAACAAAATTAAACTGGAACTTTATTGGCGGGAGTATTTTAGGAAATTGCTTAAAAAGTATTGCTTTTCTGATGCGAAATTGCGTTTTATTTTGAGCTGGTTGAAATCTAGTGTGAACGGTAATTGAGTCTCAAGCGTTATATAATTGGTGCACTAAATGCACTAGAATAAGTTGCAGTAGTCAGGACTTACCAAGCCGCACAGCACCTTAGCGACCTAGACTTAAAGTAATCTAGCTTGGACGCTGAACTTAGGTAGCTTAGGACACAACTTACTGACTTAGATGGCGTCTAACCCCTAATCTCAGAATAGCCAGTCTTTCCTCTTGGACGAAAATGCAAATTTAATGTGCAAAGAGAAAAGAGACGAAATTTTGTAAATAAATTAACTCGCAAAGTTGAATATTTAGGTTTTACACAACCTTGTTCATGATGCTGGTTTTTAGTTCTAAGTTTTTAATTTAATGTGATAAGTTTTCTGCTTTATCCATCCGTTTTATTTAACCATTGTAATGTGTTTGATAACGGTAACAGTCATTGGATGGCTCAACTTGTTTCAAATTGTATTTGGTACAGTTATGTACGAGTAAATATGTATTAGTTATTTTTTCGTTTTATCTAGCATGTCGTGTGTGTAGTCAATTGACATTAAGTGTAGTTCAGAGTATGTTTATGATTTTCAAACTTTATCTCTGCATTCCATTAGTGTAGCTAAGTTGGTTAAGTTTACAAATATTTGTAAAGCAGTGGGGTGCAGGGGGAATCGAATCTGGGACCTTTTGTGTTTCAGACGGGCTCTCACCCACTGCGCCGTAGACTTCTTCAAATACCTATATCAGTATGATAAACAAGTTGGCTAGTAAATAGCTTCGCAATAGCCCATTTCAAGTCCTTAACTCAGTTCAAAACCGACAGCTCAGGCCGAGCTTTCGCTCGAAACTTTTTAAATATCATTTGAACTGTAAGACTTCGTGGAATGAACTTTTGAGTGGAAAATTTCGCTGATTCCAGACTTCGCGATTCATATTCAGCGGATTCTTGATGAAGTTCGCGTCCATTAGTGTTTGAGCGCTGATTTTTGAAAATAAGTTTCAGCAGAAATTTTGATTGCATCTGCGCTGGGAGCCCAGTTGATTACAAATACTTTTAATAATAGTAAAATAAAAATAAATAGAGTGAGACATTCAAATATCTAAACTAGTAGTTCGCCTCGAACGAGATCGCGCTCGCCGGTGGTTGTGTATGTATATTCGTTTTTATCTGTGTTTGAAAGAATTTACTTCAGAGGTCTACTAAAAAATATTGAGGATCTAATGAGAACTAAGTACCTAAAGCCGATTATAGTAAAGCGATTTTGAGTGTGCATTATTTACAATACAGGTTTTGATTAAAAACTCTTTGAATTTAGAGTCAAACCTTAGGCTCTAAACCTATTTTATATTTAGTATGTCATGTTGGTTTGATCCTGTCATGGCACTACTTTCGATGACAAATGTGTTGCCCGCGGTTATTTCAAACATTTGTCAAAAATCATTTTGCATTAATTTACTTATATTTCTATAAAAAATACTTGATGGTATATGTAAGAGCATAAGTTTTAACGAGGGTGTTTCGACTTAAAACATTTTGGTATTTTGTTCGTTGTGAAGTGGCAGTAACATTGGTTCAAGGAAACTATTTAGTAAGTTGAATTCTTTTTCCATCAAAACGTCGTTAGGTTCGTCAAAAAGAGTTAGGAGTTAGAAACACCAACCAAAATAATAAAGAAGAAGAAGAACGATTTTCTGAGCTGCGATTTCACCAAAACTTATAGAAATGGGAGCTCAGGATATAGCAGTCATGTTTTTTTTACATTTATCGAAGTTATTCAAAAACTTTACATCTTAGAATAAAAAGTAAAACCATTTTGGAATGTATAAACAAAGCCCTTTCATATGACACCCCACTCAATGTATTTGAACAACTTTTATTTTTTTTCATCCCCTTCGGAACCAAATATCTTTACAACCCCTTGACCGATTCAGCTCATTAGGTTACTGGCTTACCGGCTTACCACTACCTATGTACCTACCAAGTTTCATGAAGATTGGATTAACGATTCGACAGTTATGCCGGAACATACAAACAAACAAATGAACACAACATACAAAGCAAAATTACCCCACTTGCCACTAAGATCTTCGTTCGCTTCGCTCACTCGATCGATAATCGATGGTGACCAATTACAACCAACTGGAGGCCCCGCGACTCAAAAAGAAATAGACGTAGACCCCTCGCTAGGTGAAGCGACGATGTTGTACAATGATCTAAACTTAAAAACAAAAATGAACACGCTGCACAAAACACAAAAGAAAATATTTAAATTACAAGGGGATTCTACTGTATTGTATTACAGTTCAATTTCAGGGGCGTAGTAATCAAATACCTTTCTTCATGTTTTACAGTATATTCTTCTATTTACAGCTTCATTACAATATTTTACACAACAAGACTCAACCGGCTATCGTTACCGCCATAATGTAATGCTATCTCTTTCTGTTTTTTCACAAACTCTCATAAATATGCATGACAGATTTGGCTACAGTGCTAAAGTGACATTCTACCAGCACATCCACAGACTAATCATAGTTTGGATCTGCACCAATTCTAACATTCGGCCATCTTATGTGTAGAACGAGCCTCTTCGTTCAGTCAACCTAGATTTAAGTCTGTGGACATGTTACATTTTCATTCACGCTTCACATAATGTCATTATTTTAATCAGTACATACCTATTTCTAAATAATAGCACAAAAATCAGAATTCATGTAACTTTGAGCATATTTTCTTTCTTAGGTTATTTTTACAAACCAATTTTACAACCAGTGGGTGCTAAATAATTTAACATTATGAATATTTAATAATGGCCTATCAGGCAGAAGGCCAGTCATAACTTCACTATCACAATCAAATCAGTGGGCCTATCATCAGGTTTGGGCGGCAAAGTCACGCCAACTCATGCCCTCACTTACCTACCTAATCTAATTGGGCGGCAAAGTCATATGCCAAATCATGCCCTCACTTACCTACCTAAATCTAGTTGGGCGGCAAAGTCATATGCCAAATCATGCCCTCACTTACCTACCAAATCTAATTGGGCGGCAAAGTCGTATGCCAAATCATGCCCTCACTTACCTATCTGAATCTAATTGGGCGGCAAAGTCATATGCCAAATCATGCCCTCACCTACCTAATCTAATTGGGCGGCAAAGTCATATGCCAAATCATGCCCTCACCTACCTAATCTAATTGGGCGGCAAAGTCATATGCCAAATCATGCCCTCACTTACCTAATATAATTGGGCGGCAAAGTCATATGCCAAATCATGCCCTCACTTACCTACCTAAATCTAGTTGGGCGGCAAAGTCATATGCCAAATCATGCCCTCACCTACCTAATCTAATTGGGCGGCAAAGTCATATGCCAAATCATGCCCTCACCTACCTAATCTAATTGGGCGGCAAAGTCATATGCCAAATCATGCCCTCACCTACCTAAATCTAATTGGGCGGCAAAGTCATATGCCAAATCATGCCCTCACTAGGCCGCAGCAGG
This sequence comes from Xanthorhoe spadicearia, assembly GCA_947086425.1. NCBI lineage: Eukaryota > Metazoa > Arthropoda > Insecta > Lepidoptera > Geometridae > Xanthorhoe > Xanthorhoe spadicearia. The sequence continues at coordinate 1,834,533 of OX352209.1, forward strand.
CGGTGTTCGCTAGGCCGCAGCAGGCGGCGCTCACTGGGGCGCGGCAGCCACTGCGGCTGAGGCGCTCGCTAGGCCGCGGCAGGCGGCGCTCACTGGGGCGCGGCAGCCACTGCGGCTGAGGCGCTCGCTAGGCCGCGGCAGGCGGCGCTCACTGGGGCGCACCAGGCGGCGCTCGCTAGGCCGCAGCAGGCGGCGCTCACTGGGGCGCACCAGGCGGCGCTCGCTAGGCCGCAGCAGGCGGCGCTCACTGGGGTGCACCAGGCGGCGCTCGCTAGGCCGCAGCAGGCGGCGGTCACTAGGCCGCAGCAGGCGGCAGTCGCTAGGCCGCAGCAGGCGGCGCTCACTGGGGCGCGGCAGCCACTGCGGCTGAGGCGCTCGCTAGGCCGCAGCAGGCGGCGCTCACTGGGGCGCGGCAGCCACTGCGGCTGTGGCGCTCGCTAGGCCGCGGCAGGCGGCGGTCGCTAGGCCGCAGCAGGCGGCGCTCACTCGGGCGCGGCAGCCACTGCGGCTGTGACGCTCGCTAGGCCGCGGCAGGCGGCGGTCGCTAGGCCGCAGCAGGCGGCGCTCACTCGGGCGCGGCAGCCACTGCGGCTGTGACGCTCGCTAGGCCGCAGCAGGCGGCGCTCACTCGGGCGCGGCAGCCACTGCGGCTGTGGCGCTCGCTAGGCCGCGGCAGGCGGCGGTCGCTAGGCCGCAGCAGGCGGCGCTCACTCGGGCGCGGCAGCCACTGCGGCTGTGATGCTCGCTAGGCCGCGGCAGGCGGCGGTCGCTAGGCCGCAGCAGGCGGCGCTCACTCGGGCGCGGCAGCCACTGCGGCTGAGGCGCTCGCTAGGCTACGCCGATCCCCTTCAACGCATTCGCTGTCACTCATGTTCTGAAACTCAAATTTTCTCTGCTATAATTTTATTTCAAAACAACTCACAACAATGTCACATCAACTAAGTCAAGAAAGCAGTAGGCAGTTTACTTTTTTTATAAGAACTTTAGATTTGTCCATAAAAACAATTTGATTAAGGGGATATCAGGTAGTAACTGTACCATCTATACTTATTTAGGTACATGTAGATCCGTCACAAAATCAAAGGAGTATCTAGTTTTCAATCTTACAAGCTCAAAATATTTTTTCTCAACCCGTCTATGTGCAAAGCCAACCTTAAAATCATTCTACATTCAAACAAAAATCATGTGGTCATCGAAAACCTTTTCTTGTTAATATCCTTACAGTGGCACACAGGATCACTATTACTTAGTTTTCTTCCTTTTACTCACTAAAATATAACAAAGATATCACTTTACCTGGATTGTAAACCAACAAACCATCAGCCAAGCGTCCGGCGGCGTCACGTAGATCCAACCAAATTATTATCTCTTTGCGTAGATCCCCACTTCTGAACTATTACAGTTCAATTTCAGGGGCGTAGTAATCAAATACCTTTCTTCATGTTTTACAGTATATTCTTCTATTTACAGCTTCATTACAATATTTTACACAACAAGACTCAACCGGCTATCGTTACCGCCATAATGTAATGCTATCTCTTTCTGTTTTTTCACAAACTCTCATAAATATGCATGACAGATTTGGCTACAGTGCTAAAGTGACATTCTACCAGCACATCCACAGACTAATCATAGTTTGGATCTGCACCAATTCTAACAATTGTCACATATGATGAAATACGAAGAAATAACTGTTTGTTTTGATGAAAAGTTTCTGCTAAAAACAAAGGTCTGCGTTGAGAGCTGGTAATGCAGTTAACCTAGATTTAGCCATTTCGCTCAAGCTCAACAAATACTGGCATACGCAGATAGAGCTAAAGAAGTAGAAAAACGGCACTTTTGTTGTTTTATGGTTATGTGTTTGTATTATGATAATTTAAGCCTTTATGTGGCATAGCAAATAAATTTACAATACAGCTTTTCTTGGCAAAATTTATATTAATCGTAACATATCTAAAACTTAGAAATATTTACTTTATTGTTTGCTCCAAGCTCGCAAACGCGCACAATACATTCTTATTAAATAGAACACGTGCTAAACCAAGGCAGTTTGCTAGTTAAACATGAAATGAACAGCATTCATAATCAGAAATCGTGAATCGATAGTTTCCCGCAAAAACAAAATAAATCCACAATCAAAAGCCACAATGCACAGAGCAATTTATATTCAAAATTAAATTTTAAACGCAAAGCAATCGCACGAAATATGACACGAAAAACAAACAGTGAAAAGTCAGGAAATTCGGTGAGTATCGGCGGGTTTTATAGAGCGGACGCAACCGAGGATAAACTAAATATGGTTTGGTTACAGTGTGTGATGGTAGCTTCTTGGACCAGCCGCCTTATTCTCCAAATAACTCTTATGTCTTGACGTGGCACGACACGGCGTGGTTTTTTTAATAATGCGATGGATTTCAGAAAACAAAAGTTAGATAACGTGCAATCTCTTACCGTATCTCTTAGCGTCATGTTTTGAATGCCCTCGAGAATCGACATCCTGAAAATACCTGTGTAAGTGACAAACGCTTCCTTTCTATTCTCTTTCTTTCATAGCTATTATTTTGATTTGTCATCGATTAATTTATACCATACACATATTCCTTGCATCATATTCCTTTTTGTTAACAATTCCCATACTAAGTATTTACATCAGATCAAAGATGTAATAAGGCGAGTTGTTCGTAAGCTCCCGCCCGCACTTGGGCGCACGTCGCCGGCGCGGCGGCGTCGCGACGCTCGCGGCACGGACGTCTCGTTTGCATAATAACGACGGATGCAGCGTCGTCGGCTATTTAATGAAATTGCTACACTCTAGAAACTGTTTCGTTAGGATGCTCGCTTTAAACCTTTAATGAACAACTTCATAAGCAAAAGTAGTGGCTGGAAATATACTTAAGTGAAATGCTAATTAAATTTCACGCCGATGTTCAGCAATTTCGGGCGAATAAACTAAGAATATAAACGACCATCATGATTAAAGCCACGCTTTTATTAGAGCTTTACGTATCGTAATACTTCCGAAAATAACCGCACATTATAAAGGCACAAGAAAATAGATTAATATGGTGACAGAAAGGTCTCAAGTTTTCCGTTAATTATCCCGCAATGATTTGATTTAAACAAAATAATCATCCTTTACAGTCCTCCCACACACCACACATGACTTAACCTTCAAACGAAGGGTCTCCTAATCCCGCCTCGAGTTTATGCGAACATTAGCAAGGACCACCTGCTCGCCACAAACACACACCAATTACCACTCTTTGTCCTACATAATTAATTATTTCAAGGGATAAACCAAATGTAAACAAAAAACAATAAAGTTTAATTACGACGTACATGCGGGAGATTATCTTTTTGTAATCGTTTTTGTTACGAAGAGTATTGATGGGACTGATTGATGAGTTTTTGGAGGGAAAAAAGTTTTTAAGTGGGCATCTAATCGGGTTCATCGAGTATATCACGCGATGCTTAGTTAATAGTCGCTTAGGCGAAGTTTTTACGTGCTTTTATTGTTTTTTTATAAAGACTTTATAATGAGTTCTCTGCCGAATGTATTTTGAGTTCTGTGAATGCGAACAGTTTTATTGTATTTTATTTTACAAATATGGACTGTGTCGTGTAGATATTACGTAATTTAAATTCACAGAGCTATTTCCTGAACAATATTGTAGCACGAAATGTCACGTTACAATTCACTGGAACATTTTATGAAACAGTGATGGTTATTTTTAAAATAACTATTGTAGGTATTCAAAGTTTATACTTACCATAGTTAACACTCGTCACTTCAATTTAAATCAAAGTATATTATTATTTGAAAATATCATTTAATGAATGTGTTTTTGAACATTCTATTTTTAAGTTGTATTCTATGATGTAACTACATTACGTAGGTTACGGATTTCATGTATTTCTCTTCAGAAAGAAGTTTAAAGATTTTTAATACGCACTGATAGTTTCACACAGAAAAATATATAAGTAGGTACCAACTTACGAAAACGAACAATAACTTCGATTGAATGAACGCGTTAAAAATTCATTAGTAGTTATTTGGGGTTTAACAACAAAACGAAACTAATCAAAAAGCAATTTAATAGCACTCAAAGCTGACGCGATTGTAGACGGTCTAAATTAACAGTACATCGTTTAGTTTACCTACAGAGCTAGACATAGGTGCGATTATCGCGTAACAAATATTTGTTTTCATCTACAAAATATTTGTCTCTGCCCCTCTACTCTACAAATCGAAAACGTGTACGTAATTCATACGAAAAAAATTATGAAAAATGATTACGACTGTGTCCTAGGGAGCGGTAGATATTTCTTTTAGATCTTTATGTAATTTTTGGATCCTTTTAAAGATGTCTAAGGGCGTAGTCAGAGATAAAACTGTTTCACATTCATATTCATACATTCAGATTTATAGTGTCAACAAAACTTTAGCTTTTGGAAAAATGGGAGAATAGCTCCACTATAATAAATGACCGAAATAATAAAAAAAATCTACCAATTGCAAATAACAAACCAATTCACATTTAAAAACGAAATATTAGCGTAAATTAAACTCGTTTAAAAATACAAACAGAGATCGAGGGCGCTTCAACAATTTATATTGCGAATTCCAATACAATCGTTTCAATATGAAAACGTTCTGCATTCCATCACGCGCTTCCGAACTAGCGGTGCATCGATCTATTTAAAACTAGTATGCGCCGGCGGATTCGGTCGTACTTACCCGGGTAAAGTTGCCATGTGTGCCTGGCCATAAAAATCATCCAAATATATTCAGTAGTGTTACAAAAACATCCATTCATACATCTTCACAAACTTTCACATTATTAAAATCGTTAGCACTTTTCTTTCACAGCATTTGTGTAGGTACTGCTTCTTCGTTGACAATAGATAGAATAGCAGAGAAAAAACTTTGTTTGGTACAAACACACACAAAAAAAAGAACAGAACAAAATAGACACGTTATTTCGGTAGGTAGAAACCATAGAGGAAGCAGTAAGGGGAGGAGCCATCAGTTTTATTTTCTATGACGCTAAGAAGGTCATTTTCTGCGGGGGACGTGGAACTGTCTGTCAATAAGTAAATGTCAATTTTTGTGTAAAAATCATAGTGCTTGAAGCTATCGATAGTTTATTATCGATGAAAGAAAGAAAGAAAGAAAAGAAAGAAAGAAAAATATTTATTTTGTCAAAAACGCGTTACACATAAGACACATTAAAATAAGTAGGACATTGACAAAATTGGCAACTACTCAGCGTATTGCTGCAACAGAAACCAGAGAATCTGTCGCAGCGCTGGTCTTCCGTAGCGCCGTAGGTTTATGTGTGTGCTGCGGCCCCGCAAAAAACACACATTTTAAAGTACCTAATTTAAGGTAGGTTGTAAAAATAGAAACAAGAGAAGAGAACGATGAGTGCGGCCAATACGGTAGGTATTGGTTGTATGACAAATTTTAATGTTATTGACAAATTAAATCACAAATTGATTTGATTTTAAGCTATTGCATAGCTTCTATGGCGGGCCTTAGCGGGGTGACCGAATCCAGAAATTCTGTAACGAAAAATTCAAAACTGGCTTTGAACCCTCTTTTTTCTGATTTTTTTTATACTTAAATCAATATTTAAGCCTTTTCTGTCATCACAGCGTCTTTTGGCGTGGTTTTACGTGGTAGCGTGGTTTAAAGGAAAAAATTATATCTTTGTTTCTTTAATTTTAGCTTAATTCGTAAATAATCGAAATACAGGCGAAATTATTTTTTATCTTGTTTTTTGAAGTTATTTATGTAAATGTTGATAATACGATGAAAATTGAGAGGTCCAAAGTTGTATAAAATCACAACAATTTTGGTTCTCATTCATTTTTGTAAAAATCTAATGTTCTAGTCGGATTGGTTGAGTTTTTCGCTTAAGCTATAAACAACACCTATACAATCATTGGCGGAAAAAAAATCGTCCTTTAATCAATTTCAGGTTACCCCTCTACTGGTGAGCTAATCCGACTGGGCTGTAAGTCAATATCGATAAGTTATTTTGAACTGTCCCTTCACTAATTTCGCTGCAGTGACAAGCAGTGTGTCCAACTAAAAATACCTATTTCCGCGATATTGTGAGGATGGTAAATATTTTTTAATAAAGTTTACCTATGATTTTAACAGAAGTTTAACAGCCAGAAGTTTAACTACCTACTTAACGTTCTGAAAGCTTACGTAGGTATATAATTAGTAAGTTGGAGTTATAGGGGTGGTATAGATACCTAATTTATTGTGCACCGATAATGATAAATCTAGATAAAAAGTAGTATTTTGTTAAATGCACATTTTTCGATGCACGGGATGATTTGCAAATATTTTTTTTCAAGTGCATTGAAAAGTCTTTCTTCCGAGGTAAGCACTATCTACTAGTTTTGAAGTAGGTAGTTACTCAATGCAGAAATATAATGCTTTTATCTATTATAACGAGTACGAGGAAATACAAAAAATTCTAGGAACTTTAATTCGTTTAATTAAACCGACTTGCAAATATTGACCAAGCAACAGAAGATAGAACAGCTACTTTTCAAATTAAAAAAAGAATAAAATATAAATATAATATGCCACTAAGAGTATTATTTTTCATAATTCGGGATTCGTGCTAGATAACAAAATAAATAGGTAGCATGAATATGAGTGATGGAATAGTGCGGATTCAATCCTACGCCTTTCGGATCAAAGTCGAAGTAGCAATCCACTTGGCCAACTCGGCGGCATAGCAAAATACGCTAAAATGGAATCTGTTACGATTTGTTGGCAACATTATATAAATTTTAGTTTTATTCAAATTTAGTGCATAAATTGTTAATATTTAGAGGAATGAATACTTGCAGATGGAAAGTCACATCATCCTTTTGTAACCTGAAAGTTTCCAATATTTTAGGATATGCGAAAACTCTGCAATTTGGCATTTTATACTTATATCCTTCCGCGTGTACCGTGATTGACAAATGACGCGTAACCAGCGGCGCGCGGGGTTTTACATATGGAGAATGATTGTTGGTCCAAGGACCTTGGCTGCGGGGAAAGCATGTCAAAAATTGACAATGTCGTCTCCTTCTGAAGGAAGATAATTGCTCTGAGGTAGAAACTGTCAGAAAAAGAAAATACTTAATCTAAAATGTAATTTAGTTTACTTATTTTTCTTGTTTTCAAGATGGGGTTAATATACCTATACTATGCTATTAATTTAGGCATCACAAGATTATTATTACAGCCTCTTGATTTCATTCGTACTTGACTTCGCCCATCATGGCTGCCAGGGTACGATATGTGTGCACCGACCCGTAATAGACCTTAGGGTCACATTATCAGTTCACCCTTGTTATCTTAAAACCCTCTTATGTATTATATATAATAGTACGTATAATTTTAGGTCAAATCAAAACAGTAAAGCTTTCTAACAGCGTATGGGCTTGCCAGCTGTCTCACGTATAAAGTTAACTTCAGCAAAATGTAAGCATGAACCAAATATGTATTTGGACACCCCTCTGACTACCCCATTGGACATCTTCAAAGGCTCTAAAAGTTACAATAAGATCTGAAAGAAATGTCTACCGCTCCCTGGGATACAGTCGTAATGATCATATTTCATTTTTTTACGTACATATTATAGATAGAACACATAAAGTGTAGTTTGACCGACCCTACAGGATGTCTCCATTTTGTACGCGTTACAGTATGATTGATTTGTTCAGTTGAGAAGGGATGGCCTGATGTGAAGGACGAATTAGCATACAACATGGAATGGCACGCGCGCCGTATACTGATGGGACGCTATCATCCAACGAAGGGTCTTCTTATATCTACTAGCTTTTAAATGAACCCATAAAAACAGTACAAAAATGTAGAATAGAATAGAATAAAAATTTATTTTGAAAACACACAGCACAGACGAACACAATAAAAGAAGTACATATATAAGTAATACATTAGAGAAGAAGTAACAAAAAAAAGGCTTACAGGCTAAAAAGAGACAGCGTTTTACGTACCTTTTATGTACCTCGAAGGTGCAGGAAATTGCTCTTTTTTCACAAAATTGAAATCGGTTTAATAACATTTTTAATTTTGCTACTTGTATATAAACTTCTTACTTTTATTTCGATTAAAGTGTATATACAATCAAAATAAAACCGAGTATACAACATTCAGATCGGGCAAAAAGCTTCAGACGTATTCATTTTTATGGAATGACATTTGCTCCGTTCCCGTAGTACCGACTATTGGCTCCATGGTTATAAAAATATCAGGCAGCGGTTTAATACCTGTATATGGTATGTAATAAGAATCACCTTTTATTATGATTACTTGCGGCACGCCCATGTTAATTTAATAACCTATTAATATGTGTTTCGATGTATGAGTTTCAATTACATCTTGTACATTGAACAGATTTGGATGAAACTTGAAGAAATATAGGATTTAACTGGAATCACAATCATTTTATTAAGAGCAAGATTTTCACATTACTCTTTCAAAATTTCCAATAGTAATTTGTCGAGCAATGTGAACTCTTAAAGAATTCGATCTATTTTAGCAATATACTTTTTACATAAAATTTATTTTTTACATAAAGTGGTTATTAGCCCGTTTATTTTTTTTAATAATGTGGTTATTTGGAAGTTTAGTTAAAGTTCGGGTTAAGTTCCTAAACCAATTATAACAGTACTTTTCAACTACCCTTATTCTATCAAATTGAGGTCTGTTTCCTGCTTGCCTCCTTTCTTATTCCATGATTTCTAACGATCAATATAAAAAAAGATTGGGCCCCTATTTTTAAACGTACTTTTCGAACATTATAAACACATTTGTGTTTATAATGTTCAAAACCATGATAGTTTAAAAAGTACTTTTTTAAGTTTCTAAATATCTAAAACATGTAACCTTTTGCTATTTAAAGCAACTGTTATATCCATCGTGCAACGAAAATATTTACAAACAAAATTGCTCCACTGTTTACACAAGAACTACGCGTTATTGAGAGTATGTTATCATAAACGTATCATTCATGTTTGGAAAGCGCTAGCTAGAAACGAAAATAGGTTTTGGTATAATCTTTTTCAGCATTTGCCGTTAGAAATAACCTTTACATTGTTTGTACACGTTCTAATTTTAAGTTTTTGCAATTTTCAAGTTTTTTAGTTCTTGCTTAAAATGCATATACATTTTCCAAAAAGAAAAAGTTCTAGTAAATCCACAGGGGCCACGATATCTTCAAAAGGTTAGGACTCTTAACCTGATACTGGAAGAAAAATTTAGTTTTAATCGCTAAAGACTATATAATAGTTCAGTAGAGCTTAAAGTCGACCTGCAAACTGACAAATAGATCTTATTACAACTAGCAGTGGTCTCAACTCTTTTCAGCTTTATAACTACTTAAATTTTCACGAAAAGACACAAAAACATGTATTATTAAGCACGTTTTGAAAGAGTTTGGAATGTAGGGCGGAGTCATTACGAGACAAGAGCCAGGTTAAGCACTAATGCCTACATTCTAACAAATTGGAGATCCTTCGACTTTCATACATTCTACACTTTTGGGACAAAGTCGTCGGAAAAAATATGTTTGTATACAGAGGGACAATAGGCTAGTTGACTCTATTTTTATGTAGCTCTTATATGATAAATAATTGTTCTTTTAGACCAAAAAAAATACTACCATATTTTTTTGGACCTAAGAAACCGCAAAATTTTATTTTAAAAGTTCTACTTTTCAAAAACAGGTGAAAACGCTACCGCCATATTGGTCTATGGATTTATCTGTGCTGTGACGTCATTCGTATTCAAAACAATAACTTCGTGATTTACGTCTAGGGAACATGCACATTTTGAAAAGTTGGCATTACTGTAAATTGGTTTTAGTTATGTGACATTTGTATAATTCCGATAATAATGACGTCACCAAAATGGCCGTAGCGTTTTCAGCGTTCCAATGAAAAAAAAAGAAACCGTTTTTTAAATTGAAATTATGCAAGCATCATGGACTTTGATTAACTGAAATTATTATATTTTGGTTTTGCAAGGAAAGTACTTCAGGAAATACTAATTTATTGGGTCAAATTTGATATGAGTCAAGTAGCCTATTTGAAAATATTTGTTATAGAGATATACGAGTATTTTAAGCAAAGATTTGGACGCGATCGCAAAGGACGAACCTTAGCGAATGCATCATTGACTTGTAAGAGGTAAATGTTTTTAGCACACTGTACAGTTTTTTTGTCTTTCTTGGTTGTTGAAATTAAGCGATGTTTCGTAAGGAAAACAAATAGATGAATGCATTAACATCTTTGTGGTAAACGTCTTGTAATTCCAGGTTTTAAAGACATTAAGCCAAAACGGATTTTAAGACTAGCTATAATACTACTAAGACTAGCTAGCGGCAATTGCTGCCGTTATATTGTACCTACTCACAGAGCCACATTGAGCGATATCCTAAAAAAAAACAATAAAAAAACCTTAGTATTTTGGTTGAAAGCAAAACATAATAATAATTTAAAAACAGAGTACGGTGTTGCGATAAAGAATTTTGAGCAGGGTGGACTATGAAATTGAATATTAATGTACAAAACCCACGCCTTTTGGAGATTGCAGCGATTTTTTAACATTTTTGTGTAAAAGTGCTCGCGTAATGACACGATGCTCTACCCGTGTCCCTCCATTTATCATGCTTTTAACAAGGCTAACCTCATTTACTTCAATACATATCTGAATGGTGAAAGCAAAGTCTACTGCCAGCCCCTCAAATGTTACTGTCTCTTTCATTTGAATATGAGAATAGAGAGACAAAATGTACGCAGAATTTAAAAAAAAAATAACGTGGTAATAATAAAATATAATGTTACTGGCACAACACAATGTCTTTTAGTTAGTATTGAAGAAGGTTGCCTGCTACCATTCTACTATAGATAAACGAGTAGCTTAAATTAGACTAGTAAAAAAACGTGATCTTTGAAGCCACATCTTAAGTAGGCATATTTCGGACCGCTAGCGGACACCCATTAAATTTGTAACCACGTTAAAGGCAGAACGAATATATCCAGCTGCAGGGTGTTTTTTTCTTTATTTTACGATATTCAGCCGCTTTAATTTTCGAATCAAAACTTCACCTTCGGCTTCGTAGAAACCACGAACTTCATCTAACTGCACCTGAAGCCAACCCTATAATTTCGATCCGATCCGACCGCCTTGTAAACTCATCGCTGAACTAGTGAAAGTTCGATATTGTGTAGAACATCCTAGAAGTTTCGAGAAGTTTTACACAAAAACGCATGAGCTTCGTGATCGCAATTGTTTGGTTATTTAGTGGGCTTTGAACAATATGTTGTTTGGTTATTAAGTTGGTGGCAAGAATTGTTTGGGTTAGTGGTTTATGAACAATATGTAGAGCTACTGATTGTTATGAGTCAATGTGCAACTTTTTCTAATGAGAGTAGAATTCTAGGTCTTCTCTTAAAACATCAAATTTTATTTTTAAAACAAGCCCCATTATTAAAATAAGCATATAACGTCATTGTACGTTATAATTAACATACAAGCTGTTCAGCATCTACTATCATACTCACTGAGTCTGCTTCGAAGTGAATAAAAATAGTTTACCTGTAACAAAAAATACTTTATTAGCACAATTACAGAAATCTTAATGAAATTGGATTACTAAGCTACGTAAGTTTAATAAGGTTCCTTCCTGGTAAAAACTATTCTAATCATACTATTGTTTCACTATTTAATTTAATCATAATATTCAGACACACATACTTGTCTCTATAAATAAAGGTATCTATGGAGTTAAAAAGGCAAGTCCAAACCTGCACACATACTTTTCACATTGAGGAAATAGCAATAATTTCTAAGTAGCCCATCGAAACGCAATAAAATATTTTCCAGTATTATATTGAACTCCAATTGCAATAAAACGAAATAAAATATTTTCTAGTAGAATGCCAGATTTAGACTCCAATTTATTTCTGTGCAGTAAAAAACTTACAGCAAACTATTTACCGACCACTTGGAATCTAACGATGTTCCCATTAGAACGATAATAATCCGTAACTCTATCGCTCGGGAGTTCGGGAGAAAACTCAATTTTTACCGCGTTTCCTGCAGCACTTTTAGCACTAGTTTTTATAACTAAATACCTATCAAGGCATTTTTATGTTTACTATATTCAACGAAATTTACAATTTACTATAATTAACGCAATGCATGTTACTTAGCTTGGGACTAGATGGCGCTGTGTTAAATTCTACATATTTTTTTATTATGACGATCTAAAGATGGCTCAACTGGTTCTAATTGTATTTTGTACAATTATCTTAACATTTTGTAGTTTAGTTTCGTAAATAAATGAAATAATCTATACCATTATTATAAAGAGGTAAAGTTGGTTTGTTTATTTGGTGGAGGTAATATCCAAAACTACTCAGCCGATTAAAAATTTTTCACCGATGTGTAGAACACCGGGCAAAGCCAGGACGTGCTGCTAGTTTTAATATTAAGTGACTTAATTGCATTTTAAGTGCATCGAATCATGCAGTATTATTAGATCAATAAGCTGGTTTAAGCCTCAGTAAAGCCGTGTATCTGTGTTCCGAAACAGCAATAACTCGGACCTACAAAACCGTAAACTCAGTGCTAATAAAAACTTTAAATGGCGAAAGGCGGAACGGCTTGGCTTTTCAATTCGAAACTCCTCAATATCTTTATTGAACGTGAAATTATCTGGTATTTGTAACATGTATTCAACGAGCTTGCAATGTATGAACGTATTGTGAGCTAAATGTGAATATAGATATTATTTATTATTGTTATTTAAAGCCTGTGGTGTCCCACTGCAGGGAAAAGGCCTCCCTCCATAAGTCTAACTATATCATTTAAGCATCTTTAAATACTCAAAAATGTGAGGGAAGGGCAGCCATGTTAAGTAGATATGAGCAGTACTTATAAAATATACTTTTTTGCGGGGTACAGTAGGTATAGATATTGCGTTATACATTTCTGGATGGGTGACTTATAAATTAAAACTCTCGACAACTTTTTCTGTATCCAATTATACGTAGGATGTAGGTATATTTGCGGTGTGGATTTTGTGTTGGTACTTATTTTGTGTGATTTCGAGTGGGTCTCTCGATGGCTTGAAAATACAATTGATCCCAGAAGATGGCGTCGTAATCGTGTTTCCTCGAAAAAAGGAAATGTCTGCTATTACATTTAAATAAATCATACTGGTATACAGAATCATCATTTCCCTGCCCTTATCCCACACTATGTGGGATATCATACTGGTATACAGAATGATTTATTATAATTTACTCATCGAAAGCAAATCAAGTTTCTAGTTTTTAAGGCGCATATCCCTGCTACCACGATACCGCAACCACCCAAAAAAACGGGCAATTACCGAGGACCTCGCTAATCTAAAAGCACATTGCCGGCCAAGCATGCGAATCAGACGTAAAGCTTGAACCGAACCGGTAGTGTAGCGCAATGCGGATGCGCTGCATTGAACACCTATTACTGTGAAATACGGGTTGGGAGGTTGTCGAGCCGTGAGCGAGAGATGTGCTTTTAACAGATACACTGAATCTTTACTAAGTACTAGATAAAAGTACTACAAATGGCAGCATCACAAAAGGAAAACGATAAAAAAATTATCTTCTTTAATTTTACTAAGTTACGTTTGAAACTAAATTTTATGAAACTGATGATAAAGCTTTTCTTTCCCATGTAGTACATACTAGAAAAGGCTACATCATTTTAGATGAGAAAAGCAACTTCAAATTTAATTATTATGACATGTCATATTAAACTTAACTTTAGCGATTTGACTCGAATATTTGAGAAAAAACTGAGGTCTTAGTTATTTCAAACAAATAATCTTAAAAAGGCTAACTTAATAGATATAAAATCGTAAAATAATGACTGAAAGTTCCCATCTTCAAACGGGGCCGAGTGCTCTTCACCATTTCCAGAATAAAGGAGATTAAACTTCTTAGCTCCTCTGTATTACAGCGTACCAGACAACCTCTAAGTAACCTTAAACATTATATTTTAAATGACGCTTTAAACCTGTTTAAGAGATACTTGAATGAAGACTTACGCGGTGTTACAAGTGCCACTTAAATTAACAAGTTCTCGTAGATTTTCTTTCAGATCTTGATTATTTCTGTTTGCTGAAAATGGCAAGCATATTTTTGAAGCGCATCGTATTACAATAAAACTTTGTGTATTTGAAATACAGAAAGTTTATAAATAGGTCTGTTTTGTGAGAATTGTTAAGCAAATTAATTTTTATTTCTCTTTTACTGTTGTTTGAGGCTATGAAAGCATTGAAAACAGAAAAGTCTTATTTTCGTTTGTGGCACAGAGCGGATGTTACATTCTACCAGTTTCACGCATTGTTTTAAATAAGGAACAACCCAAATAGTTTTTATTACGTACTTTGTTGTTGGTTTTTTGAGTTTGGAATTTCAACAATGTTTATCAAGGCAAAGAAACTTCTGTCTCTCTCTAAGCGATTTTAATACCCGTGTCTTTTTGGGTAGTTATGGAAGAGTATGTTTAATACCTCAAATACTTCAATATAAAACAGCATGATAAACAGCAAGTGAATAAATATATAGGTAGTTCTTATTCATGAAAACTTGATTATTTAATATAGGTTTAAAGAATGATTTTTTTTGTTACTATCCTCCTCGCGTCGTTTTCCTCAATGCTGAAGGTCGTGACCCCCTCCATGGATCACTTTCTCCCGGACAATATTGCGCCACTTCGTGCGATTTTTGTTACTCATATGGCAATGAAAAGAGATAGCAACAAATGTAATATAAGTTTTAGCTAATATAGATTTACTATTCTGTAGTGTTCACTATCACACTAAGGGAATCCACTAGGCACTCGTATTACATTGGCTCACCACTACACCAGATCCGAGCGTACGCGCACGTCCTACCCGCACCGCGTCTAGAGCCAGACTGACGGTTAGTAGACGGCTGCGCCCTCTATTGGTATACATGAGACAACGTTGTATATCTATTGTCTAGATACAAACACTACATCCCTTCCTTTTTAACGAATTTTATTTATTCGTAATCAAATTATACCAGTTGCCTTATCGTTTTATTGTTATCTACTTATGCATTAAGAATTTCAATCTCAAGAAGAATCAAGCTTCACATATTTCGACGCGCTGAGATATCGCAATATTGTCACTCACACACAGCAGGTACAATGCAGCATCAACTTTTTCATTGTACCACAATTTACACAATCATTCCATCAACACAAGTGAATTGTAGACTATTTACAATCCATCAAACATTCATCTCGCGGACCCCACATTTCATAGGTACTCCGTCAGAGGTTCAAGTTTTACTTTTTTGGAAAGTACTCACATCACTTTGTCACTAGGCAAGGGCAACCAGCATTAGTTGAACAAAACTAATCAAACAACCAGGGTGGCTTTTATCTGGTTCACAGTTGTCACGAGCTGACATAGTCACAATGTGACTCCAACCTCCTTTTAATAAAAGATATAAAGAAATAATAATCTGGTCCACATATTCATCAAAGCAGCCCATTGTCATTTCACTCAAAACATTGAACTAGAAGAGAACTCAGCAGGTTCTTTGAACTTGAATCCATTTCAGACACTCAACAATTTTCACCAAGGGTGAGAGTGGTTGTGAAAGAATTTTCATGCAACCAATTGTTCGTCGAGAAGATGGCAGGTTCGTGGTTCACATCCACTCACAGTCCACTCAAGAAATACCCATCCAATTTGGGTGATTCATCACAACAAGAACTCATACAATTCCAGTCATTAGAACGCAAATTCAACGCAATCCACCATTCAAAACACTATACACTTATTTCATGACCGAATACTTAGAGTTAGGTCTACCTACCACAACATGGTGTTCTACGCGAGAATAGTCTACCCACAAAATTAAGGACCGTGTTCGATGCATCAGCTGTCACAACTTCAGGCGAATCTTCAATCACATACAATACGTAGGTCCAACAATACAAGGAGATATAATCAGCATCTTGATTAGATTTCGCCAACACAAATTGTCGTCACAGCAGACATAGAAAAATGTATAGGCAAATATTGCTAGACAAAAGGGTTTTGAAACCTACACAAATCTATTGACGATCAGATCCTAATCAATAATACATTCTCAATGCAGCAACTGCAACATGTAGGTAGTTGCATACATAAAACTCATTGGGTACACTCATCATCATCATTCATCATTTCAGGTACACTAACCACCAGGGAATTGGAATCTAGTACATAAACACTGTGCCTAATAACACAAAGACATGTGGTCCTTAAACAATAGGTACACACAATAACAAACAACATCACTGTCATCTAAAGACAACTACTACCTACCTACATTTAAATCCTTTTTTTTGAACATTAACTAATTAGTCAAAAGTTGGAGGAAGAATATCAAATTCTAATTTTAATCACAACCGAACTCCCATTCTCTTATATGCATCCCACCACATCACAAATTTATTAGTAGAAAGTTATCACAAATATCTACTGCCACACAGCTGTTGAAAGCTACCTACTTTACTAATATTTTTTTGGATATGTAATGCCGTAATCTCGTTCGAAAAACAACACATAATTGCATGACGTGTTTTAGGTTCTCAGGGAAAACTTACCAACCCATAATGGGTAACTTACCAGAACCGCGATTACAAGGTGAGTTTCTTTTCCTAAGTTCATGTGTTGACTTCTGCGGCTCAATACTGATAGCAGATAGAAAAGGTAGGCTGTAACCTTCAAAAAGCATACATCTGTGTGTTTGTTTGTATGGCAGTTTGAGCAGTAGGTATACCTAAAACTTGTCACCGAGCCAACATCACAGTATTACATTAACAGCTCTTAGTAGGTTCATTGCTCGCAGAGGTAAGCCAGCTACTTTGTATTCCGACAATGAAACCAATAAATTCATAAAATCAACTATAGCGAGGTAATAGCCTACTCCCATGAAAATGAAATCAACTTCAATTTCAGTCCAGTCTACCTACAGTCCACATTTCAATGGTTAGCAGATGCATCACAATCAAATTTTATTTTAAAAGGAATGGCACATTTAGTTTATGAAGAATTAGGTAAATACAATTTTAATACAGATTTAGGCATTTTTTTAATAGTAGACCTGTGAAGCCTCTTTTATCAGATCTAGTCCCTTTAACCCTAGTAATCCAAAGTTTTGTGTTGACTGACAAAGGAAGGGCAGTCGTAAACCTCGTCAGTCAAAGATAGTAGAAGTCTCGCCAGTCACTTCACTACCTAGATACCGGAGAATACAAGCTCTAAATGTTCATTTTTGTAAACGCTTACATACCAAGTAGGTACCTACGTTTCAGATTTAAAAAGGCAAAGTAAATGGCGCTAGGACCAGGGGCAGTCACAGCCTGGGGACATCCTTTTTTCATTTATTTAATATAGGTACCTTCTAACTGCGCTCCGCCCTGCCGCGACAGACGGACAAATAGACAACAGACTCACACACACCTTTACAATGTTAGTATGGATATATCCAAGTCTCATAATACACTTCACAGACATTTAAAAAACCGCATTAGGTTTGTCCCAGACGTTACTCAAAGATATTCCTTAGAACAATATAAAAGCTTATTATCATAAAATACCTTCAACAACTTGAGGAACACAAAAATATAAAATACAAGGATGCGCTTATAGCTTCTCTGGCAGCAAACATGATTAAGCATCATTCATTGTAAATCCTACAGGGGGATCACCGATATCCCAAATACAGGGCAACCTAGTTGGGAGTCTCCCAGTCATGTACACCGTTAAGAATAATCGCATTATGTATAAAACACCATAATATTATGGTATCTACCTATTAGTTTGTGTTGTATAAGCCAAGTTTTCACCACCTATGTAAATGTGAGAACATTGTACCTAATGTACCAAATAACCCTTTACTGAATTCTGTACAAGGAATGCAACGACTACTTTTGTAAGGTTTTAAATAAAGATATTATCACTTTTATTATCGATTGTACGTAGCACAACACTGGGTAACAAAAGTAATTCGAAAACACTGCGAGCGCACAACACATTCCGATGATCTTTATCTGCGATGACCTACATTCGTAAGTGGCCCTGATCAAGGATGACCGGAGCGCCCCCAATCGATGGCTCCCGTCTACCCAGGCTCCGACGGCATCAACTGAGTCGCCGATGTTCACACAAACACAGGGACCATGAGAAGAGCCTATAACGCGCTCCGTCCCTTCCTTTTCCAATACACCGTTCCAAAGCCGAGAGCCTGCCAGTGAAAGGACAGCGCATATAGCCGCCATATCCGCATCCGTCAGACGCCCGCCGTGCCGACCAAGGATCACCACTTTTCGCCGTCGACCATACGTCAACCAAACGCACGCCATTTTTCATTTCACAACAATATTATAATCACGAATTTCGTCAATATAGTCAACTTATAACAACCTCAGCTTTTCATTTAACCACCGACGACGCTACAATATCCTATAAGATTATCCTACAAGATAAGAAGTAGGCAATTCATTTGTTTATTCAGTAACAACAATTTACACTGTGTTTGAATTCATACAATTAATTAATTTAATCACACACATGAAATTTAAAACGAAATAAATGTAGTCAAAGAAAACATGAAAATTAAAATATAAGTACCTAGCTACAATGAGAATATTACTCGTCTAGTTTGCTAATAGAATAGAATAGGAATACATTATTGTTTATTCATTAACATAATCTATACTTACATAAATTATTTTTCTTTGATAAACCTCTTATCAGTTTATGGATACCTCTTATTCAAAAGAAGTTTAAATTCAACTCAATGAACTTCTTTGTTGTTTCCAATTTAACGGAGATCAGTTGCTTCCAATTTAATGGAGACCATTTGTTTCCAATTTAATGGAGACCCGTTGTTTCCAATTTAATGGAATCCAGTTGTTTCCAATTTAATGGAATCCAGTTGTTTCCAATTTAATGGAAACCAGTTGCTTCCAATTTAATGGAAACCAGTTGCTTCCAATTTAATGGAAACCAGTTGCTTCCAATTTAATGGAAACCAGTTAATTCCAATTTAATGGAATCCAGTTGTTTCCAATTTAATGAAAACCAGTTAATTCCAATTTAATGGAATCCAGTTGCTTCCAATTTAATGGAAACCAGTTAATTCCAATTTAATGGAATCCAGTTGTTTCCAATTTAATGGAAACCCTTAAATAAATGCATATATATATATATACATATCCTTGGACACTTCACACAGCGCCATCCAGTCCCAAGCCAAGCAATCCAATGCCCGTGTCATGGCAACCAGATGACCGATATATACATAGATACATTCTTCCCTTGTAAATACATACAATATATTATAGACAGGAAACACCCAGACACGGAACAAACATCCGCAGAACACACAACATCCGTCCCGTACCGGGAATCGAACCCGCAAACCCCGCGCTTCAGCCGGCCCTCGCCCACTGCGCCACAGAGGTCGTCGACACCTACAGTCAGTAGGTATCTCAATATCCATGAAAGTCTATGATTTTAATTACTAGTTTTATGAAAATATCTTTGGAAAGATTTTCAACATTATTTAAACTTAATTTGAAACACAGCAATAATTAGCTAATCGAATGAAAGTATCTTTATTATTATTATTATTTGGAAACCATAATATGTAGCTAAATAACTCTCCAACGAACATAATTAAAACAGCTAAGATAGCTAAGATAAAACATTGCACAAAGCACTTAGGCAAAAGTAGATTTAGATAGGTGGGTACGTGGGCAGGTATATATTGGGAACAAAACAACTCACCTAGGCACCTATACAGAACATCCTACACTGCACACCGAACATCATATTTTATTTTATATTAAAGGGTAGGCAAGTATTTTATGCCGCTAACATTATTGTAAGTAATTATGTCTTCCAAATCCAATGTACCTAATCATTTCGTTACTTATTGAACACACAATAATTATGATGATTCATTCGACCAGATAGGTAGCTATAGTTACTCACTCATTCTTTTAGTTCTGTTTTGAAATAATTTTAGGGTAGGTAATAAAATAAAGTTATTTTAATGTTGTTAAAAGACAAGAAGAGTACGTCTCTGAGCTAAGCATTCAATGGTTTTTTTACTATACCTATTTATTTTTTCAATTACCTACCTACAAGCTTTGACGATGCAAGTCAAATCAAATTAATGACTCGTCAACATCATTTTCCGTGACCAACATTCCGTAGACAAGATCGTAGTAATATTGCCTAGGTAGGTACACACCTAATAATGTTGAATGTAATGTAATGCATACATACCAACTCAACCTTCCTCCTCTTTTATCTGTTTTTTTTTTTCACAAATTTACATAAGCACTGCACCGACCTTTACCCTCGTCGCCACATGTAGTGTTCACTATCACACTAAGGGAATCCACTAGGCACTCGTATTACATTGGCTCACCACTACACCAGATCCGAGCGTACGCGCACGTCCTACCCGCACCGCGTCTAGAGCCAGACTGACGGTTAGTAGACGGCTGCGCCCTCTATTGGTATACATGAGACAACGTTGTATATCTATTGTCTAGATACAAACACTACATATTCGAATATGCATAAGGGGTTTTTTTTATTTAGAATTCCGTTATATGTGCGTATTGATATCTAAAAAGGCTCGATCAATTTTGATGTTATTTTTTTTATTGATTTTTACATCGAAGTTATAAATGGCTATGCTCAGACAATTGGTGCGTTGTCGTATTCTTTTACTCTTCTTTAGTCATAAAAATATTACACAGTTACTTAAATAGACGATAAAAACAAAGGCAACCCTACACTTCATTGTGTAAGGTTATTAGCTGGTCCCTGGTGTCTGGATGACGTGTGAATCGGCAGGATGGTGTGTTTCCTTGTGTATTCTCGCTTATAATGACAACGGTACTTTGCTTTCAAGAGTATGTATTTCTGGGTTATTGACCTTTAGGAAATGTCAAGGGAATATGTGCGAGCTAATGGTATTATTATAGGTTTTTTTAGGTAAAGTTATTGAATCACTTTTTTCTTTTTTACTCTATAGGAATGTAAATATACATTTATTTCGCTGTTAGCTAGCACATTAACATGTTTATACTTTTTGTTATAATTTCGGAATAATGAACGTCACATCTATCAAACTTTTTTACTCCACCTATGAAGTAGATACGTCGTAGAGACAGTTTAGTAGGTCTACATTTTTAAGTAAAATGTATGTTACTTTAGAGCGTTTTCATAATGACAGCTCACGTTTTGTATTTACAAAAATATAAGTAAATCAGTCGTAGTTTAAAAAAAAAACCTGTTCATAATTTACCAAACGACTTTATTTTATTTCAAAATACTCTACTCAATTCGTTATGTTCGTTATAAATCCATTTGTCATTGTATAAGAGGTATTGTTCAAGTCTATTTCAAGACGAACATCGATCGAACCGTTCACAACTCAGCGGTGAACGTACAAGTTACAGTATTTATGATGCAGTTTGAATATTTATGGTTTAGCTTACATAGAAGGCAAGTTTGTTCTATTTTTAAAATATTTAAAAGTTTACAAAGAGGTTTTATTGAGTTATGACTTGCTATTATTTTCAGCTAGCATCGTCACACATACTGTGAATTTAAGGTTTACCTTACAGAGAAGGTAAGTTTGTTTTATTTTTAAATTTAAAAAAGTCAGAGTGCAGCACTAATAGATGATCAAACGAACTTCTAAAGTGAAGTTCGATCACTATTATATGAGTCACTTCATTCGAAGATATATGTATAATTAACAGGTAGTCATTTAAACCTACAAGGCAGTCGCACGTTTTAAAGAGTTGGCAATCGATCCTACCATCGATTGAATCTTTTTTTTTTTTTTTTTTTGAGGGTACTCGTAACCTCCCTAAAGCCTGACGGAGCTCTGCAGGTTCATTTATTTAGAGAGGAAATTAAAAATGTTAAAGGGATAAGGGATATCGTTATGGGAGGGTGATTTTATATCTTCGAATGAAGTGACTCATATAATAGTGATCGAACTTCACTTTAGAAGTTCGTTTGATCATCTATTAATATTTCGTCACTTCATTCTTCAGATATATGTATAATTAACAGGTAGATGTTTAGAGTACAAACTTTTATATTAAATATAAAACATGTTTATAAAATCAATATGTATTTTTAATTTCCATAACACTGTTAACCCATTTCTTCTTAACAATAATTATATAAGTAATTAACTTAAGATAAAAATCGGTATCAACTAGATACTTATAACAATTTAACATAATTATAAACTATTTTGTTGCTCATTAGGTAACGAGCAAACTGATCTAGCAAAAATACCTTGATCTAATATAGGTCTATTATAAAACCTTGCGAAGGTTTGAGATGAACTGGACCAGCCAGCCGTCTTCCTAATCATATCAATAGATACTCCGGCGGAGGACGCCGCAGATGTGGAAGCATGTCGAGTGCTATGAGCACTGAACACGCCCACATCTACTCCGCTTTCCGCCAGAGTTTGTTTTATCCACCTACTAATGGACTGAGAAGAAGCTTTCTTATGTGGTTTCTTATAGGTGATAAAAAGATGTTCTATATTGTCTGGTCTAAGGCTGGATGTCATAAATAAATAATCGTCTACAGCTGTAGCTGGACATATTGCGAGATTCTCTCTGAAATAGGGTAAAACTAAAACAGGTTGGTCCCTGCCTACCCCGGAAGTTTTAATAATGTCAGAGATAGGGATTTGTAATGAATCAGTACTTTTAATTATGTTAGACACTTTGATAAGTGATAGAGTTTGGACCCTGTGAGCAGTACAAAGTGCCAGTAAAACACATACTTTTTTGGTAATTTTTTCTAAACTCATACTTCTGTTAGGAAACCAATTGGTGACACAGTCTAGAACAGTCTGGGGGTCCCAAGTACCTATGTACTTAGGGATGCAGGGTTTTTGTTTGAAAATGCCTTTGAGGAGGCGTTTTATGCTATCCTCAGATCCTATGTTACCTCCTAAAAGCAAGGAAAGAGCTGATCGGTGACAGTTAATTGTTCCGTAAGATCCTCCTCTATTGAACTGTTCTGTTAGAAATGTTAAAATGTCAGCCAGTTGGGGATCAAAGATATTGATGTCATTGGTGTTACAAAATTGCCACCAAAGTTTGTATGAGCTGTTGTACTGTTTAAGGGTACTATTAGAGACGGAAGATAGCATAAGGTCTATCGCTACTGCAGGGATGTTTCTTCGTCTAAACGCCGCCCGGAGAGCATAGCGGCTCCCAGGGTAAGGCTCCTGTACAGTGGGTGTTGCGATCTGTAATGAGAACGCAAAAGGTCTCTGTTAGGATTGAAATATATTATTTCAGAAATTATTAATTTCCTAAGTAATGGAAACCAAGGCTGTCCCGTCCAGTATGGAAAAACCAATATGCCAGTAGCTTTGTCACTGATAATTTTCCTAATGCATTTAAGCACAAGTGAGAAAGGAGGAAAAGCAAAAAATCGGTAAGAACGCCAGTTTATCGTAAACGCATCTACTGTTAAGGCATCTGGGTCTTGTTTCCAAGACACATATGTATCACATTTGGCATTGGTGCGAGAAGCAAAAAGATCTATGTCAGGTTGACCAAGCTTGTGAACTATCATTTGGAAAGCCCAGTTTGATAGTTCCCACTCTGTGTCAACATTTATTTTGCGGGATTCTTCGTCCGCTTCAACGTTATCTTTTGTATTTATATATGATGCAAAAAGCCATATGTTACGTTTCTCGCACCACTGCCAAATGGTTTTAGCTAAACCGTGGAGGTGCGGAAATTGAATCCCTCCCATGCGGTTAATGTAGCTGATTGCTGTAGTATTATCAACGCGTAGTAGAATAGCTACATTAGTCATCTCCGAGGCAAAACATTTTAACCCCATAAATATGGCTAGAAGCTCTAAATAGTTAATGTGGAAAGAAAGTTCTACATCTTTCCAGCCACCATTAACGCGTTTGTTGTTACAGTATGCTCCCCAACCGGTTCTAGAAGCATCAGTAAACATTTCAAGGGCAAATTCTACATCCGGTCTCATGATGTTTGATGATGTAAAAATGTTTTGCTTCCACCATAACAAATCTGGTAAAACAACAGCAGGTAATTTAAATTTTGCGTCAAAATTGTTGAATGTTTGAAGGGACAAATATTTCTGACGTTCAAGTTCCTTAGTATACAGCCAGCCATATTTGATTGCTGGACAGGCTGCCACTAGTATTCCAATAAGTTGTGATAGCTCTCTTATGGTACATTTAGGTAACGTCGAAAACTTTTTTACCAATTTCGATATATTATTTCTTTTATCAGCTGGTAGAGAGAGGGACAAATCACTTGAATTTAGGATAAACCCTAAGAATTTACAAGAAAGCTTGGGTGTTAATACGCTCTTATCAAAATTAACTACGAATCCTAGACATTGCAGTAGCTCCAGAGTCTGAGTTACATTTGTCTGGCATTCGTCAAAGGTGTCTCCGATACATAAAATATCGTCCAAGTAGACAACAGATTTGTGACCTCTCTGCCTTAAGTAACTCATAACTTCCTTCATAATTTTAGTAAAAATTCTTGGGGCCGCACATAAACCGTATGGGACGGCGGTAAACTCATAGACCGTATTGTTAAAAACAAATCGTAAGTATTTTCTATGTGCTTTGCAAATCGGTACCGAAAAATAGGCTTCTTTAAGATCGATAGTGGCCAGATAGCCATCTTTTGGTATTAGTTTAGTAGCTACCCTATGGTCTTCCATTTTGAAGTGAGACTTTTCAATAAATTTGTTAAGAGGTTTTAAGTTTAGGATAAAGCGTTTACCACCATTAGGTTTAGGAGTTAGGAATATGCTAGATATAAAGTCTCCTTCTGTGCGTTTACAAACCGAAACTGCGCCTAGGCTTATCAGCTTAGAAATTGCTACTGCCATATCGGATTCCTCATGACATGTCAATTTATGAGAAGGGATATGATTTTGTTTTACTGTACTACAAAATTGGATAGAATATCCATCTTGAATCCATTTAAGAACTAACGGATTATCAGTTATTTTAAGCCAACAATCATAAAATAATTGTATACGACCAGCATGTACCTCTAACGTTGTTGGGCCGGAGCACGTGACCTGTTCTGGTTCTGCTGCGGCTGGTTTGACGACGATTGCTTCGTCGTTGGCGCTTGGTAGGCTTTGCGACCGGCTGGCCCTGTCTTCTTGTAACCACCCCGCCCCCCCCTGTTCGAAGCGTAGCGGGAGGGGCCCGACCAGTTTACCTGAGACCGAGGTCTGCTGGTTGACGGTTGGGCTGAAGACGCTGGAGTCTTAACTGGAGCCGGCTTCTTTATTTGCAAGCCCTGCTTTTCGATAACTTTCGACGCTTTAATCTTCTCAGAAAGCTTTTGTCCGAATAGGGTGTCATCCCTATCTACATCTTGAATCAAGTTCAGGAAAGCCTTGTCCAGGCCTGGTGTCATAAACTTTTTTCGGACTTCAGTTTCAACATGGTGAAGGTCGCATAGAAGTCGACTACTGTCGCTCAAAAACTTTATCGCCTTCACTCTTTCTGTGCCATTCTCAAGGAGCAATGACAATCCCTTGTTGAGGGCCGCGATACCGAGGCCTAGCTGTTGTTGAGCGCTCTCAACTCGTTTGTCTTTATTTCTGGTGGTATCGGAAATAGTGGCCGCTATTTCAGGGTTCAGCTTTGGCGCTTGCAAAAGAGTGCAATTCTCAGGAATCTGGTACTGCTTCATAATTTTCTCTTTTGCTTCTTTTTCTATTCCCTTCCGAAGTATGGGAAGCCAAAGTTTTGATAAGTTGTCATGGATTTTTTCGCCAAAAATGGGCGTGTCTTCAGCAACTTCTCCAAGTGCTGACAGTATATCTGGATCAAGATCAGGCACTGGAGTTGATTCTTGGATGCTTTCTTCTAGTGCCTGTTCTGGTGCCAGATTTTCTTGATCCATCGAACCTTCCATGAGCATTGGGTCATCAAGAGCTGCTTGCGACTCGTTATCTAAAATAAAACGAGATACGTTATGAAACAGCCAAGAAAATTTACCAAAAAAGATATTTTTTCTTAAGAAAAAATATTTCGAGGGTAGTTATGAAAATTAACAAATCTATTTTTAGTAATATATTCAAATTACAAAACTGTAACTAACTAGCCAAAAAATATTGTATATTTTTTATTCAGCCCAGTATGATTATTTTAAGCAAAGAATAAAGATTATGTAATCCTTTGTTTGGTCGAACCCATTTTAGAATAATGCTCTAGAATAACCCGCGGTTAAACTTTAGGCATTATGATTAGAACCATCGTTTTGATCCACGATCAACCTCCAGGTGTATTGCTTTTGTAGTAACCCACGGTTACCATCCAAGCATAAAATTAAACATCGTGTTGACCCAAGGTCAACCTCTAGTTTTAACTGTACTTAGTAAAATTTTATTGGCTAAAAAGTAGGTAGTTAATAATGTAATTCTTGTCATTGCTTTGTGATAACCCACGGTTATCCTCTAAGCGTAAGACAGTGATTTGCCATCGTGTTGACCCACGGACAACCTCTAGGCTAGAATTATGTAACTACTATCTCGATAATTTAACACTTGGTAAAACACTTAAGAAAATAACACTTAACTAACCTGAATTTTCTTCCAACGAATCCGATGATTCTATAATTCGCTTCCGTCGTTTGTTTTCTTTCTCTTCAAGCCTTCTTATTTTGAAGTTATATCGTTCCATTTTTTCAGCGAAACTTCTTTTAGGCATGCTTTTAGGTAAATGCTTGGAAAAAGAAACTTCTAGCTTGGAATAAAGTGGTAGCAAAAGAGACGTCCGCGCGCTGCCTCGCACGAAAAAATAATGAACCTGCAGAGCTCCGTCAGGCTTTAGGGAGGTTACGAGTACCCTCAAAAAAAAAAAAAAAAAAAGATTCAATCGATGGTAGGATCGATTGCCAACTCTTTAAAACGTGCGACTGCCTTGTAGGTTTAAATGACTACCTGTTAATTATACATATATCTGAAGAATGAAGTGACGAAATATTAATGCTGCATGACCTACCTTCAGCTTCCACCATCGCACATCCTAATTCGTCCGGAACGATGATTTGGCGTGGAAAATGGAAATAGCTAGAAAGAAGTAAATTCGAATACCTACGGACGAATAACGGGTCGTTTTAATCAATACAGATTTAAATTTTATCGGAAAATGTTGATAGAAAATTTCGTTTGCGGTGAATTTTTGAAGTGTAAGTAATTATTATTTTTAAAGCTTCTTGTGTCCCGCAATATGGCTAAGGCCTCTAACCTATTAAAAATAACAGACTTGTTATAAGGACCCTAGTTCTAAGAACGTGACTTGTCTAAATGATCAAGAATAAGATTCTATTGAATAAAGAAATTGAGTTTATCGTTGTTTCTGAATTCTTCAAGAAATTCCCCGGAACAGTTTATGAAAGCTGCAAGTAAGCTGTACCGGGCACGCCTATTCGACGTCCGGACGCAAAAAATGCGGCGAGGACGGAAAGTTTGCCGTCCGTCGGCTTTTTGTGATCCAATATGGAATTTATTGACGTTGTGTTTGAAGACTTTTTTTATCTGTGGCAATGTTTTAGTTCACTGTAAAAATAACTTTAAACAAGCTAACGTGTAGTCATGTTTAACAGTTAAATTCTTGTCCATACTTATTATTATAAAGAGGTTATTTTGTTTGTTTGTTCGACGGAGCTACTCAGCCGATTTCAAAAAATCACTTTTTTAAAATAAAATCACAGGTGTGTAGAATGGCCTGTCGAGGATGGTATAGGCTATATTTTATCCCGGTAGTTTTATTAGTGCACCCGTGTAATGCCGGGCCGTGCTGCTAGTATTAACTTGGGTACAACGCCCTTAGAAAGCAAAGCTTCGCTAAGGGAATTTGCCTAAAGTAGGAGTTTCCTCAAGTTTGTGAAGTGAATAGATTTGGAGAAACTTCGAGTAATATTGAAATAACTTCAAATAAATAACAAACATTTCTATTCTCTGAAGGCTTGTGTACTTCCGTTTCGTGGATTGAGGTTATATTTGTAGAGTATGCATCGAATGTATCACAAAATATGAGTTATAGATCGTTTGTAGCTATCATTAGGTTGCTCAACTGGTTCTAATTGCATCTTGTACAAGTGTGTAATTTGTAGATGCCTAATAGTTTTGTTTAGTTCTATGAATTAATTGAATAGGCCTTACAATTATAAATCAATTTCTAATTAAAACTTTTTAAACTATCATGGTTTTGAACATAACCAATACAATTTCTAATTCTTTACCTGTATCTCTTTGACGTACATAATCAGATCAATTTCAGATGAAACCGCGATCAGTCGCTCTTCGTAATTTCGTTTAAATCCGTCATCCCGATATCGAATCAGGGGTACTTATCTAAATGAATGTGTCCCGAGGACGGCCGTCTAATTAGACCTAATCGGACCAAATTCACAGATTCAATTCAACGAACATTTTGGCAGTTAATTGTCAATCTGTCAGACAGAAGAATCGTTTGTTTGTATGAGCAAGTGGCCAACTGTGGTGACGGAGTTTTTAGGCCGACTGAAGAATGCTGTTTGTAAAATGCTAATGGGATGTGGAATGTCCAAGGTTTTTTTTAAGTATTTTATCTGCAGTAATGATGAGACATCAACGGTTTTTTATATTGTATAATAATATTAATTACACGAGTAATCATCATCATCATCATCCACAGCCCGACTTCACCCACTGCTGGGTATAGGCCTCCCTCAGTTTGTGCCATCCACCAC
This sequence comes from Xanthorhoe spadicearia, assembly GCA_947086425.1. Taxonomy (NCBI): domain Eukaryota; kingdom Metazoa; phylum Arthropoda; class Insecta; order Lepidoptera; family Geometridae; genus Xanthorhoe; species Xanthorhoe spadicearia. The sequence goes on from OX352209.1 coordinate 1,863,469, forward strand.
GGTCCTGTGCCAATCCGAATCCGAATCCGAATTACACGAGTAAAATAATATTTAATTTTGAGAGGTTGAGGATGAAGTTATAGGTATAAAATAGTACAAGACAGGTACAAAAAATATGCTCTAAGAAAAATAGACATTAAAAGAGTACATTGACACCCGTAAACAAAACCACTAACTTTCAAGCCCACAAATAAAATGTACACAAATAGCCAAAAACAAAAACCACTTTGACCTCTAACCACTTTCAAACACAGTCTCTTTTTCTTCGTAAATCTTTTCCGATCAGACCCATATTTATCACAGTAAAGGCATAAACAGGATGAATCTCCTCATGAACGAATTAGCCACTGGACTCGACATAAAATTCAAATGTATGCAAACTCGTTCAACCATGTGCCAATGTGGTGCATAACGCCACACAAAGATTTTATTACATTATTACAAATATACAAACTTAATCGATTACATTTACCAGAGTTTGATAATACGAAATATTGTTTAATTTGATAAAATTTTGTAATAAATAATACCACATTTAGTTATTTTTCAAAGATGTTTCGTTGATAAGTGCTTGAGGCTGTCGAAAACAAACGACCAAGGCTAAAATTTCCTAGTTACAGACAGGACCGGGACGTTACGTTCGCTTTTGTCTTGTCCAGTGGCTACTTCGTTCATGGATCTTCTGATAAAGGAACCCTTTTCTTTAAGGTACGTAATACCTTAAGACCTTTATTCATGGCCTTTGAATAGAGTCGACTGGGATACAGTTAAGGTTTCTAAGATTAATGTTTATCAAACAATTAATAGGGCTTTAAAGTATGGCGTTACGTAACCGTTAAAAAACTTAACTTATATGCCGGAAAATAGCTTCATGTTATTGATTTTTGTGGTAAATTAGATTTATTAATTAATTAATTATACAAATAGGGCAATTTGGAAATATTTATCAAGTTAATATAGCAGTTTCATTTATTTTCTATAATATCTGTAGAAAAAGAGTTGTTGTTATAATGATTTAACTGAATAACTGTTTTACAATATTTGATATTTTGCTTTGCTTATTTGTAGTTTTGTGTATGGAAGTAATGTCAAAAACAGCAAAACCAAAGATAGATAAGGGTTTTGAGACGGGCCGTTAATGCAGTAGACTCTCACATGACAACTTTACAAGTTTACAAAGAGGCCTTTACCTCGTTCCGTTAATACATAGTAGATAAAATAAAATTACAGACACCGACTTACTTTATTACACTCGGCCGTTATAGTATTAACAACCACAATTTGTTTTTATTACTATTTCAATGTCTCGCCATTACAAAATTAACTCGTAGTAACACCACAGAATAAAGGAACAAGTATAGTATACCGACTCCGTGAAAACATTCATTTTAATAGTGACTTACTACGACGCAACAAAGTGCAATTCAGTTTGCAACCGCCAATTATTAGAAGTGCCTAAATTTGCTATTTTATTCTTAACTCTGCAACTGCCATGCGCGTAAATTCAGCGCATATTTCAATGCAATCTATACTAAAATTGTAAATAGGTAATATGCGTTTGTTTGTTCGTCAGATAAAAAACAACAAAACTACTCAGCCGATTTCAAAAATTCTTTCACTGATGTGTAGAATTGACTGTCGGGATGGTTATAGGCTATATTTTATCACGGTAATTTCATTAGTACACCCAAAAACGGGACGTGCTTCTAGTCTAAAATAAAGCTTAACCAACTAAACAGGCCACCTACAAGCGGCCAAAAATTTTTGTTACCTAAACATCTGAGTGGCCTAGGTTATAACTTTTAATATCTCAACAATTTCCAAATAGCGTTTTACGATCAACCAACAGACATTGTTGTCCTTTTAATAGCGTAACATAATTCGCAAATTGTAGCCATGAAGAATTCTTAACTTTTACGAGTATTTGTAAGCGAATTTCATTTGAGGTATTCATTTGAGCTCACAGGGTTGAATGGTGAAGGTGAAATTGTTCATTTTGTAAACCTGTTGTAGCGTGTTTCGGTTTTTTGACGTGAAAATTTGTGGTTACAATTATTATTATCATCTCGATTTTTAAAAGATCTGAAATGTCTTTAAATTGAATGTACTGTACACCGAGCTTAAAACTATGAATTTCATGTTTTTTTGTAAACTTTCATCTTTGGTGCCACTATGCAAACTCATAAGTAATAGTCGAGATGATTTATTTGGATAACACACATTTATTATAACCCTTACCTAATACAAAAACAAAGTTCAGTTTAGGATAACTTCAACAGATATGATATCGCTTCGGGCTTCAAACCACTGTTCCAAAGCCAAATTTATAACGTTTCCTAAAACCTTAAAAAATATTCACTTTGCTAAATTATGAGGGCTTCAAAATCATTTAGTCCACAAGCAATTCAGGGAAAAAAAGTCAAAGAGTAAAAAATTCGCGCCGACATACATTATGCAAATGCGAACCAAATGCCTACCCGCCATGGCCGCAGCTTGTCATGAAAACATCTGGTTTACTTACTATTTTTGTTATGAAAAGTGGTGAAATTAATTTTCAGTTTAACCAGTGGTCTAGCTGATATCTCTTAATTGTCATGATTTAGTTGTGGAAACCATTACATAACTAAATCATGATAATTATATATCGTTAAATTACTTGCAAAAAGTCTCTAGGCAACAATATTTTAAATAAGAACTTTAGGCTATTTACATTTTTAATGATTTTTCTTAAATTAAACACTTTTAAATTAACATTAGCAAAAATAATATGCATTTCCTTTAACCAATTCAACCCTTTCATACATTTTACTGGCTTTAAAATTACTAGTTGTTAAATTATTGTAGTCATCATATTACAGTTCTAAATTCAAATAGCGTTCTACGAGCTCGTTGTCTAAGCGTTGTACATTTGAATCACCTCGGCCAGCTAGCCACTCGTGGACCCTCAATGCCAAACCCACTCAACGGCTGAGGGTGGACTGCTCACTATTGCTCACACTCTAATTTAGACTGAATTGAAATTAAAACTAGGGTGCTTTAGCTCTTATAGAAAATGGCGGGCATGCACTCAGATGTTCTACACATTCACAAATACGCCTACAATATAAGCTTTAACATAGCAAAAGAACAATTATTTTTAATAACTATACAGCTATATATTGTTACTTGTATTATAAAGAGGTAAAGTATGGAGATGATGTTAAAAATGTCGAAAAAAAAAAACCCCGTGACTGATTGTTCCCATGTCATTGATTGTTATAATAAAACTTTTGGTATTACACGAGTGAAGCCAGTGTTTAACCTCAACATTCAACAATTTCGTAACAATATAAACTGTAAGGAGTGACCGAGCTACTACATTATGAGCTACAAACTCGTCCCCACAGAGTTACAGTTAAAATTTTAATCACATTTCAGACTAGAATATATATTCGTGTATGATACTGCACGCGCTGTACAAGTTGGCAAGAGCCTCTGTTTCATCCCTCATTCCAATGCCTTTTAGTAAAACCACTATTCAAATGGTATTCGTAGTATTTTTAAATTAAAAAGCTGGATCAAAGCCCTATGCAATGCTTTATTCTATTCTTTCGCTTTTTGTGTTTGAGCATTCAATAAAGTTATTGGAAAACTGACAATACTTATCTCACTTTGAATTAGTTTAGTGTTTATCTTTGCTGCAGTGGGGCATTAGTTAAAAAATACATTATAATAAGTTTATTAATCAAACATTAGACTAGTTGATTTTAATTGGGTCTAAGATGATTCATAATTGTTCTTATTAAACTATAAAAATACTAACATTTGAAATTAAAGATTTGTGGTTTTCATAACCAGGCAAAAACGCTTTGCCAATCTTTATTCTAATATTGTACAAAATACTCATTTATAACACCTTTGATGAGTCAAGTAGCCTATTTAGAGATTGTTTAGCTATCCTCTGAAGTAAGGTTACAAATAAGTTAACCATCAATCAAAGTGTCATCACGTCTTTCACAATTGCTATGTAGCAAGTTTTTCGCTACGCAGCAGATATTTTTTACCATTTTTTTTAACTCCTAACGTTACAAAATTACTAATCAATGCTTTTCTGTTTGTTGGACAAACCCTTAGAGCCCACAAAGTTAATTTATTGCAAACTTTTTGAGCCTACACGAAAAGGGATACCTTTTTTATGTCGCTAAATATACAGTTTACTCATTGAAATTGTACAGTCAGCACAAAAAGTATTTCTAAAAAATAAAATGTTTTTAGAACTAGGTAAATTCGAATATCATTTTCTTAATTTGTTTCTGTTAAATTGAATAGCATTTTTTTATCGACCGAAAGACGTGGTACTGAAGTTTGTGGTACAACTTTATGCGTGTTCTCTTTCAAGTTTCCAGTTATATTTCATCAAAAACTCTTACATCTGATGCCGACTTTACTCATCATTATCATTACTGACAGTTTCATTCGTAACATTAATTCGATTTCATCAATATTTTCACGTTGTAACGTCAAAGCAAAATCGTCAGTTCAACTGCAAAAATTCCCTTTAATCAATCAAATCGCTCCCATCCCGGTCACGTGGTCTCCAGGGAAATCAGAGGCACATGCTTTCAGGTTTGAAAATGTTTTATACAAGGCCATTAAAGGCCATGAAGGTTAAACGGCTATAATGTTATTTAATCAAAATTTATTCGAATAAAATGTATCGCCGAAATGTCGGCGAATAACTTCCGAGCGCCTGCTCCAAATTGGATAGTTCATTTTGATTTTCAATCACTACATGGTCTGTATATAAGAAGTTTCCTGAAAGATTAGTGAAAAAACTAATTCAAAGCTGCGAAAAAAAATATTTACATATATTTTTCGTAGAGGGGTCATTTGTCATGATATAATCATCAAAAATAATAATGAATATAATGATCACGGCTGTATCCCAAGTGTGTATTGTATATTTCTAAAATAATGTCCTATTATTTTAGAGGGTAGTAAGATGCACGTCCAAAAACACATCACATAGAAGATATCTTACAAGCATCAAACTGCAAATGTTATTCAAAGTCTTCCTTTATAGCATTTATAGTTTGAAAAAGCTTCATAAATCTAGTCACCGTGCCGTTTACAAAGTATTTATTATATCGCCGTAATAGAGCGATAAATCGGCCACGGCACTTATTAATTACTGCCGCGGAATATTCTTTTAGCGAATAATCAAGAGACCTTTCAAAGTGGGTGTCGCTTTACGCTCTACGGGTTTCGGACAAAAAAATTACGTAAATATTTAATTGAAAATAATAATTATTTTTTTGGTTGTTAGAATACGTTTGAGAAGTTTTAGACGGACTTAAAAAAGCTTCAATGTTCCGCTGATTGTAGTAAACGTGTTATAGTAATGAGTGCCACAAGTCTGTATGTACCGAGGTCCGAGGTATTAAAGTAGTCATGTAAATGATATAAGAACAATTGTTTTATTTATAAATAGCAAAACAGGATTTTCTAGTTCAACTTCATTGTGGTCGATATGGTATGAAAAACGGTATTTCAAAAAAGGTCGAGGTTTACGCCTAGTATAGTCCGATAGCTCGACTAAATTTAACAAAAATATTCGTTATAATAAACTTGATTGATGACTGAACGAAACTGAAGGCTGATGATTTAGTATCCATATGATTTACTACATTGTTTATTTTTATATTATTGATTACAAAGATAACACTTGTCTTCAAGTAATTACCCGTAATTAATTTTCCAGAACTGTTGATCATTTATTTGATGATCTGTCATGATAAGTGTTAGTAGACAAATGGTTCAACATGTTTTAGTCTAGTTTACACGATTCGAGTAACTAACGCTGCACGCAATACTCATAATATTAATTAATCATAGTTTATTAATTTCGTTTTCATGTGTCCGTGTCATGAAGTGCATTCTGAGTTCATGGCTATTTTACAATAAAAAGAAATAAGTATTGTACCATGCTAGAACACGTCGGTCTCTGAGCAACAAACAACATTCAACAAATTAACCGTAATTTGCACAGTGAACTATATTTACCAGTCTTTCGGCGAAGAGGATATTTGTGTTTATTTTAGTTTGAAAATATTTGTACTTTCAGGGAACCCTAAAAGCAGAATTAACGAGAGAACACTGAAGACAAAGCGTCGGTCGCCGGACAATTAGAGGGCCGGGCTTGGGGAAAATCAACGGGGAAATGATGTTCAAATATATGCTGAAGCTTGTACACTTTAGATTGGAACTACAAAAGAAATTATATTAGCACACGGGAAATTACTCACGTGAAAATATCGACAGATATATATATGTAGTTGATAGGTACCGACAATGTTTCGCTTTTTCCGGAGAATCTTCATCTAGGTATGATATTTCGGTCACTCCTCGCGGGCGCGTCGTGGTCTTTCTGATTGTGAGACGCGCTTTCACGTGGACGATACTTTTACGTGAGTTATTTCCCGTGTGCTAATTTAATGTCTAGTACAACTCACTATATTCACATTTTAAAATAAAATAATTGACAACGATATACACATCCATTTGAATATCTAGTCACGATCCTACTCCGCCTAGTTTATATCTCTCATAGACTGTATTTCTTAGACGGTAGAGGCAATTTACAAAGTCGTTTACTTCAGAAACGCGTTGTCTGGAGACTGAGCTTGAACAAAAAGGCTCTAGAGGGCCTTTTAAATTAATACGAGCAAGGAAAACGAAATAAGACTACGCATCGGAGTTCTTTGTCTACGATTTGAAAAAGGAAGGGAATTCAGAATTTGTAGGTAATTTGAGTAGATCTCTCGTCAGTTTTCTCGTAGATACTTAAAAGTAAACAAATTACATTTCAATTAACAAATTTATACGTCTTCGGATCGGATTTCAAATTATCTTATTCAAATATTCAGCATAATTCAAAAAAATATTTTAATACTTCCAGCATCTGTAATTTTTAAAAAACTCATCCGTAAATTCAGTATGAGATTTCAGTTTACACAAAAATCCGCTTGTCACGCCCGCTATTAATACACCTCTGTCTCTGGTGTCACCTGAAAGCGCGGGAAAGTGACGCGGCCATTTCCCGCACGAAGGGCGCTTTATCAACGTTTGACAGCTGATACTGGATAAAACAAACAAATAATGCTTCGTTCATTTGGCGGTACGTTGAAAACGTTCAGCGGTTGTTTTTCGTTGGTCACAGATTTTGATGTATCAGTTTACTCGTGACCACTGTGATAACGTCCTCCGAAATGTCGAGGTAATTAGAATGATTTAAATTCACGATAATACCGATAATATATAAAATAGTAAGTACAGATTTTTTTGTATCATGAGAGTCAAGTCTGTTATCTTGCAAAATTCGTATTTAAAGCAACGGAAAAAAACGCCACAATCTCTCCCCTACGGAACAAAATTCTAATTTACTTTCCATTCAAGAATTCAACTCTTATCACAAGATAAGGCGCGCCCCAACAGGTGTAAAGGCTTGAAGCTTGAATAGTTGCGTCTCATTGTGCCAGCCCTCAAGTATTGTTGAAAGGGCGGTATCTCTTTCATGTCTTTCAATTCTTTAAAGCTTTTCTCTAATGCCCTTAATATTTCGCAAGCGCTCTCCTTTGTGAATGTCGCCTCGCAATTCTACCTTTTGTAATAGCGAAAATTTAGGTTATAACCGCGCTTTCGTAATGTGGGACGAATTTGGGTTTTTGAATTGATATTGATTTTTGTACAATAGCTGCCGACTTGAATTTAACAAGGTTGGCTTTCTTTCGTAAATTCCTGAATTGTTTTTATAGTAATACTGTTCTCATTTTTAATACATCTGCCTTTTCAAACACCTAATATTAAAGTAGTGGCGATATTGATATCGCCAAAACTTAAACTAAACTAACTAAAGATGTTGCCGTCCCTGTCATAACTGTCGAAATGAAAGGGACGACAACATCTTTATATAGTTTAGTTTAAGTTTAGGCGGCGTCAGAATCGCCGTAGTGTTTTGCTTTTTATAAATTGACCGACAAACAAGAGTAATGAAAGTTAGAACTCTAATATAGACTTGGTCTTCGTAGGCGAGCTACGATATCTCGTAGATCTACAAGATCTACAAGATCTGTAGCACTGCCTACGAATGCTAACTAGGTATTATTATTGTAATCGAAAAGAAACATACAACTAAAAGCAAGACTTGTATTCCCAAAGCTTAGTAGACTACAACTTTCCTCAATAGCTTAACTGAGTTCCAAATATTTTTGAAATCCGAATTGTAGTTCCTGAGGTTAGCGCGTTCAAACAAACAAGCAAAATCTCTTCCTCTATACTAGCAGCACGTCCCGGCTTTGCACGGGTGTACTAATGAAACTACCGGGACAAAATATAGCCTATAACCATCCCGAAAGTCCTTTCTACACATCGGTGAATGAATTTTAAAATGGGCCGAGTAGTTTCGGGGATTACCTTCGCCAAACAAACAAGCAAAACTTTATACGAGTACAGAATCCAAACACTGTCATATGATAGTGTCATTTCGAGTATTTGTGATTTTATAAAAGCACAATGAGGGAAAGGGATCGTTAAGATAAGCGACCTCAACGACGTCATTATGCAAATTGCATTGCGTCATCGAATCGTTAGGAAAACATCTCGGGAGAATCTAAGCTTCTTTTAGTATTTTAAATCAAGGTCGGAATGAAGCCAAGAATATTAGACCCTAACATTTTAGTTATTCCGCCATGACGGAGGCCTTTAACTCTATCACTTAGGTTCTTGCCTGATTCTTTCTCTGGTGTAGGGAGTTGTTTTGGAACAGGCAATAGAGTCACCTAGCTTTTAAGACTGTACGTTTTTCAGCGATCCTTGAGGTCCTACGAAATATTTAACATATTTTTCTTTCTTTCTTTCTTTCTTTCACCAGAGTTATCAACTTACTCATACGAACGAAAAAGAAGAAGAAGAAGTAGGCTTGTCATGCACATCCATTGACCGTTAAGTTTACAAGACGGCCGCATCAAGCCCGCTGCTAACTTGACGGTAAACATGATCGTGACTGGCTGGTATTAGGTGTATCGATAAGAATAAAGGACATTATATTTAACAGCTATTTTCTTCCCTATATTTCAGAAGCCAATTGATACAAATAATGTTTTAAGAACAGTTGACGTCTATATTACTTCCAACTAAGTTATACATCAAACGTGTCTTATACCATCGCAATAAAAGCTATAATGGAATGACGTGGTCTCAGTTGTATGAAGACTGGATGGATTGAAGTGGACCTTTACGACGCCATAAATGTATTTAGTGGTTTTATATCCGGAGCATAAAATAACTATTAATGTAAGTAATTTTCTTGGTCTGACAAAGTATGTTACATGAAATTGGTAAAATCATCTACCGATTCAATGTAAATAAATGAACTAGCAGCATGTTCCTACTTTGCATAGGTGTACTTATGAAACAACCAGGATAAAATATAGCCTATAACCATCCCGACAGTCTAGTCTATATATGTGAACGAATTTAAAATCGGCTAGGAGATTACCTCTGTCAAACAAACAAACAAACCAACATTATCTCTTTATAATTTTAGTATAGATACATTTTTTTTATTTATTTAAATATACTTAAGTCGCTTAAATAACATTTTACAGACATTTAAAAAACCGCATTAGGTTTGTCTACACATATTCCACGTTTCACTTGAATTCAGTAGTTTTTGCGTGAAAGAGTATTAAAAATACATATCCATCAATTCTCATAAACTTTCACAGCTACTTTTAAGCACAGTCTTAAAATAAGTGATTAATTGTTCGAATATAACTGTTTCTATATTATTTACTTCACAAAATTTATAAACCTTCGCTCGTCGGCTTCGTTATTTCCGTTTGAAGTATCTTTCCGGTTAATTTAATACTATTTTACAGTCAATTGATCAATTAAATGATGAAAAGAGTCAACTGATATCTTTTTTTCGAAATATATTCGCATGAACTGGCCTAGTCGTGGATTTAAATAATTTATGGCTTAGAATTTATAATTGAAAAAGCTTTTATTACAAAAATTATAAACTAAATTAACCCGTTTCATGTAAAAATTTAAAATCCACAAGAACTACTTATTTTATTTTTTTAATTCCAAAAACATTTTTAAAGGATATTTATATAGTAAAGTTCGTTTGAGCAAGTAACCAACATTTATTATACCTTTTGATGATAATGATGATGATAGTAGGAGACAGGAAAATCTATGTACTGTTCATGTATCAGATTTACATAACTATTGACAGAAGACGCTGTTATTCGAAGATTGAAACCTGAGCGTGGAATAGATCTGATATTGTATCGAATACAATGTTCTCTCGATTTCTAAGCAAATAACTGATTCCTGTATATTATAACAAAACAAGATTTGCACGTTTGTTTTGTATAATATAATGAAATACATACATAATAAACCTACATCCATAAAATAGCAAATCTTTAGCATCAGGGTATGTATAGTCGACAAAGAAATTGGTTTACCACTTTTGATGACATCTCCCAGTAACATAATTATTCGCTAAGGATTACTGAATGACAGATTCTAACGTAGCAGGTCAATCTGTCAAGCGAAAATAGCCCTTGATGTTTTGTACGTGCAAATGATATTCAGACTTAGAGTGGTAAACCTATTTCTTTGTCGACTATACATACCTCAAGTTTCTTATAAATATTAATATTATACTAGCAGCACGTCCCGGCTTTGCACGGGTGTACTAATAAAACTACCGGGATAAAATATAGCCACCATCCCGACAGTGCATTCTACACATCGGTGAAATAATTTTTGAAATCGACTATGTAGTTTCAGAGATTACCTCCGTCAAACAAACAAACCAACATTATCTCTTTATAATATTAGTATAGTTTGAAGTTTTAAAAATGTTAGTACACAGTATATTCGTTAAAAAAAACTTACAAACTAGGATAAGGAATGTAACGGAACGTGCTTGTGACGTTCTTTGGAAAATACGTTCCGTTCAATGGAGTTTTATTTTCTAAATTGGACTCGCTGAGATTGTAGCGAAGTATTATAATGAAGTATTATTTAGGGATATCAATAGATACGTAAAAATACAATATTTACAACAAAGTAGAAGAATTACAAATTGTTGGAGCAACATGCTACGCTACATCGCGTCGTAGAGCATCTACGCATTTCGTAGCACTTGCTACGCTTTGACATGATCGAATATGCTAAAGATCTCTTAAAACTTATCAACCAACGGTGTAAAAAGCACGTTTCATTCCCGTAGGTGTAAGCAAAGACCATACATTTATATACCGAATGTTTTCAATGAGTCTTTGAAACATTCAGCCATACTTTTTAAACTATCGCGACTTGGAAACATATTTATTAAATAAAAAAATCTTGAGAAGTGTCAAGGGAAACCCTGATAGAACGAAGTTCCTTTGTAGAGAGAGAGACAGATAGAGAAAAATGCGCACGCCGCACAGCTTACAACTATAGCAAAAAGAGTCGTTACAATTTTTTGTTTATGTTTTTCCGTCTAGCCCCCTTTCTCAACGCGCGATAAGAAACTTCGCTCCAATAAATGAATTAAATACGCGATAAAGTCCCGATAATATTAATAAATTCAGCCATCTCAGTTTGTATAGGCCGAGTGGCTATCGCTACCAAGTTAAGAAACTAATGGCCAGCACTGGCAATTTGGCACTGACTATCCACACTCGCGCGATCCAATACACGCTTGGCATCGCTTCCACTGTTATTTTAAATGAGTACTGAAAGTGGGACACGTGTTTCGCAAAGACAATATAGTGTTATGTTAATTGTTTAAGGAATATGATATTTTTGTTTGTGAGATGTAATGAGATGAGTTGAATATAATAAATGAAAGGTAAATACGATTCCATACAGTAACTAGATCGTTAATAAATCAATTTTGTAATAAATTTTATAAATTAATTACCTTATGTAATAAAATTATCGGTATAATATTAGTAAAGGAGAGTGAAATTATACACAACATTTAAATATTGAAAATGACACAAACACTTTGAACTTCTTATTTGATCAATTATTTTTTTAATTAAAGATGACCTAAATGATCTAAAAGTGGTTAAAATGACTGCTATACCATTTATAAAACAGTAACATTTATATAGCGAATAAGTCCTTCGCACACATTGAGCATAGAACTAACAAATATGAATTTACACTGTACAAACATTGCTCTCTACAAAGTAAAACCACAAAGCACGGGTTTAACTTAAAATATATCTTTCAAAAGATACGTGTTCCTGAAATTAATGAATGCATATTTCCTAGAAACGGGAGAGCGAACGAATCCGACACTTCGTATGTAATCGGAGTCCACTGGGCGCGCTGCCAGGACGAATTTACACAGAAAACAAGTGAACGGCGCGTGCAACTGTTCCGAAATGAAAGATATGTTGCGTTGCGTCGTCGCCATGTCAGACCAGTCTTTACGTTTATTTTTTGGTAACATAACACATCAAACGTTGCGACGTAACTCCAAAATCCACAAATTGCAATTTGTGGATTTTGAGCTCAGAACTGTTTCGGCTCGTGATTGTCTTATTATTATTTAAAGGAGAAACAAGAATGAAATAAACATTTAGCATGTTAAAATATTAAATAATCACTAGGTACCTATAATTTTTCACAATTTCTTTGGCCAACCTTTTTTAAAGAATTTCGAGGACCTTTTATTTGAAGCAAGAATTAAACATCCATTTTACACTTCCGCCATTTTTTAAACACCTTCATTTTAACGCAATCATTAAAATAATCTTCAGTAACCTGCATTCAGTGTAAATGCATCCCATAAGGCCAGTGCGGATACAGTCAGACCACGGACATGTCGTGTGGAATATAATAAAAGATATGAATGCTAACTATTGATTTATGGGGTGATATGATTTAGTGGGTCGGTTGGAATGAAATGCTTCGTCGATCGCATGATTTAATTCAATAGTTGAGTTTTGGTTGATCTGATTATTTCAAATCATTCAAGCGAAGTTACTGAAGTAACGAAGTTTTTAGGCTCAAAGAAATGCTTCATTAAGGCTTAACAAGTTCTAAGATTTTAAGTATCTTGTGTTGGGTAATTAGTTTTGTTCAAACATTAACAAGGTATTTAGTATTTCAATTTAAATAAAAGAGAGAGATTAAATATTTTATTTCAAAGGTCTTATGATGATGTTGATCATAAAGATATTAATGTTTATTTAAAGGATCTCAGGTTGAACTTTCAATAGTTGGCAAGAATTAAGATAACACAACTATTTCTAAAGTTTATTGTAAAAGATATAAAACGTTTAAGATTATTTTCTGTCAGTAAATGCGCAGAAAACATGACATGAATGCGTGGCATTTATTTCTGAGGTGTCAAACATTCAGCGCCGACCCAGACAGACACGGTGACCTGCGAAGGGCAATCCGAAGAACCAGGTCATTTATCTCTATTTATTGCTTGCAGCTTATGCATGACAATGCCTGGACGAAAATTCAATTTTCGTGCTCCAAAAATCGAGTTACCAAAAATACCATCTTTACCAGACACCCATGAATAAACGTTTAAAGGACTTACTTGTAACTTATGCAGCTCAGTAGTTCTGCATTCGCTACAGATCGTGGGTTCGATTAACATCCCGGATATTAATAGTATAGGGAAAGATTACAAATTCGTAATTATTTATCATTAACAAATTAAGCAAAATGTACATGATTTTTCACTGGTAAGTTTTCTTAAAATTGTAAATATTATCTATCAAAATCACGGCTTTTAGACCTAGATTTCGATGAGCTAAAACAGTGACACAAGAAAATGAGACCCCATTTTCAAAAATACTTCTAAAAGCCACCGAATATTAACAAGGTAGCCCTATTCACAAAGACCTATAATCTAAATTCAATTGGATGCAAATACTAAGCCGAGGGATGATGGATGACGCGCATTGCCGCATTGGATGGAGCCATGTTTTATATTTGAAAGCCTTTTGTATGATAAACGACTTACCATTCTGCGGCTATTTATACGCATCGATTTCTGGTTTCGACTTACCTGGAACAAAATTAATGGCTTATTAAAAACGAGCACATATTTTATCAAAATGTGAGTCAACAATAGTTATCATTAAATTGTCAATATTAGTAAGAAATAGTATGTTATGAACAATGAGATTTTGTGGGATAATAACGGATTTTTTTAATTTAATATTATGATGTTCAACGGATTACAATGACTATGATCTTGAAAATGTAGAGTGTTAAAGTAGCTACTCTTGATATTCCAGGAATGGGACAGTACCTACAGGTAATTTTTTTTTATTGTAGGTATTGGTTTTAAAAAATAACTTTATTTAATAAAAACCGTCAAAGATTTTGTCAAATGCTGTTAATTAGAAGGCTAATCACTAATTAATCCAGTGTCTTATAAAAACAAAATACAATCGAAACAGTCCCAACTATTTTCATCATTCATTACCGTGGCATGTAGATGTCTCAAATGGACATCTCTTTCTGACATATCTAGGCCTTACACGCCTGACGTTGAATCCATCCTCTATAGAAACTTCATCTGAGCTATAGAAGATCCGTTACTCTATGCTGGTCAGTGCTTATTTATGACATGCAGCTTGTTTAGCCCAGTTTCATATTACAGCTACCAACGATTTGTGTATCGCAAGTAAATTACAACAATATTTAATTCGCTCGAAATTGCATACCGTAATCGCAGCCAAAAGTCTAACATATAGTGTTGCTCAGCAATTACTTTCGTAGAAAACAAGCAGGTTCTATTTTTCGCGGTATTCGTATAAATTACAGTGCTGGCTACATTTCCATAGTTTTTTGACTTAATAGCGAAATTTCTCGGAATGTTTAATGTCTGTGAAACGTTGGTTTCATATTTGGGATTGACTGGAAATGGCGACGACAATCATATTTCTATTTCAGAAAGTAATTTATTTCAGTTGTCAATAATGACTTACTTAAGTTAACTTTATGTAACTTGAGCTAAAGTATCTTTATTTTAGCTTTTATCTCAACTGTAAAGTGGAAATTATACTATCAATTTAATTAAAATCTATCCATAGACATCTACTCGGTCATTAAACTAAATTTATAAAAAGTAAGTAATTAATGAAAGAGTCTGCTTCTGTTGGACAATTAATTGTATTTGTCTCATGTCCCCATTTTCAATTAATTCAACAAAAAGAAACTGAAAACAATCAGTACACGGCACACGTTGCAAAAACCAACCTTATCTCAAAGCAGTATAACTTAAGATCCTAAAAATCTTAAGAAAAATATTTAAGAGGAAGTTAGAAAGTTAATAAAAGTCTTGTGTATGAGGATTTGCAAACAAGATGTCCCTGATAAAGAAATGTTTTCGCTTGTTATTGGCAAAAGGCCGAAGCAGGTTTTATTTGGCAAGTTGTAATAAAAATGGTAAATATTCTCCGCATTATTTACCTTTGAAGTTCGATAGAAATGGCGAATGGGAATTCTGTTTTCGTGTTTGTGCGGAACGCTGAAATATGAGCGGTAAACTTTTTAGCTTACACATGGTTTCTGAACCTATAACTAAATATAACTAAAAAAGTTATGAGTATTAGTGTGGATGGACATACAAGTAGAGGAAGGCCAAGGAAGAAGTGGATGGATTGTGTGAAAGAGGACATGAATGTGAGAGGAGTGAATTCGGAGTTGGCGAGTGATAGAGATGAATAAAAGAAGAAAACATGTTGGGCCGACCCCACCTGGTGTGGGATAAGGGCAGGGAAATGATGACATGGTTTCTGAACCCGGGTTCTATAAAACTTTGTTATAACTAGGTAGTTAAGTCTTCGTTCTGTTGAGATCATCTACGTAGAGATTTTCGATATAGGCTAAAGTTCAAGAGCAAACTACCACTGAACCCTTTGTTCTAGAAAAAGCTCACTCAGAACTAAATTAAGTGGCTCTATTTATCTTTCAAGCTCAAAATGGCAATTCAACTTACTTTTCCAAACGTAGTGTGTTCATGTTCCACGCTAGGTGGGATCGGCCTAACATGTTTTCTTCTTCCATTCATCTCTATCATTCGTCATCTGCGACTACGGATATTTATTTTGAGAACAACAATCCTATCATGAAATAGAGATCTCAAAAATAAACGTTCAGTTGAATTCTAGACAACTAGCCTTTATTCCTTTATCCACTTGAGCACCAGATGAGTTTCAAAGCTGCAAGTTAAATCTTGCACTTTATTTCGAGAACATGACTGCAGTGCAAGAGACTTAAGTTCCTCTGAGAATAACAGATGCTTCTGTACTGTATTTATAAATTCTCTTTTGAACTAAGAATAAATACTTCAATTTGTCTTAGCACCCAAGGGGTATGCTAATAAACTTATCATTCGGAAGGAGCAAAAAAGACAGAGTAAGATAACTAGCAAGTTATCTATATAACACGGTTTATTCAGTTATTCACGGTTTATTCCCGTGCCGGGACGTGCAGAAGCACGTCCCGGCTTTGCACGGGTGTCCTAATAAAACTACCGTAATAAAATGTAGCCTATCACCATCCCGACAGTCCATTCTACTAGTTTTAGTCATACATTAGTTAGTCTATGCGCCAGAGGGACAGCGAAGCACCGCATTTACCAAACAAATTAATCTACCCGGGCTTTGTATTATCTGGCTAATGCTCAACCGCAGATCTATTTCAACATAAACAAACGTAGTTAATCTGTCTGTTCATGCAATAGGCATATTGAGACAAACCCTATCACTACATAGTAAAAAAACATAGTTGCATTCTCTGTTAAATCTTTAAAACTACCCAACGGATCTTAATGCGGTTTTTTTTAATAGATAGAGCGATTCAAGAATTGGGTTTATGTATAATTATTGGACCAGTGCGAAGCCGGGGCGGGTCGCTAGTTTAGAATATAAAGATTAGAACCCTCAAATCGGAAATCGATTGCTCTTACTATTCATACCAATCAATAATAAACAGATGCATTATCAGATTTATTAATCACTCAAAACGGACGCATACCAACTATCGTAATGACCTGAAACCGCAGAGTATTAGTCGGACTGGAATCGTTAACTGTCAAATGAATACACCAGTGATCCCTCTGGCTTTACCGAAGTAGATTAGGCATTAGTTGATAAGTAGACAATTAGTACTGGAATTAAATGCAGTTCAAGTTTAGTCAGATGTTAGGTTTGGTTAGGCCAGTGGTCAATAATTATTTTCTTTTATGATTTTTATTAGGAAACTTGACAAATTTACAGCCGACTGGGAGGTTCTAGCGCAAGATCGTGACGTCTGGAAGCAATGGGGGGAGGCCTTTGCCCAGCAGTGGGACACAAACGGCTGAATATAATAATATAATAATTAGGAAACCACACGGGACATTCCCACACCGGGACATTTGAAATACGAATCCTGATTACATATTTACACAGCCCTATAAATATCTATGTACATAGGCCTTCGGAGAATTTTCTGGGGTCAGCGTATGACTCTGTTATTTATTTACATTTTGTGCCTGACCAACAATTTGGTCCCAAACACGCCTTTTTCTTATCTCGGCGAAGAGGCAATATAATCTAGTAATATTATGTGTTATTTGGATACAGGCCAGGAATTCACCCAAGACAATACTAAAGGACCTTATTCGCAAACAATTTTGGGTTTTATGACTGAGTAATAAGGTTCAAAGATAATACTGTTCTTGGTCTGATTGTTCTAAGGAGAGGTGTTATTCTCGACCTTATTCTATAGAGTTAAGATTCACTCTGTGCGTTGTTTGAGAAGGTAATCAGAGTTGTATATTGTTCCTGGGAGACCTAGGTTGGGGATATAAAGTACGATGGCAGAAATCTCATAATGTTGAATTATCTACAGAGTAACAGCGCAGGAAATGTACAAACCTACCTACCTCGTTTTTCTCCTTCATTCAAAACATGCATTCTTCCATTCTTTTACTCATTCGTACATTCTGTTCAGATACGTCACCTTTTATTTCGTCTAAAGATCGTGAAAGTTTAAATTGTACCTTTTATTTCCTACATGAATTTTAAATTCAGAACTCTCGAAAAAACTAAAGCTTCACCTTTTAACTGAATGTTTCACGTTATTCGCCATTTCCTCCTAATCCGCAAATTGACATTCACAAATAAGATTTTAATGTTTCCCTAAACCGGGATTAGAGATGTAATGGAGGGAAGTTGCCTAATGTTCGACGAAAAACTGTCTTCTTAACGTTTAGAAACGTTTGATGACAATGTTTTGAATTAGGTTAGTGCAATGTTTTTTTCTTTATAAAACAGCATCTTGGTTTAAGTAAATATAGAACATTACAAATCAGACAGGCAGTATGAGCCTAAATACATAATGCTTATAATGTATCGATAGTATTTTTTTAAAATACTATCTAATGAATGAAAGTCAATTAACGAAAAACGTGTATAAGGCGAGTTTGAATGGAACAACTAGAAGGAAAAAGACCTAGAGGAACATATTTGAACAGTTCTTATTCTAACTTCTATAGCTGGCGCCTTATTCCCCAAATAACCATGTCTTAACGCGGCACGTCTCGGCGTTCTTATTTTGAAAAATTCTATGGATTTAAGAAAACAAAAGCTAGATAACGTGCAATCTCTTACCGCGTCATGTTTTAAATGTCGTTCAAGAATCGAGCTCCTGGTCGGCGTACGGTTATAAATTACTTATTTATAGCAAGGACGGCAGCTAGCCAGGTTAGTTACGCTGATAAATACTAGAGTAGACTGTTAGGTACTTACTAAGTAACCTTAGGTCATACTCTGGTAGACTATGTAACGACTAAAGTCAAGCAACTTTGACTAGCCTTACATGACCTTAAAGCCCATTTGGTTATCTGGTACTTGAACTTTACTTCAAAATGTTTTCATATTCTTTAGTTATCATTCCATATGTGACAGGTTGCAAGTCCATCGATGCTATTAGAACTAATTGGTTTCCTCACGATTTCATTTACCGTTCAGAGCGAGTGATAAAACGTAAGTTTTATACAAATGAATAATACGACGTCGTAGGTTCGAATCCGTGCTATGGACTTTTCTTTTGATTCGGCGCGACGGATCGAAAAAGTCGTATTCATCACTCGCTTTTTTACAACACGACTTATATTTTGAAACTACTCTGGAGATTAAAAAAAAAAATTCACCGATGTGTAATGGACTGTCGAGATGGTTATAGGCTATATTTTATCCCCATAGTTTCATTAGTACACCAGTGCAAAGCCGGGACGTGCTGCTAGTAAACTTTAAGTTCATATTTATAAATATTAACGGGACTTAATCGCGTATTAAAATCATAATATTTACCTCAACGTTTAGATGACTTAAGCGATTAAGTCCTGTTAATACTTATTAATATGTTTCCAAGTCGCGATATAAAATATATAATAGTTCAAAAAGTATTCTAAGCTCATATCCTAAAACTAATCTTCTTGAGCCGTACTCAAGTGTAAAGTCCTTGGAACGATAATATTTTCTCTGTAGATGGAAGCTATTGAGGGCCCTAGCCGTGAAAGCCTTATTTGCATATTGTTCGCCGTGCTGGCTCGAGTTCCGAATAGATTTTTACACGTGCTAGCAATGCATGGGTGTAAGTGAAAATGTTTTTTGGCAAATAATGCATAACAGGATTTACGGTGTTGATCTTTTGATCAACAATCGAATCGAATTACACTGAAGTAAAAATGAACTAAGTGTTTGACTTAATTGTGTCAGTGTCTTGGGCCAGCTTCTGTCTTGTCAGTTGTCAAAATAAAATCAGTTGAGTAGTTTTTACCAGCAACTAACAACTTACTGGTCTTATTCATAAAGATTTGATAATTTAATACAGGTTTCAAATGTGTTTTATTCTTGTTAATCTAATAACATGGCAACGAAAAGCGATAGCAACAGATTTAATATGCGTTTTAGCTAATACAATGTACGAGTATGTTTACTAGTCTCATATGCATAAGGGGTTACATGTTTATAATTTCTATTTCATAAAAACTCTTAGTCCACGATGAAATCCATACAAATTTAATTAAGCTGTACAATACGTAGCAATCTTCTTCAAAACAAACCGCACAGGACAGGTCCAATCCTGATATTAGCCATACGGCTTTGACACGGGACTTAATCTCGGGGACTCATCAACGGACATCAGATAACCGGCCTTTATTGTGTCCCAGTTAGGTATTTAACTGGGAGAATGTATGTGGGTATCTTTCGGTTCGTTGCAGAAAGTTATACAATGCTAACTTTTATAAAACACTAGCACGTCCCGGCTTTGCACGGGTGTACTAATGAAACTACCGGGATAAATAACCAAAAACCATACCGGCAGTCTATTCTACACATTGGTGAAAGAATTTTTAAAATCGGCTGAGTAGTTTCGGAGATTACCTTTGTGTGGAATGTCCAAGGATATTTATTTTATTTGATTATTATTTTATCATGTTTTCTTTTTCTTTTATTTACTGAATATAAAAAAAAACAAATACTGACTTGAAACATACTGTGCTGTTATCTCACAGGTAATCTTAACTTCGGCTGTTAGAGCCAGGAGCTATAAAATAAAACCGCAGGAAAGCTGCCTCCATTTTACTTCTGATCAAGATATCTTAGTTACATAAACAGAACAGGTACCGGCCATAATTCCAGCTCTGAGTCTACGCTCGTCACGTCCGCAATGTCACACCCAGACACAGAATATACACTAGTATCATTTTAGTATCACGACTACTGCACAGAAGTTTATTTTATTTTATTTATTTATGCTCGATTGAAAAAGTTCGATTGAAGGCTGTACCGAATCATCCACAGTGTGCTATATCCTTAGACATTTCTCACAGCGTCATCCATAACTCAAGTATTTTACAATAAAACATACAAATACAAAATATATATAACTCAGTACTTACCTAATCTACAGATGAGAATATATAACAAGTCAATGATAAGAAATTAAAATAATTTTCAATTATAAAATAAAATTCGAAATTTAAAAAATAATCTGGGACATTATTTTTTGAAGACGGTTAAAAACATGAAAAGAAGTAGTTAATACTCCGGTGTGTGTTAAGTGTCACTTTTACTCGATTTCTCACTTCACGCATCAAACACATTGCGATTTACATTTACTTCCGCAGATAAAAGCTGGGATTATAAGAAATGCTTTGTTTTCGGCTAATGCAGATTACAACACCGAAATGGCACAATATAACAGGAAGACAAATCTCTGGTGATATTTGAATAAGTACCTATGACTGTTGTGATAAAACACAATTCAGAACGGAAAATTTATGAATAAGATGTCCATTTTGTCTGCATTTCCTAACATTTTAGTAAGTACATCAGAAACCGCCGAAAGAATAGGTACCCATGTCAGATTCTGTCAGTAGAAATAAGTATGTCTTGACGTGGCACGACACGGCCTTTTTTTATAATGCGATGAATTTCAGAAAACAAATGCTATATAATGTGCAATCTCCGCGTCATGAAAGTCGTCGAGAATCGACATCCTGTAGGTTTTATCCTACTAATGTAAGCAATAACGTATTCGAAACTTATGTGAAACTTATTCGTATATTGTAAAAAGTCAAATACCAGAATGTATATCACAATAAAGTTTCTTTTATTGTATCAAAAAAGATAGGCTTTAGCATTTTAAACGAACAGCTAAAAAATTGCTAAACTTTGCAAAAAGTTAATTGAAAACGTAATTCCCGCAAAAATTAACCAGCACCGGCTTACAGCATCCCAATTGATCCTAAACCATTAGAGGTCGGTCCCGATGGCTGTGATTTTTCACAATTAAACGTTTATAATTAGCGGGGCGAGTCCAGATACCTCGCCGATTTATACAGAAAGCAGGATAACGGCTTTAAATAACAGAACTTCATAAAAATGTGGAATCAAGAATAAAAATATAGGTTTTTTTGGCAGTTGCTCTTCTTTTATTTTCAAAATAACAACCTCCTCGTTCAACGTTTTTCAATCAAGAGAGTGAGCCACAAATCTAATTTCTGTGTGAAAGTCAACAGGGACTGTATATCCGCTTTCTGTGTAGAAGTCAACGAGGACTGTAAATCTCCCTTGGGATGGACGTGGCTAGAATCATCTCTCGTTATACCGAGGGATGTTAATCAGACTTATTTAGATCCGGCGTAAATTAGATGGGACGGTAGAGATAACAACTGGCAGATAGGAAGCGCTATCCGAGAGTAGAAAATCAAACCGAATGAAGGTAAAGTTTTGGGGTTTGGATATTTGTGGTATCATTACTTAAGATTAGGAATGAAATTTGAATACAATCGAGTTTATTTTTGTTATAAATTATGATTGGATGGGTTTATATATTTTTACTTATATTATGAGTTAATTATACTGACGAAAATATAACTTTATCCTTATTAATTAAAGTGATTGATGATCTTATTATTATTTTTTATTGATTATATATAAAAGTAATTATTTCACGCCTAAACCACTAAACTTTTGGGCCTCTTATAAATAACCAGTTTAATCCAGCTTCACCGCGTGTGCCTATGCAGAGGAAAGTGAAATTAAAATTGTACGTCGAATCTGCTCGGTTTCAGCGCTCTGTGTTGTAACGTTAAAGTTTCAGGCTTGGGCACGGTGTGTCACATTCCTTATTCATTGGCCAGTGTGCCTCACGTTACTCCATACTCACATCAACAAAACCTACATTTGAATATGTTACTGAGTTGTACTAGAAATTGTAATAAGAACTCGGTTGACAGAGTTTTTACGATATTTACGAGTATTTACTACTAGCAGCACGTCCCGGCCGTCTATTGTACCATCCCGACAGTCTATTGTACACATAGGTGAAATAAGTTTTGAAATCGGCTGAGTAGTTTCGGAGATTACCTCCGTCAAACAAACAAAAAAACAAACCAACATTACCTCTATAGAGATACTTACATTATTTTCACATGAATAACACACCTACTGCATTTGAAAATTTAAAAAAAAATAGAATGTCTAGTCTAATTTAAAATCTGAACTTTATTTAGAACATGCAAAATCGCTTTATTCCGAGCGTGAATTCCTAAACCCTATTTCGGTCGAAAAGGACTGGATACATTGAATTAGTTATTAAGTCCCCACAGCATATTATAAAGCGAAGTCTCACTAACTAAAATATTGATGAAAATTTCGGCTTGTTCAATACAGCAGTATTTTATCCCGGTAGTTTCATTAGAACACTCGTGCAAAGCTGGGTCGTACCTTATAAAATTGTCTACCTGTTCTCTACATTGTATGGTGGAATGTACTACAGTAAATTAAATAAAACAGAACAAAACATAGGAAATATTATTAGTTCTATTAGCAAGTACAACGCCATATTGTAATTAAAAACATACATCGTTTGTCCGAGAGAATTGATTTCATCACGCCATTGTATTTCGACTTGCAATGTAAAATTTACCTTTGAAATGTATAACCATTGAGTTCAATATCGCGCAGTCTCTTTTTCATAAAAGGTACCATGGATGTTACCATAGACAATCAAATTTTGCTTCATTCACTCACATTAAAATGAATATAAGAGATATTTTTTTCTTTATGTACCTACAATGATAACGATAGCAGCACGTGTTTATAACTTTTATAAACTGTTTCACTTAAAATTACAATACACAATATGCACATTTTTACATAAGTACAAAACAAGCAGAATATGAAATCTAGCATTCCCCACAAATCCTGAATAATAAAATGCGATCGGAACGAATGAATGAGTCGATGTGGGGCGCTCGTTATCAACTGAATGGGATGCATAATGACATTCACTGTAAAGCATTCTCGTTCATTCAGAACCTTTCAAACGTTACTCTTTCTATAAGTTTTGAAAGAATTCTCGCTCGTAAAGTTTTATGCAAGATATAAAAATGTATGAAGTACGGAGTAGTTACGGCCTATTATACGCTCGTGCTTTTCAGCTTTCTATTATTATAGAAATAATAATATTATTGCCCTGAATTATTTATTATTGTACAGATGAATTATTTATGAATTATATATGTTTTAATGTTTAAATGAAGAATTACAAATGTTTTCCAATACACATATTTGAAGACACATAAGTTGTTTAACACAAATCACAAAAAACCCAATACATAAACTACCGTTTTCAAATATTTAAAATAGATTTTTATATGTACCCAAATTATGATGATTTTAGTACACTAAAAGGGAAATTAAACTATTACTCAAATTAAATAGCCAATAAGTGGTCAACAACCACTGGATCAAAATAGGTGAACAACACCGACATAACACAATTATGTCGAACTCGATTCGATGAACTGTATCGGAACAATGGACAATTCAGAGTAGATTATTTGGGAAATAACATAATTATTGTAGATTCACATTGTGGTGAATGTATCGTTAATTACATAATTGTATCGGTAGATTGTTTTTTTTTAAATAAAATATCGCTAGCTGCACGCGGTACAAAAAGTGACAGTTGTATGTTATTTAAACTTTCCAAGGTTTGCTAATCGAGTTTTCAAATATGGAATATATTTTATGGTTTACTGTAGGTACTTACCTATTTATTACGGTCTTCGTGCAATGTTATGCAATGTAAGTGCATGTAAGACTGATGCTCTGTCCAAAAGTGATATGATATAGTAAGGATGGACTAGACACAGTCCTTCTATCGCCGTACCTTGTGAAAGCTTTCATTAAAACACGAACGCACGGCTACCGTACCTTGTAAACTACCTAGGAATGTGTATATGAAAAGGAGTCCAAAGCTCGAAGCGTACGGATATCAATCCCTATGGCAGATATGCCAATCCTGTGCACGCTGTAGGTATCATAGAAATCAATACATACAAAACATTGCGTTGGTGGGTATTGGTACACCCCATTTCGACGCAGTGGGCGCGCAGCTTAAGTTCTTTATTTTAAAGTGAATTATTTAATCAAAGCAATCTGCAAAAAAATTAAAATGCCATTTTAATTATGAAGATAAAAATAACAATGACAATACAATTTGTAGAGCCTCGAGGATGAAAGTTGATAATAATCGAACGGGAAAAAGTTTGTACAAACAATCACCATTCTGAATTGATTTAAGAAGCAATTGAATTCACGCCATTTATTTTTCTTTTTTCTTCAAAAGAGATTGGATTCGTTCATTCATTTCTCTATAATCAAAAAATAAACTTGATAAAAATAAGTTGAACCCCAATCGAAGCTTTAGACAGATTAAAAATAAAGTGTTCCCTTTTTGAATGATCAAATTTAACCGTTCCTGAAAGTCGCGGGAAAAGTCTATTTATATCACAATTTTTACGCAAAAACGTGTAAAAACACACGCGATAATCTGCCATAAGGATGATTAAAATTGGGGGTTTTAAAGGCTAAACTCGCGTGGACAGACCACGGTACATTAAGCGCTGAATGAAAATGCGATGTATGCCCGGGGAGCAGTGGTGCCAACTTTGATATTGAGCTTTACATGTGAAATTAGGCGCGCATTCGCGGGAAATCTATTTAGCTTCGTGACAGGGTTACCACTTAGCACGTTAGTGTTTGTGATTTTGACGCTGGACAATTCGTAGTTATTGTGCAATATTTAAACTCAAAATATGTGGAAATATGAACATCGACAGTTGTTTAAAATAGGTAAGTAATATTAAATTGAGTAGAGCATATTTCTGTAAATTAAATCTAATCAGAGCCATTTCCATGCTGCACCTCTGATTAGGGTTTAGCGGGATATGTAAGTGAGTATCAAATAACGATACGTATGAGTCGTGTGCTAGTTTCTATTCTAAACAGTAAAGGCATTCTAATGATATGTCTAATTGTCTACTGCAAACAACTAGTAGCGCAACGTTTCCTATTGGTAAGATATACCTAATGTAAATATATCAATCAAAATCTACAGTGTTTTTGAAGATTACGCCCATCATCAGAAACCAACAAAGTCATGTTTTGTACTGTGCACCGAATTGCCCGCGATATGTCTTATGTATGTCCTCGACCTACCGCGCGATCCGTCTGATTGCCACGAAACCACGAAATTCCCATCATAAACACATAGTTACAAAATCGAGCTCTTATATAATGTTAGTATAGATATCTAAAACGATTCTGGGAAGCCTAACGAAGCAAACTAAACCTATTTCCCCAAACATTCATTCCGCCTCGAAGTTGGCAACACTCGCGCCTAATGCCCAAACTGGGTCGCAGCGGGAGCTGCAAAATATATTAACAGAAGACTGGCAACTTTTACAATTATTTTCACACAATCATGAATACTCGTAAGTTTGATGGAAAAGTTTTATCTTATGAACTGTCAGGTATGGCTCTACCTACAGAAAGATATCAAATTTAGTACTTAGTATTTTATAGTAAATTACCGGAACCCCATTCTAAAACTGCACATATAATTATTTTAACTACGAGTATACAACATGGATGTTGTATACTCGTATTGGTGGAAAGGTGGACCTTTTAACATAGAATATTCACCAACAAATTTTCAGACCAACCAAACTAAAAAGCTCCCAGCGGCTTTAAAAATAAATTCAGTTACAATTTGTTTATTACATAGCACTCACCTGTAGCATACGCCGGTTCTAGATCATCCTCATCATCAGTATGGTGTCTGCTGGACGCGTGCGAGTGTGAGTGCGAGTGGTGCGCCACGCCCACGTGCACAGGCTGTATCGGCTGCTCGTAATGCTTGTGATGGTCTACATACACCCTGTGGTGGTGTGGACATGGCGTCGGGGGTAAATAGTCCGCTAACGTCCCACCCCGCGTCAACGTCGAGCCCGCACTAAGCGTCCCCCCGCCCGAACATGACGCTAAAGCACTTCGCACTGACCCTAGATCAAGCGATGGTCTCCGCGATAGATCCCCATAACTATCCCCGAACAGTGCACTAGCTGGAACCGCGTGCCTCACATCGTGCGGATGCCCATGATGGGATGAATGACCTCCATTCGACGACGAATGCGGTGACGCGGAGTGCTCGCGACTGTCTCGTGACGTCGATGCGGTGTGGATGATGCTCTCATCGTGAGCTTCTAAGACTTCTCTGGCCGTCGGTGGGTTCGGATGCACAGGAGCTGAGGTCCCCGCTCGTCGAGGACTCCGCCCGCGATCGGGCATCACCGACGACGCCGACCAATAACCCCACGCCATGTTGAGTTCTGTTCAAGCTTCACTCGAATTGTTATTCACGTAATCCGTAGCTGGAAGGTAAACGAACCTAATCTCCTTTGACGTCGCTTCGTGACCGCGCGGTGTGTTTTGAGGAGTGTTACTACTCGCAGCTACCGTGTCACTCACAAATCCCTGTCTTGTTTGTAGCGCGGCCGGCGGCGGAATTTCTAGTTGGAAATGGAATGTGATTTCTACATTTATTATGTCGATTTTTATATATATTTTACAATTTGTATTTAAAGGATTCTCGAGCTTTAGGTACTTCAGTAAAACCTAAATAAAAGTTAATAAATATGTTAGTGAATAGACAGTTCCTAGCTCAAAAGATATTCTTTCAACAAATAGGAATATTTTCAGATACTTTGTAAATACGTCATTGAAGTTTATACTTGGAAACAGTTGTTTATTTCGTTTTCAGTTTGGTTAACATTCGAAGTTTTCCTCGTTGCCGATTTATTGCTCGGAGCATCGAACCGAGTTTGCTCAGGCCCCAGTTCTACTAACAAAGGCCTGAGCTGGATCACAATTAAACCGCTAAACAGAGTTGACAACTTGACCAAAGCAAATGTCAGCAGTCAAAGTTCATTAGATCACCCATCACATATAATTGTCCAAAATGATTTACTATCTCAATTTGCACGTTGCTAATCTAGGTACCAAATATTGAGAACATATTATGTTCTCGGACGTAAGTCTTACAACCTCTATCTTGTCCCGGTAAAAGAATTTGGACCTACCTAAAATGGAGGTAATAAATGAAATAGCAAACTTTAAGTTACAAGTTTAATAAAAGAAAAAAAAAGGAATTTACGATATAAAAAAAGAAGCTAACGTTAATAAAAAACCTAACTCAGCGAGGACACAAAATTTGTAGGGCGTGGGATGCCCTGATCTGTCACCACTTCAAACGAATAAGTAAGCACTTCCCTGCTGTTCGTAGGGGCCGAAACGTCGGTGGCGGTACTCAGAAGTAGGCAAGTCTCACGGGGCGTCGGTATGCGTCTTTGACTAGCTCGTCAAAGGGAAGTCAGCAAGAGCGGATCTCGAGTAGGTATGTTCGATGATGCGACTCCGGAGGGTGTTCTAAGTGTTGAGTGTGTTCGATGACGACTCCTGAGAGTGTTCCTGGAAGTGATAACACCACAATTATGTTGGGTTATCAAACTTCCGTTCTGAGGGCCCACCAACGGCAAAGCGAAGAGACAGGTAGGTACTTACCCTAAGCAGTATAGCCTGCCGTGGTGGTACTACAGAACGGAGTTTACAATTTTATATTTAAGTAAAGGCAGAAGGCCAAGAAAAGAGAAATTAAATTAGATGAATTTACAATTTGAAAAAAATAAAAGAATAGGTTAAAAAAATAGAACAAAGAGATTTTTGAATTTAAAGAGTCGTTGACTAACGGAAATTTAAAGGTGACATTGACCTCTGGTCACGTCAAATAAATGTAATTTGTAAGGCAAATTACTTGAGAATGATTTTAAAACAGTGGCTTTAGCATTATAATGATGGGAAATTAGCATGGTGATAAATGAGAAAGCTAGAAATATTAAAAACACAAGAAATACTTTTTATAGAAGAAATACACAGTAATAAGGTAGCAAAGTATGAGTAAATGAGTTTTATGTGCCATTCAAAACTTACCCTAATACGGGATTACACAAAAACACTTTGAATTATACTGGTTATTTTAAAAAATAATTCGTTGAGCCGGCTAGCACGCTCGAGCTCAACAAAGGGACGTGAATTCGCCTTTAGCGCAATATGAGGTCTGCGCGGGCGACGGCTCCGATCTGCCGATGAATAAAGGCCTGCGGCCGAGCACTGCCGAGCGGTGCCGAACCCACCCGAAGGGGACTGGTTTTTGTGACGTGAGCGACCGAGCGCCGCGCGCGGCGAGAAACCGACGGGCGGCTAATTTAAAAATATCTATATATTTGTAACGCATCGTTACATTACCCGCTCGTCCCTGATAAGGATTTTATTTTAAAAATAAAATCCGCAATTAATTTTCTACTATTTCTTACATTTAACCTTTCATTCATTCTTTCGCTGCCACACACATACATCAACTTCATACATACTTTCAAAAAACGAAATCTAATAATTCAATCATTAAAAGACGAGTACCTTTCACAAAAAAATCAGATGTCATAAAGATCGACCTAAGACTTTATGTAAGAAATGTAACATAAAAGATGTTATTGGACTTTGGTAAATATAACGATCGCATCGCAAGCATAAAAATACCTACACAGATAATATAAAACAAAATATATAAGTATAACTAATTTAAGTAGAATTACTTTGACTGTAAATTTTCAAATCTTTAATATGCCAAGTACCTATATTTTTACCTGACATATCTTCAAGAATGTAAATAAGTGGTGATCGTTTTTCAACTACCCTGCATTTTATGTACTTTGGAGCTAACTTCTTACTAAAATATTTGTCTTTATCGCTAAGTACATAAGCGCGTTTAAAAACAATATCCCCAACATTAAATTCGTAAGACTTTCTCCTCAAATTATAATTCGCAGAATTTTTAGCATGAGCGTGAAATAGAGACTTTTGAACTTCATTAAAAATAGATGCTAAAACTCCAAAATTTTCAGCATATGTGTCCCGGTAAAAGAATTTGGACCTACCTAAAATGGAGGTAATAAATGAAATAGCAAACTTTAAGTTACAAGTTTAATAAAAGAAAAAAAAAGGAATTTACGATATAAAAAAAGAAGCTAACGTTAATAAAAAACCTAACTCAGCGAGGACACAAAATTTGTAGGGCGTGGGATGCCCTGATCTGTCACCACTTCAAACGAATAAGTAAGCACTTCCCTGCTGTTCGTAGGGGCCGAAACGTCGGTGGCGGTACTCAGAAGTAGGCAAGTCTCACGGGGCGTCGGTATGCGTCTTTGACTAGCTCGTCAAAGGGAAGTCAGCAAGAGCGGATCTCGAGTAGGTATGTTCGATGATGCGACTCCGGAGGGTGTTCTAAGTGTTGAGTGTGTTCGATGACGACTCCTGAGAGTGTTCCTGGAAGTGATAACACCACAATTATGTTGGGTTATCAAACTTCCGTTCTGAGGGCCCACCAACGGCAAAGCGAAGAGACAGGTAGGTACTTACCCTAAGCAGTATAGCCTGCCGTGGTGGTACTACAGAACGGAGTTTACAATTTTATATTTAAGTAAAGGCAGAAGGCCAAGAAAAGAGAAATTAAATTAGATGAATTTACAATTTGAAAAAAATAAAAGAATAGGTTAAAAAAATAGAACAAAGAGATTTTTGAATTTAAAGAGTCGTTGACTAACGGAAATTTAAAGGTGACATTGACCTCTGGTCACGTCAAATAAATGTAATTTGTAAGGCAAATTACTTGAGAATGATTTTAAAACAGTGGCTTTAGCATTATAATGATGGGAAATTAGCATGGTGATAAATGAGAAAGCTAGAAATATTAAAAACACAAGAAATACTTTTTATAGAAGAAATACACAGTAATAAGGTAGCAAAGTATGAGTAAATGAGTTTTATGTGCCATTCAAAACTTACCCTAATACGGGATTACACAAAAACACTTTGAATTATACTGGTTATTTTAAAAAATAATTCGTTGAGCCGGCTAGCACGCTCGAGCTCAACAAAGGGACGTGAATTCGCCTTTAGCGCAATATGAGGTCTGCGCGGGCGACGGCTCCGATCTGCCGATGAATAAAGGCCTGCGGCCGAGCACTGCCGAGCGGTGCCGAACCCACCCGAAGGGGACTGGTTTTTGTGACGTGAGCGACCGAGCGCCGCGCCATTCCA
This sequence comes from Xanthorhoe spadicearia, assembly GCA_947086425.1. Lineage (NCBI taxonomy): Eukaryota > Metazoa > Arthropoda > Insecta > Lepidoptera > Geometridae > Xanthorhoe > Xanthorhoe spadicearia. The sequence continues at coordinate 1,894,557 of OX352209.1, forward strand.
TTTTAGGTAGGTCCAAATTCTTTTACCGGGACACTGGCGCCCAACGTGGGGCCGAAACGTCGGTGGCGGTACTCAGAAGTAGGCAAGTCTCACGGGGCGTCGGTATGCGTCTTTGACTAGCTCGTCAAAGGGAAGTCAGCAAGAGCGGATCTCGAGTAGGTATGTTCGATGATGCGACTCCGGAGGGTGTTCTAAGTGTTGAGTGTGTTCGATGACGACTCCTGAGAGTGTTCCTGGAAGTGATAACACCACAATTATGTTGGGTTATCAAACTTCCGTTCTGAGGGCCCACCAACGGCAAAGCGAAGAGACAGGTAGGTACTTACCCTAAGCAGTATAGCCTGCCGTGGTGGTACTACAGAACGGAGTTTACAATTTTATATTTAAGTAAAGGCAGAAGGCCAAGAAAAGAGAAATTAAATTAGATGAATTTACAATTTGAAAAAAATAAAAGAATAGGTTAAAAAAATAGAACAAAGAGATTTTTGAATTTAAAGAGTCGTTGACTAACGGAAATTTAAAGGTGACATTGACCTCTGGTCACGTCAAATAAATGTAATTTGTAAGGCAAATTACTTGAGAATGATTTTAAAACAGTGGCTTTAGCATTATAATGATGGGAAATTAGCATGGTGATAAATGAGAAAGCTAGAAATATTAAAAACACAAGAAATACTTTTTATAGAAGAAATACACAGTAATAAGGTAGCAAAGTATGAGTAAATGAGTTTTATGTGCCATTCAAAACTTACCCTAATACGGGATTACACAAAAACACTTTGAATTATACTGGTTATTTTAAAAAATAATTCGTTGAGCCGGCTAGCACGCTCGAGCTCAACAAAGGGACGTGAATTCGCCTTTAGCGCAATATGAGGTCTGCGCGGGCGACGGCTCCGATCTGCCGATGAATAAAGGCCTGCGGCCGAGCACTGCCGAGCGGTGCCGAACCCACCCGAAGGGAACTGGTTTTTGTGACGTGAGCGACCGAGCGCCGCGCGCGGCGAGAAACCGACGGGCGGCTAATTTAAAAATATCTATATATTTGTAACGCATCGTTACAATCTATACATCTTCAAGTGACTTACGAGAAGATTTGCTTAATGATGAGCTAAGTTGTGTTGGGTTGGGTTTCTATACGTACTACTGACATTAAGGCATTTGTTCTATATTTATTCAGTGATTCAACTGAATTTATCAGGAGAACTCTCCTGTATTTCGTATCTCATTGCGCCGATACGATCCAGCGGCGACACGCAGCTAATTCGCTCATTCGCCCTCAGACGGGACTAAATGAGATGGAAACTGATACAGCTTGCTGGGACATGTAGATCACTGAACGTAGTAACTCTGTCATTCATATTTATATGACAACTTGAACAGATGTTTCAATTATGTAAAGTTAACGCACTGAAAATATTTTGTTTAGGTCGACGTTTCGGATATCATAACAATTACGTACTTAAAAACAAGGTCTTAATCAATGATAGTGTCAAAATGCACCCCTTTTGAAACTATAATTGATCATGAACATGTTTAATGAACGTTATTTACTGAGTCATCTCTTAGCAGGCTGTAGTATCACGGGCCAATGCGTTAATAGGCCAGTCAAGATACACTTTTGAAATAACAAAAATTCCCGGAAAGCCAAATTTTGGTGGAGAGCTTGGTATTACCATTACAAATAATGTGTTAAAAGTCCCCATCGATCCCATGTGTGCGTCACGAGTTATTCGGGGTCAAAGGTCAAAATTTAAGGTTTCTTAGTTTTTTTTCGAAAACGGTAAGTTTTATCAAAACAAGTTTCAGCCCAAAGTTGTAGATCTTAAAATTGTCTACAAAAATGGTCCCGATAATATTTTTCCTAAGAGTTACCATTCGTGAGTTATCGCGGTGGAGGCGAGCGCACCATGCGGCTTACTAGGATGGAGAAAGACCGCGATTTGCTTGCAACGAGTGCACCACGCTTTTTTTTCACACTGAATTAGGGGCTCGTACGGAATCTCGCACTGCACAAGGGGCTCTGAAACGTTTTCATAATACATTAAGACTCATATCATGGATTTTCAAAATGAATAAAGATCGGATTTTCCAACTCTTTTATGGTTAACTGGATTCTCTAGCATAATTTTAGGAGAGAGAGAATTGGAGAGAGAAACCTAAAACCTAGAGAATCCATTGGAAACCATAAAAGAGTTGGAAAATCCAATCTTTATTCATTTTGAAAATCCATGATATTATAAGTCTTAATGTATTATGTAAACGTTTCAGAGCCCCTTGTGCAGTAAGAGATTCCGTACGAGCCCCTAATTCAGTATGGAAAAAAAGCGCGGTGCACTCGTTGCAAGAAAATCGCGGTCTTTCTCCGCTCTAGTAAGCCGCATGGTGCGCTCGCTTCCACCGCGATAACTCACGAATGGCAACTCTTGGGAAAAATATTATCGGGACCATTTTTGTAGACAATTTTAAGATCTACAACTTTGGGCTGAAACTTGTTTTGATAAAACTTACCGTTTTCGAAAAAAAACTAAGAAACCTTAAATTTGGACCTTTGACCATGAATAACTCGTGACGCACACATGGGATCGATGGGGACTTTTAACACTTTATTTGTAATGGTAATACCAAGCTCTCCACCAAAATTCCAGCTTTCCGGGAATTATTGTTATTTGACCACTATTTTTCTGTTTAACTTGACCGGTGTATAATACATTTACTGACGTATATTTACAAGTTTCATTTAGAATTACATTTGACATCTCGAATTCATGCGACATAGCAGCAGCAGCGCTTAAAGCGCTGCAACGCTGGACGGTTGGGCAAATACAACTTGATTTATGGATTGAGCTAGAGTAATTAATGCATAATATCTACAATACTATCGATATACGTAGTTAATAGCTCGTATTGTTTCAAATACAATGAGACATCAATTAGATTGAGACAGGTGAAATTGATTGTTATATATATATATCTTTGAAATTCAAAGATATATATGTATAACAATCAATTTTTTGAATAGACCTATTGTCTAAATTAAAAGATAGAAGATATAATAGAATTAGTATATAGATTAAATATGCCATAGCTTTTTAAGAGATAAGTTCTAATGGCTAGTTTGGTGCTGTGGGCCAAGATTACCACTCAGTGGCGCCTTGATAGCAAGACGGCGTCGTGGCAGATCTAAGAAGCTTGATGCCTTTATTTCAGCGTGGGTAAAAATGGCACAGAAACGTGAAAATTGGAGAGATCAAGGGGAGGCCTTTGCCCAGCAGTGGGACACAACGGACTTAATATAATAATAATACTAAGTACAAAATAGAAATACAGATCACAAATATCAGCTCTCTCAATAAAACATGCCTAAACAGATCACAATTTCTTGATATATTTTACATGATAAGCCAATAAAGACACATGAAGATATCATTTTAACTTATCAAACGCAACGCAGTATCAATAGAATAATAGAATAAGCGGCTTTGCCATCAAAACGTCTCAATTTCGAAATACTAAATTATGGTGTTTACCTCGCGCCAGTGCGTTCAGGAAATAATTCCTATCGGTATTGCCTCAAACGGAAACCTACCCCTTTCAGGGTGGAATGGAATTTGTATGAGATGTAATCCCTCGAAGAAAACTCCGAGGCAAATACTCGGTACTTTATTGAGTTGCTTTATGGCGTTACTTGAGAAAGGTACATATTGATTAAAGGTCTATTCAGATATAAGTGATATTTGGGTCACCAAATACCACTTTTTAAATTCACGTTTATACAGTACATAATACCGCCTACTCCAGTAATACCTACTACTGTTATACCTAGGGTTGAATTTTCATGATAAGTAGGTATCAATTGGTGGTCAAAGAAATAATTTTATTTAAACACAGAGAGTGAAGTTTAGTGTTCCTCTGTTATTCCACGGACAATGAAGTCTATATTTCATCGTTAATTTATTTTCAATCTTTATTTTTAAAGTTGTTCAGCAGTTTTAGCGTGAAGAAGAATATACACAATACCACATAAAAACTTACTAGCGCATTTACATTGCGGTTACCGTACCAACAAAACTCAGTATAAACCACAAAAAGTTAAAAGAAAAGGCATTTTCGCTAACAACACAGAAAATTACTTCATAGAAAGTTGAAGCGAACTAAATACCGTTCGAAACTTGCCGATTACAGAGTATACAACTCCAGCGAAAGTGGGTCTTACCGCTGAACGTGCAACTGCGGATTTGTACGGAAACTTTTTTATTGACACTAAATAACATAATTTCACCGATAAAATTGTTAAGCTAATAAACGCTTTATTTGAAGTCTATGACATGAAGTCGGTGGTGTTTGTAAGATTGAAAATGTGCGATATTTATTAAAATCTAGCTGTGGTATTACATGTCATTGCAATGGTTGCCAATTTGTTTAGAGATAGAGAGAGAGTAGAATGACATTACCAAGGAGTGAAATGCGGAGAAGACTCAAAATTTACAGTCTTATAAGCTAGGTGACTATTTTGCCTGAGAGGGTAGTAAGTATAAAAAAAGACAAAGCTAAATACTTCGAACCATGTACGTCATTAACTTACAACAATGACGAACCAGCCATCAAAGTCTGAGCCGGGTGAAACGCGGAAAAACAAAAAGGCAGAACTTAAAGCAACAAACCTGTCAGGTTACGACTTTCATATACAATCTGCCCTTATCTAATTCAACAGTTTTACGGCGCCGTAAAACTGCCTGTCGAAATGTTGCGAACTTGTAGCTGACGTAAGAGGTACAGTTCCGCCCTGTCTGTCTCCGTGAATAACCTGTATTGTATATTTTTGTACACTTTTCGATCCGTGAGTTAGGTCTGATTAAGTTATTTTTAAAAAAACAAGCTAAAACAAATTGTTCGAAAATGTATGCAATCTCAGTTATTTACGGATTCATAAACTTACTGTCGAAGTAATAAATGTCATTGGACATTTCACATGGCGTCATCTAGTCCAAAGCTAAGCAACGAAAAATAAAGGGAACATTTATTTTAGTTTTTTGTAATGAGGCCGAAGTTTACCTACAGATTAAAACATCAAACATCAGTTTTGCGAGCTAGAGACAAACCATTAGCTGTAAGCTTCCATTTATTAAGTCAGACTGAGCTTTATTTCATTTTTCAGTTGTTTTATGATGTAATTCTCATCGTAAAGATACTTTATGAGGAAAATGTAGCGGAGACGTAAGCAGGCTCTAAGAGATAAGCACAATCGTAAAAGGTGCCTAAATAAAACACTGCTGAAAGAATACTGTTCATTGAAGTAATAGAGTTCTTTTAGTCGAAGTAATACTTTAATAATTAACATACAGATATAATATACAAAGGGTTTTTAAAACGCAAGTTTGGAAAAGCGCTTTAAGAACTAAATGGTACAATACATCCGTACATTGAAGCATTATAAATTTGTTTTTTTAATGAAGTCGAATGTAAATAAATGGGAATTATTAATTTTAGTATATTGCAATTAAACACGAAATTTTGTAATAGCACTTGAAGTTAATTAGTCCTATTCTCATAGTTGTTTACGCAAACCGAATTTCTAAGACAATGTTTTTTTAATTTTTTTGACAACACTCGGGGTCGCCACTGGTCTTGACAAATGGGAGCTCGCGACTTGACATTGACTAATTATTCTTTCTTTTGTATGTAATTTGTTTGCCGAAGCTACGACTCTGAAATTTCGGGCATCTAACTGTTATTTGAATAACCCTAAGGCCTTGATCTTTTTTGATTAAAATTTCATTACCAATATATTTTAACTTGTCGCGACGTTACGACGCAATCTTAAAAATTAAACATTACTTAAACAAAACTCTGCCTGTTAAGTTAGGTACTCATTACAAATAATATCTTTCTTAATATCTTCAGTTTGAAACGCCATTTTGTTCCGAATATAGTTTATTAAATTTTGCGACATGATATTACATTGACATTTCTTTGATACTCGTAGATCCATGATTACTATTTAGGGAGCAAAATAATTAAAGAACTAAATTATTTTTTCACAATATTTAACCATAACTAAGTTGTATACATTATGTATGTTTCGGAAACGAGACGAAACATCTGGCTATCTAGAAACATGTATATCCAAAGATAGTACATCCTACACTTTAACGATCCTACTATACCCAGTTCAAAGCTTGTGTATAAATATCAAGAGCGAAAAGCACTTTCAACATAAAGAAGGTGGAATGCTTATGTAAATCGCACGTCATACAATATTCACATGAGTGTATTAAAAAGGCGTGTTTACACACGCGCGGAAATATATGGGACATGATCTGAAATCATAGAATTACTATAGTACTAGACGTATAGCCAGCGTGCCGTCGAGATAAAAACTGCTTCGAACACATAGTTTCGTAGTACTAAATTCGGAACACTACTTTTCATATAATGCTTTGTCTCTTTTACTCACAAGAATCCATACTAATATTATACATGGGAAAGTGTGTGACGTGATTTTTAAGTGGTAAAATAATATGAGTATTTAATAATATACGTATATTAATGTATGAATAGAACGCTTTCAAACGGAATTAAAGAGAAAGATCGCACGATCGCATGCTTCATATTATAATTTATTCAGGTACGAAGCGAAATCATGGCGTTTGCCATTTTCAGTGAAAATCTCATAAGACGCTTAATTAAAATGAGAACAGGCGTTCAATTTGTTCCCGTCTCGGCTTTAATATTGTTGGTTATAATATATTCGTGATCGAAGATGTCGCCTTTGGGCGATTCTGAGCAGATGTTATGATCCTTAATGAAACTACGTAATTAGAAATTCTGTTGGATTAGTTGGATAGTTCAAGATATGAAGGTTGAGTTAGAATCTTTGTTGTGCTTTATATGTATTCAAGTATAAGAGACTATTAAGGTTAAGTTCGAACTATACAGGGCTTTTACTGATTTTAAGTTTAATTTTTACTCTATCTTTATATATCTAAACATAACTAGCGATAAGCTTAGGTTTTTATTGTGTCTGAAGCATATTTTTAAAGACTTGATGGTAAAACTAAACAAACGAAATAATTAAAACTTATGTAATAGAAATAAGAAACTTATTCAAAGAATAATTTATTTAATTAGACTGATTTCTCAAATGGCGACAAATATTTATTTATTAAAAACAATTTACTAAAACGTTTTCCCTAACTAAGGTTAGGTATCTTCAAATAAATATATATATATACATATATCTTTGGTACCAGGATAGCTTATTTCCTAGATTGACACTGGCTTTTGATTCCGGTATTCCCACGGGAACGGGAAGCGTTCAACGCGAGTAACACCGCGGGGCGCAGCTAGTAGTAGTAGTTAAATATTTATTTGGTCATTTATCTATATCACATAGGTGGTTAACCTGTTCAAAATCCACTTACTTATACGAGTACTACGCCCACACCATTCAATATGATTAAATCTAAAATACCCTATTTTGGACATAATTTCTGTCGTGACTACCCCTCGTAGGATGCAAAGCTGTACTTCCTTATTCTTAGGGTCGCCCTACTTAGATATTAATATATGAAAATAAATAACTTGGACATAACCCTTTTTGCATGGTAAGTGGTGTTAATACATCATTTTCTTATCATTACAGAGCTTATTTGTGTATGGCATACCGAAAAAGGATATGTAGATGAATATTACGATATTCCTTATGTTTATTTGTTTTTTTTTCTTTTTTTTGCAGACAACAATCTAAATAAGTATGGCAATTTTCATTCTTGCCATTGTATTTTCATTTGTTTTTTCTAAAATATTTATCGCAATTCAAAGTGCTAAACGTTATTTGACTAATTTGATACTATTGAATAAAATGGTTTTTTACTTTTAAATATTAATTGGAATTGTTTAATTGTTAAAAAGTTCAGTTACAAGTTTACATTCTGCAGATACGTTCTTTTATAGCTTTATCCCCTTATGCATATTGGACTTGATATCTCTTTTCGTTGCCATAGGAGTGACAAGAAAAAAATACTCTTTAAACCTATATATTCACAAAATTTAAATGATTAGATAGTAGATGACCCATGTAGATGATTTAAAATGAACAAACAGGTAGGTTAGGTTAAAAAGCTATTTTAAAAACGTACTAATTTTGACGGATTATAAATGACTGCGGATTTCCCAAGCTTTCAACATTATGCAAGATAAAAAAATGAAGGATAAAACTTTTCTTATCACACTTTTCCTTAAAACCCGGGGTCAAAGGGAAACTAATTAAAATATCTTCCGCTCCCTAATTTTCGGACTGAAGGAGGCTCGCCTGGCCCCCATTAGGCCATGTTTAGGCTTTCTAGGTCACAGATCTTGAGACTCACATGTTTTGTGTGAAACTGTAACTGTTGAGAATTAATGAAGCTAGTTTTTTGACACTAACAGTCTTTTGTTTTATTATAAAGCTAGTTTGGCATGTAGCTTTAGGATATGATTTGTTCGCTTAAGGTTAAGAATTTTGAGTTAGTTCAACGATTTAGGAATCGAAGAAGGCTCGCAAAGAATCTGCGAATAATATTTTAGCAAATTAGCAGGATTTCATTTTAAAGATTTTTGCCGTTATAAGGCAGTCAAATATTTTATAGAATGCTGACGGAGTGAATATTTTTCCATCAGCTCGTAAAGCCTAATTTTCCGGAAAATTCCCATTTCTTAAGTGTCAAGGGTCATTAATTAGGGGAAGAAGTCATTAGAGACGATTAAAAAATGCGAAGACGCAGCTTAGAATATAAATACGACGAAATTAGCCAATGCTCAATAAATATTTACGGAGCTCAAGAGAACCTTGGATAAAACAATTTCAGAAATGAAATTTACGTTCTAGGGTCGCCGTTACGACAGTTACAGACATAAATTACGGGTTACAGCTGTACCGAATTATTGCTCGGAATATTAATTCAAAGATTACATACATAGCGCTTTTAAAAGCGCGCGGCCACGACGTGCCTGGACACACGCTGTTAATGATAAGTGACATTCTATAAACAGTTTTATAGCTTCATAAACAAGCCGGGCGGGTTACTAGGGTCGTGTTTTCTCTAGTGGGCCCGGTTTTAAGGTCAACCAGCACTTGCGTAGTACAGGGTTATAAGACCGCGCCCGCGGTGTGAACTCCCCATTACAAACAAGCGGGCCCGGCTTCGGTCGCCACCGGCCGAACTACAAACACTCACGTCAAATAAACATCGAGATCGATATCTGTGCATTGTTTTTCTTGCGTGTCAATAGGAGAAGAGGTTCGCTAAGTTTCGCGACTTACGCAACTGCCACGTGGTCGCTTGATTTTTATCACTGAGTTACACAACTTACTCACGGATGTTATGGGAGTGGTTGGGGAAGTTCGGTGAGGTTGTCGTGAAGGCAGCGGGCGAGTCGCTGCCGGTCGAGCGCCCGAGACGTGCGGCGGGCAGCGCGGCCGGGCCGAGACTGAGCCAAGCGCCGCCGCCGCGCATGCGCCGCGCAAACACCCCGATTGATGTAATATTTATCTTGGATTAGTGGCTGGATAAGTTGCAGGATTGGTTGGTGGGTTGGACTGATCTCGTTTGTCGTTCGACAGTGCAAGAATCAGTGATGTAACTGATGATTGTTCGGATGAGTGAGATCAATGGTGATGAGCGACGGTCCCGGACGGGTGAGCGGTGGAGCCGTATGACGTCACGGCAGGCGCAGGCGCGACAGGTGGGCGCATTGCGCACCACCTATCATATGATTATGACGTTTCCTAGTCCGATTCGAAATTGGCTGCGGTGGGCAAACAGTTACAATTGATTTGATGCTTCGCTATTTATGAACGCGGCTTTTGTGCGAGTTATTGGTTTTAAGTTAGGGATTCACATTTAATTCTAATTTTTTTGGTAAGTAAGTGGAAATAATATTGTTTTTGATGACGATATTTTCTACAATTATTATAACTTTTACGTGGTTAGATAAGAAACATTACTAAATAAAATGTCTAAGATAACCAATTAACTTAACATTGCTCTTTTATCTGAAACTCGTCAATCTAATTTACTGAAAAGTAATGAGAAAGTAAAAACGAAGTTCCATTTAATGCGAGTAGCTCCTAAAGGTACGCTAACTCGATTATCCCGATTCTATCATTTCGAGAAAGTTTATTTATTTAGTTAGGAAGTTGCAAATAAGCCCGGAGGCCGCCAATAATTGGAACCGCGGTAGAAGTGCATTATAAATACTTAAATTGATTAATCTTCTATTATGTTTGGCATTAAATAAAACCCATTTAATCATATTAAAAATATTGAATATGCATAATGTTGGATTGCCGCTGGAACAGCGAAAAATTATAAAAATATTATTATACATGGATGACAAGTCTGGTGAGAAATAAAAAAGCAGTCATACATGGATGTGTGTTTATGTCTTACATTTGAATTTAACGTAGCACAAACGTAGCTTCGCAGTCATAGTAGCGAAGTGCTACGCCGGTCAGTTAATGCTTGAAAGTTTTGTGGCATTCAATCATTAATTAAATTGCCTGTTTTGTTTTAGTTATTTTATATATAACTACATAATTGCTGTTTCCTAAATACTCTTTACTCGTGAGGGATCGGAAAGAGTGGCGTAATAGAAAGGAGGCCTATACCCAACAGTGGGTGAAAATGGGCTGAGATGATGATGAACTACTCTTTGACAAGTCTTAGGCGTAGCAATCGTAGCTTTGTAGTCTTCGTAGCGGAGTGCTACGCCGCTCAATTATCTTGTCTAATGCCCGTTTTTCATACTCAAACTCGCTCTTACTTGTCAGAGTTGTACAAACGTCAAAAATTGTTATAGATAAATAAATCAATGCGCGTAAAATGTATGTAGCGGCGTTTCTACAAAAAGACCTTTTAAAAGAGTGTAAAAAAGCTATAAATATAATATAGCAATATTAAAATTATTGAATTTTATATTTAACTTCAATTTTAAAGTTTTTTTCAGAATAAAACACTAAAACGTTGTCTTGATAAAGCAAAAATGTAAAACGATATTTTAAAGTTGCCAAATTCAATATATGATCAGTAGATCTTGGCACAAATGTTTCCATACATCTGCAGACCATCAATCAACTTCGAACTTGTCACCTTGAACTTCTTGGCACCACTTTCAATCTCACAAATATGTTATGGTACACTCAGCTACTTAGTGTTACAGAAAAGAGTTTTTTTTTTATAGATGTATGTTTAATATGAGAGAGGTTGAATTGTGATAAACACGTTAACTTTTTTAATTTTTTAAGAACTATAAGGAGCGCTATAACAGAAAGTATTCATAATCGTAATTCAGTTAATTAGTAGATTAGAATAGAATAGATTCCCAACAGATTTCTTAGTCCATTTCCGAATAGAAAATCTTCATCTGGTGAAAATACTTTTAATAGCGTAGTTTTTCTTCGTAACCCGTTTAAGGTATTTCATCATTTGAACCTCTTGAAGACTCGAAACATAAATAAATATTAAATGAAATCTATTCCGATGCAAGACTCAGTCGATTGGCTCTAAGCGAGCGTAGACGTGCTACGAATCCCACTGCTACGCCGTAGAGCTTACTGCTACGAGACTACATTTTAAAGTCAAAAATGTAAAGCAAAATGGAGTTTGTTAGGGCCGTATTTCCAAGGTTCCGTAGATATTTTTTTTAGTCTTTCAGGTATTCACCGGTTTTTAAAAGACGTTTAATGGAGTAGTATATAATACTAAATATGTAATATAGTATATATTATATTATACATGTGAAGTGCGCCGCGTCACCCCTCCACCAATACCACCTAAGATTCGTTAAAATCGCCTACTACGCAGCTTTTCCCCTCAGCGTTCTTTTTACGTGGCGCACCCAATACCTTACTTTATAAATATCATTTCTTGTAATAGTGTCTACTGTGTCCAGTTGTTAAATTGCTTAATCCCACGACAAATGCTGCAGGGCTACGTGCTACTTAATGTTGACTGCTGCTCACTTCGCCGTTAAGGCTTTAATTCTATAAATATTTATAACAACGGAAATAAATACGCTTTCAGTTGTTTATTTCAGAAAACTCAGTAAATACGACTTGTACGAGTAGAACATGATTCATATTTTTTGAAATGTGATAAAAAAGTTTTTCGCCACTATTTATGAACTATTATCATCATCATCATGTGCAGTCCGTCTCATCCCACTGCTGGGCATAGGCTTCTCTTCGCTTGTGCCAACCCTCCCTATTTTGTGCCAGTCTGAACCATGTACGACCTGCTGTTTTAGTCAAAACTGTGTCGTCGATTTATGAACTATATATTTGTTTAATTGTGATCGCGAGAGTTTAAGAAAGACTAAGGACAGTGAACTTGTCAGATTCATTCGCTAGTACATAGAATAGTTGATGTGCTGTAAATTGGCCGTCGGCACTAATGAAGGAGTAATGAACGCCTTAATTACGAGCTGAGCACCTGACGCCTGCCGGAATACTTAATAGTACCTACTGCAGGTGACGTTCTCAAAATAGCGACTTCCATGTTAGGTACTGACACATGCCCAAACAGGAGATCGATTCTTGAACACATTTCGCGGTAAGAGATTGCACGTTATCTAGCTTTTGTTTTCTGAAATCCATAATTTTTAACGCCGAGACGTGCCGCGTTAAGACATGGTTATTTGGAGAATAAGGGGGCTGACCTATAAAATGTTTTTAAGAATCCCATATTTATAAATAAGTATTTGTTTTTTCAAAGACTAGCAGCACGTCCCGGCTTTGCGCGAGTGTGCCTACTACTGAGATAAAACATAGCCGACCTATAACCCACCGTATAGTAAATTCTACACATCGGTGAAAGAATTTTGGAAATTGGCAGTAGTTTCAGAGATTAATTTCGTCAAACAAAATTTTACCTCTTTATAATATTAGTATAGATGGAAACATATTTTTCTTACCTCGGCGACAAGGTTTATCATGATGCGCAGGCCTGTAAGTCGCATCTCTTGCATGTCACCTTAAAGCATGGTTACGAATTGAAAGGAATCTATTGAGGGTAGTGTCCCTTTATGATTGAGTCGTAGTCGGGTAGGTTTTATCCCAAAGGGCCCCTAATTAGACGAAGATGACCCTAGCTCGTTCTAGTTTCTAAGAAATGAGGGTGCGACGTTAATTTGTAGGTGAATTGTGAAGGAATCTCTTGAGGATTGACGCTTTCTCTTCTCTAAGTTATGTTTAGAACACTTGCACCTAATAGAAGTTAGTTACTAGCTCATATTAGAGATCACGTTGGTGCACTTAGATTATTTTAAACTACGCCGCTTTGACATTTATTTGGTAAACACCTTTACACGTCACATAATACTAACTAACAAGGAATTGCTTAACTACATCAGGTTTGCTTAAGTACCTAGCTAGGTACTAGTACAGCTAGGTCAATACAGTTCCTAATATCTAACTAGAAAGAAATTTACTTGCAGGTTATAGTAATTATAATAAAATGACTATAATATTAAATTGTTTTAAATAGAACACAACTATTTAATCAATTTCGGATTATTAAACTTTGACATCTAAATATTCGTCAACAGTAGCCAGCACCAAACGCGTTTCTTAAAACACTAACCCCCTTATTCATAGTAGACCGGTAAACCTATATCAGCTAAAACGGATACTTAATCTGAAACTTGTTTTAAAGTTTATATTTTTTATGAATAAGACCTTACATTTACAACACATTTTTATAAATGCTTAAGATATGCTACCAAGTAAATGCCTGAAATTTTCATAAGCCTCAAAACAGGGCTCGTTTGATATCTTTACATATTAAATTAGAGGGTTTTGTGTTCAACCAACCAAATGTTCTGATATTTTGTCATACGTGATGTAAGAGAAATAATTTAACATGACATGGAATATCAGTAAGGTTTCTTAGTAAATATATTGCAAAGTTTATTGATTTTGGTTTGTTTATTATTTTGAGATTACCTCCGTCAAACAAACTCTTTATAATATTAGTATAGGCACATAATTTTATCTGTGGTATAGGCACATATTGCCTATCTAACCTACCTCGTTAAGCCTATAGCTTTTTCTACTTACTTTTCTGTATTTTTTTTTATTATTGTAATTGTAACTATACTACTTGGTAAGCAAATAAAATATTTTCTATTCTACTTAGTAATCACAAGACATTTACAATTTGATGAGTTATTTTTGTATGTTAGATATGTTTGTATGTAATCGTTTCTAAGTTTAACTTATTAGAAAATGGAAGGCTTTCATGTTCAATTTACACCAGTTTCCCAGCAAATGGCCGGTTCAAGTTAGATGAAGCAACCATTGTACAGCCTCGCCGTTAGTTTAATGACTTTGTAGTTTAGCACACCACTGCACGGGACACTATTTCCCATAGATTAACACCAATGCAGTATTGTTAGGTATATTTATTAGGTGCACCTGCTCTGCCTTATTATTGTAGCACCAATTGAAAAGCACCTAACTAAGATATTTCTCACAGCGCTTTGTTAGGTTCTCTTCTTAATAATGTTAATCTATACTAATATCAAAAAGAGAAGTGTTTGTTTGTTTGCCTCTTTATAATATTAGTATAGATTCACGAAAACCAACGAAATAGCCACTTTACCGTTACCCAAAATGTTAGTGCCTAAATATTAAACTTTGCTTTGATATACCAATTTGGTTTAAACTTAAAACATTTCAGGTTCATAAAACTTAACTATTAAAGAAAAATCAAGAATAAAATATATTTTTTTTGTTGAAATGAAAACAGTAGCAGTAAAAATCAGCTCATCGAATAAACAAATAAGGTTCATATTTGCATAGAATGTTGTCCTGGCAGTAACTGTATGCAGTGTAGGTTGCAGTTGTATTGCGGAGGCTTAAAACTTGGCTTCGGCCAATTTGCCACTTAGAAGACAAAGCTTTGGATTTCTAATAAAGTATTTCCGTATTTTTACGGCCAGAATAACATATATTCTGGCCGTAAAAATACGGATCGTTCGTTCGGTCATATGAGCAAGTGGCTAACTCTGGTGACGGAGATTTTAGGCCGCATGAAGGCTTTTGTCATCGGTCTTAATGTCTCAACTTTAATTTGCAACATGTGTGCAAGGATCAAAAGAGCCTAAAGACACGAAAGAACGTATACCGTATTTTAGGATTACATTCGTGATCATATATCATTAGGATCTAATATCAATTGCTACATTACAGTAAACAGAAGTTAAAGATGGCGCCTTTCTTACTTAAAAGATAAGACGTCCGATCGACGTAAGATTACATTTCTAAGTACAATGCCAAGAGTTACTGAAGCTTTACTTAAATAATTCATTACGACTTGGCACTATTTATTTCCTTAAGAATTTGAAACGTTTTCTTAGTGTTAATTTTTAGTTTTTTTTTAGTGACTCAATATTTGAGAAAATAATTAACTTTTATGGAGGACGTGAGGCTATTTACATTTGGTATTAAAATTATCACTAACCTGTCTGTGTATTAAATTGATTGATTTATTGATTTTCGTCTTCCAAAATTGACTTACCTGTAACAAATTGGAATAATAACATTAATTATTATACATTAATAAAATAACAAACATATTAATGGGTAGGTATAATTACAATAATACATTTTAGATAAACAGATTGAGTTTTAGGGCTACTGAAGTAATTCTAAAATCGATGTTAAATAATATAGCCAAGAGTGAGATATAGTTCAAGCGAGAAAGTATGAATGCTCCATGCCAGTCAAGTTAAACGAACACGCGAGACTGCTTCTATTGATGGCATAATTGTTTAGAGCCCATTAACTGTGAGTTTTGAAACTAGTCTTATGTAATCCATTGATAATCGTGAACTACTTCAACCGAATTCCCATTGTTGGAGAATGAGATTACGAGTGCCAAGTTACATAACCGTAAGAGTAAGGTCACACGATCCATTGTCGATATAATTATTTTTAGTTTAACGAAGTATTTCTGTATGCAATTTAACATTGTGTATTTCAATTATGTATTATATAGAGATACATATAGACTAATAAGTATTCCTAAAAGAGATATCGGTCTCTGCCTACCCATGTGGCAAAGAAACATGATTTTATGTATCTATATTTTTCTAACAAGTCTAAAAACACCGCATGGACAAACATTTGGTGAATGCCACACCACAATTTACAATTCTAATATCCATTTTGTAGATGAATTTACATAAGTTAAATCTGGCATGTTTGTACCATAACTCATACTTATCAAATGCAACGCCTTTAATCCGGCAAGCACGTATAAATCCATGTCGATGAAAAATGTACCGATCGAGAGAGGAATCCGTACGGGTGGTATTACCACCAAATGTAGATTAACAACCAAGACTCCAAATACCGTTACACGTTTGAAAGATTGTGAGGATGTTTGTGATACTGAATGGTTGAAATTCAAACTTAGAATGTAATCACCTTAGAGTAATCACAGTTCAAACAAATAAGACAACCCTGTTGCCTTCAAGATACTTTAACATGGGAAGTAGTATCAGATTTATACTAAAGTATATAAATAGCTCTTAATATGTATAGCACTTGTATTTTTTTTTATATACTTAATTATATTTAGTTGGCAAGATTTCATTTAGTTAGACAATCATGGCATACGTTTCAAAATCGGCCACGCAAACAAATGCTAACAAACATAAGATGATAATAAAGTGAATTTCTAATTTCATTTCATACGCTACTTTATGGCATGTTCGTCGCGAATTATATACCTCCTTTGTACCAGCACTTTGGAACTAATTATAATTAGCGAAACTAACTAGAAACGAACACATCGTCTAGGTATAAAGTAATTGCGTGCAATGTTTATGTATAGGTATATTTGAACAACAAAGTTGCTAAGGAACTTCTGTTTCAAATCATCCACAGCGTTTCTAAAGGAAAACTCAGTTGGTTATGTTAAAGTCATTATTCTTCTTGCTCACCTTTCGCGAGCAATATTAGCTTCACTACCCTGTTTGCTGTTACAAGGATATTTACTTCGTTATATTGCTTCACTGCTTGAATTTATAGCATATAGTAACACCGTAAGACACGGCAAATTTGAATGAAAAAATAGTTATAAGTAGCACAGCTGAAAACATGGTATTTATAAGAATTTAGCTATAAATATTTTAAATATTATTATTTGTCTAATAATCTTAATACGAAAGTTTGAATACAACAACAACGAAACAGATTTGTTTTAAATATACATACATTGTTTAGAAATTCCAATAACAAATAGACTACTTTTGACCAGGCAAATATCATGCAAGTGAAGTTGCGCAACTACGCCTATTTAGATCATATGATTAATTAGATAAAAAGGGTCGCAGCTCCATAAATTCTAAGTTCGAATATAGTCAAACAATTTCAAAGTATTTTGATTTTTGTCACTAAACATTATATTGGCTTTATTAAATGCAACGAACAACACTTTTTTAATCTCATGAAAGTTCTACAAAAAACGACCTCCTTGCTTAAACTTTACTTAGCTAAATTAACTTAAATAAAGTAACAGAACGACATCTGCTAGAGTGAAGCAACTTGGAAAAAATACACAATTTACACAAAGGTTCGGTTTTCTCTGAATCTGCCGCCGTAATATTAATTGATCGTAATTTATCGGTACCTAATTATGATAGAAATCCAAAGAAAATTGGAAGAATATAGGAACTCCACAGTATAAAATGAAAATAAGTAAAAGTATTACAGCAGAAAAATTTAAAAATCTCAATAACAGTATCTCTAAGTACAGTTTTGTCTGTAACTCCGTAGATCTTCATTATTTATTTCAAAATCGGTACATTATTGACGGAATAATCGGTGAACATTTACAAACAAAAGTAACATAAAATCTTTTAATATTTTCCAAAATAAACTGCTGTAGGTATATTTAAGAGAACAAGAACAACAAGACACAATTTGCGCTAAGTGCAGATAGTTTCCGAGCGGCACCGAGACATTTGCGCTGTTGCTAACTTTGTACAACTTTTATTAGAACTTTAGCACGACTTAGAGCTTTGACCATCTTCACAGATAAGTTATACTCTCATTACGATTACTGACTATTCGTAGATTTATGTGTTATCCGATATTCCGGCATACTTTCCCTGCCGGCTTAACATGTGCAGCGCGAGAAATCATCTCGTCGTCGACAAAATATTATCTCCTGCTCTAAAATAGTACGTTAGAGCAGTCTGACATGATCGAGATATTTCATTTGTCGTGTCGAAACGTTGCACATGTTAGGCCTACTGGTGAAAGGAGTCGCGTTAGAACAGGCAATAGAATCCCCTAGTTTTAAGAACGTGACTATTCAAAGTGGTTTAATATAAGATTTGATGAATAAAAATATTTTGATTTTGAGTTGCATGCGCCTTGATCACGGTCGAACTGTGTTTTAAGTGTTTATTTACATGAACAGAAACTGAACTAATACATAATTTACAAACTGTACAAAATACAATGATGTTAAATGTGTTTATTGATTATTAAAAACACTTAGAACGGGATATTTACCATGATTCGTAAATTCATAAGTCAAATACTAAAAGCATTCGGCAATATTATTAACAAAACATTGGAACACAAAACCTCAACTTCGTAACCTGCAGTTAACAGTAAAGCTTCGAGTTGCATCTTCGGATTTATTGGGCAATTAAGAGTTTCAGCAACCATTAGCTTAATAATAGCTGTGAATTGTCGCGCTTTGGAACTTTCAAGTAATAGGCACAACACTCGTTAATATCAGCTGGTTCAATTATTTTTATTTTATTTAAGAATCCTACTTACTTATATTAGGTATATTAAATGCGAAGGTTTGTGACTATGGATAGATAGATGTGCCTTTGGTACTCTTTCACGCAAACACTATTGAACGGATTAGAATGAAAAAAGAGGCACCAGGATGGACAATAACCTGGATTAACACATAGGCTACTTTTGATCCCGGTATTCCCAAGGGGACTGCCGCGGGTAGCACCGCAGGGCGCTGCGCCCTGCGGTGCTACCCGCGGATATAGAAGTAGGTACAAAATCTGAAATAATAATGTCAATCGCAATTTGGGAATACATTCATGATAATTTTTTTTCATAATTTATTGAACGGATTTCACAACTTGGAATATACACAGTTTATGACCTGGAACAACAACTAACTTATAACATTTAATTTGTAAAAGAAGTACAATACAAAAAGCACAGCACGCGAGAGAACCCATGTAAAGATTTATAAATAATATGATAGTTTAATAAAGTCGTTGAAAATGTTGAAAATTGCGCTCCATTCAGAGTCAAAAGCTCCGTCTGTCTCCACCCCAAATCTTGGCGCTGCAACCTGAGATAATGGCGCTTGAGTTGAAATATATTGCTAGTTAAGGTGGCGATTCGCGACTGAGACCAGAGACAGAGACAGAAGACCGCGACAGGTTTCTCGGTCTCTTCTGCTATGTGTAAAAGTGTCTCGAAAAAAAGAAAGAAAACTAAGAGGCCTAAATTATACTCGTAGCATGGCCGAAACATGAGGAAAGAAATAGGGTAGGTACTTAACGCGATAAAAACCTGTGTCTATTTATTTCAAAAATATGGCCTAAAGTATGTCTAAATCTCACCATAGTAAGCACTGATATAATATTGAAACTGGCCGGCTATCATAAGTTAAAAGCGGGATGAAGCCGATTTGGCAAAGTGACAAAACACAGCGGACAGTGGGCCAGTAAGTAGAGAGAAAAAACATCTCTGATATATGCACCTCATTTGTAACAGTGACCTCGAAATGACACATCATCAGGACCACTACGGACGACTACGGAAGACAATGTTCAACTCTTCTATATGGCGCCATTTAAATCATTTGTAATAGATGTACAAGGCCTGTGATGATTTTTCATCAACATCAATCAGATGTCATTTGATTCGAATACTTGTTACGTGTACCAACATTTTAAATAGCTTATCATGCAAGCTACAAAAAATCTACACCCTCTTAAAAGCTTCATCCAAATCTATCCCCGCTTAATCGAAACAAATGTTAACTTTCAAATTGAAATGAAAAGGATTGCTTTCGAATTTAAAAAAAATAATAATAATAAATAATAAAAGTCTTTATTAGGAACAGAAACAAGTGCTATAATTTAATCAAAGTCGATGACATCTGCAGTAGTTTAAAAAACTGTGTCGCAGACATCAACGCCCTCCAAAAATGACAAAGATACAGTGACCTCATAACCCCTTTCCTGCATAAGCTGAAAAGTATTCAAGCTTATCGAGAAATGACTGAAAAGTTAAATTCCAACAATATAAATCAAGTTGGCATATCGCAATTCGCAGAACGAACGCGGACAATGGACCGATACGACCTATTTGGACACCAACCAGAATATCGGCATGGAAGAAAAGTCAGTAAAAAGCGCAATACTGCGTTAAACAAAAGCTTTGTTCCAGAAAAAAGTACAGAGCGTACAGAAAGTTAGAATAGTACAATAAAGTTAAGAAAAACCTTGTCGATTTCGTTTAAAAGTGTTCTTCCGAACAATGTTGAATTAAGTAATTGTTCGTAATTTTTTAATTAGTCTCATTATAAAATGACATAATCCGTCGAGCCCTCGCCACCATCAACGTGCCGGCCATTTTAGAGCCGAACGGTATCGCACGTGATGATGGTAAGCGGCCTGACGGTATGTCTTTGATTCCTTGGAGCCGTGGGAGACCGTTGGTGTGGGATGCCACCTGCGTGGACACACTGGCGAGCTCTCATTTATCGGCGACATCCAGGGTCGCGGGTGCGGCGGCGGCTGCAGCAGAAAGCTTGAAAAGGCGGAAATATGCATCCATTGGAGATGGTTACATATTTCTGCCTTTTGGCGTAGAAACGCTTGGTTCGTGGGGCCCAGAGGCGTGGCTTCTTTACCGGGAAATTTCAAAGAGGCTCATAGACGAAACCAATGACCAAAGGGCTGGTGCTTACCTCGGACAAAGGATAAGTTTAGCCATTCAACGAGGTAACGCTGCCAGCCTTTTGGGCACCCTACCTGCGGCCGGTGACCTGAACTCTGTATTCTATCTTTAGGTGATACTAGGTTAGAATACAGAGTTCATTTTTATTAAATTAGTTTTTAAGTAGTGTAGGTATTTTTTGTTTGTTTCTGATATAAAACTTTGTTTGAATAAATAAATAATTAAGATGTCTCATTATTGATAGTAGTAGGTACAATTTAATATATTGACATCATATTATCAGGAATACCTACCATTTATTTACTGAACAGGGTTTTACAAAAACGCTGTATTTAGGCCGATTTCTGTTGAATGAGCGGTCGGAAAACTATTGTGGTACGTGACTATTTAGAATGCAGAAAAATTCCGCTTTGGCGATTTTAAATCATTCGATAATTTAAAAATAGGTACTTATTGCATTTTCTTTCCATTATTTTCATATGCGCAGTAATATATTTTTTTTAGTTCTGTATTTTAAGTTTTCGATGATGTTTAAACTTTGAACATAATAATACAGTGAAACATAGAAACTCTTCATATTAGAAGTCGGTTAAAATAAGATGTGCCAATTATTGAGGGGGTGTCGTGCATTCGTTCGATTTTAATCGATCCTGAAAGAGTAAAGTTTTATTTGTGTTCGCTTAAAATTACTACGAGTATTACTATTGCACTAGTTTTTTAATTTTTTTTAATTAAAAAAATATCATGAAAAAGATTCGTTTCAGTTAGATTAACAACTTTTCGCTTGTTACAAACATTCGGTGTTGGAAATGCTACTCGTAAAAGATAAACAACTAAACTATTTAACATTTGTATTTTCAATCATATTCGAATCACGCGTTCTATTCGATTCCCATTCTGTATTCCAGTAGTTGGCAGCGTTCGAGGCAGTTGTTTGTGTACGGGTAAGTACCTACGTGCGTGTGCTGGGGTTGCCAGAAATTCTTACACTCAAATAAATAGTTAAATATTATCAGCATTTTGCCAATAAGGAGTTTGCGTTAGACGCTAGGATTTTCATGCAATGGAAAAACGGGGAATAAAAAAAATTTAAAACGTCTAATTTTTGTTGTAGTAGCGAAATTTTGCAACGATTCGCATGAAATATCTACCTTCTACTAACATATATTTTGCACTAACAATACTAAAAAAAAAAAAAAAAAAACAATACTTAGTTCATATAAAAATATACAATAAAAACGAAAAGTAATATCTTTATCATAAAGTATAAAAGCATATAGCAGAGAATATATAATAGACTTTTATTAATAAAAACTCCGTCACTAGAGTTGGCTACTAATTTTCTCATAGGACTAACTTAATGAATAGCTAAACTAGTGAACCTAATTTAGTTTGTTTTAAGACCATTAAATGACAACAATTACGTTATGAGTAAATCTAGGTATACAATATAAGATTTTTACTTCTCTTTCCTCCGTTTTTGTTACTTTATTTATATTTAACTTGTATTTTCGTCTCGTCACACAAGGGAATTCCCTTCAAGTGCGACGTAATTTATGGGTGACCCTTTATCTGCTATGAATTCAAACATCGTGACAGGCGCTCCAATGAGCCCCGTGACTTATGTGTACATTTGTCATTTGTGAAGGAACTTAAAGTCAATTCACACCGAGACGAAAGCGAAGCGAAATTTCAGTGCCATGTGGTTTTAAACTTTATAATTATTATTGTATAGTATTCAAGCGCTTTGAAAAGTGCTTTTGGCGCCGCTTATGGTGGCTCGTGGTCGCGTTTGAAGCTTCCCAAGCAATACTATGAAAATGATATGACAATAAATCTGCGCGCCGCTCCTCTTCTATCTCGGTGTGAGTTGAGCCAGACGTACCTATTGTGGTTTTTGTTTGCTTTTACGCCACTGGTTCATTTATGAAAGTTTCAAACATACGGAAAGTTTATGAAATGAATTTACCTTGTAAGATATCTGTTACAGTATGTCGATTGTGTTTATTTTATTATTATTCAGCGTTGTCCGTAATGTGGATTTGCTTTAAAGTTTAACTTTAGCACTTAACACAAGTTTATGTTACTACGATAGATGGCGCTGTTTGATCATTGAAAAAATATTACTGCCAAGTCAAAAAAAGCATGAAAGGCCTTTATAGGTAAATAGTGGTAAAGTGGGAATTTCCTGTCGTTAAAGGGTTAATTTTTTTATTTTAGTTATAATAATGACGATTACTGGGTTTTGTTGTAATAATAGTAGGAATAATTACAAAATGAAACATTTAATTAAGTCCCTGTGTTTATTTCCAAGCATAAACACTAAACAGTGTCTAAATAGGTGCTAACTTTCCGTTTTACATCAGACAATAACATAAATGGCACATAAAATATTTTAATATCAATAAAATCTCAATTTGTATGAATCAGTAATGTCCTGCGTAAAAGTTTATTGGTGTTCGAATTGATTGCCTAATGGTTGAAAATTAAAATATTTATGTTTTCATTATGAAATGTGGTTTAGTCAATGAGGCATTTTTAAATGAGCTCTTTTCTGCTGACGAATAAAAGTTATTTCTAGATATGAATCGTTAAGCAAAATTGGTCTTTACTCCTACAAACATTTGTTTACTTCTAAGGATTCTGTAGTCAACAAGAAACCTTACCTTTTCGTCATGTCAGTTTATCCGTGGTTTTGCTAAGAGAGTTTTTTCTCTTGGGAAATTTGTCTTGTTTACTCCATAGTGTGTGGTGTCTTTGGATAGGTCTTTCAAAAATTATTGTGGGCTTTTAAGATCAATTTTCGTTGAGTGTGGCGGACACAAACTTGGACGGTTATTATTCATAAGGCTTAGCCAGCCTTATGAATAATAAACTTTTGTAGATTTCTCAATTACAAAATATACATTCTCGTCATATTTTAATAACCTCTCTATTATAAAATAATACATCCATTTCATATTCTCATATTCCATTTAAAGAACTCTCCATTCCGCCGCAAACAATATCTGAAACTTTTGCAATTTCTGCTTCTTGCTCGCCTGAACTCAATTGAAACTAAAGCTAAAGTGTAGCTTTACAATAACATGGCAAAGGCATGAGCTAAAACGGTCACGTCCAATGCCCGAACCATGTAAAGTTGGAGTCGAACTGGGCGAAACTTCAGACTGGGAAACCTATGTGATTTGGGCTACTCAGAAAATATTTAATGTTACACATTGTACACTTTACCAACTACTGGAAGATTTTGTATTTCGGTAAATCAATCGTTTTTTTTGGCAGACGTGTCCGGCCCAGTTCCACTTAAGGCTAACGACTTTATGTATAAAACACATACAAGAAAAAGGTAATAATATAAACTGACAAAAAATATAAAACACAGTGCCCCTACAGGCAGTCGACAGTCTCAGCATTTTAGCTACTTAAATATTAAAGAAGTAGCGCTGATTTTTAAACTCGACGTGTGTGAGTTCAACTAAATTTTACTGTGCGAGTCTCCATTTCACAGTAGAGCCTGTATCTAACTTTGTGTACAGAATAATCGCCTTACAAGCAGCGATCGAGTTATCTCACTATATCGGGAGATGGCATTCTCTGAATAATTTGTACCCAATGCAGATTCTAAAGGTATCTGATGGTTAAAGGTGAAATTAATGGACACAAGTTCATTTATAGTTCTTATATTTTTATAGTGTTAAACAACACTTGGCATTTCTTTTCTTGACTGTTTGTCTCACTGCATGGATATTTGTTGCGTGTCTAAGAGTTTTTTATCTATAATAATGTATGTATTTACAAAAAAAAAGGAACTTATTATTATCAGTCATCTGCAGGCTTAACATGTGCAGCTCGAGAAAACATCTCGTCGTCGACAAAATATTATCTCCTGCTCTAACATAGTACGTTAGGGCAGTCTGACATGATCGAGATATTTCATTTGTCGTGTCGAAACGTTGCACATGTTAGGCCTACTGGTTACCATAACACAAGCATTAAGTTGCTTAGCTTGGGACTAGATGACGCTGGAATGTCCAAGGATATTTATTTCATTACATTTTCCACTGAAAAGCCAGATTTACGTGGAGATCATGACTAGGCATCGACTAGAATGACCGATCCCGGCTTTTATAGTCGTTAAGCCATAACGGAGGTCTTTAGGCGGCCTGCAAACCCCGTCACCAGAGTTGGCCACTTGCTCATATGAACGAACGAACTAGATGACGTTGTATCGGAAATATCGGGTTTGCAATGAATCAGTTCCCGATGCGGTGTCGTATTTTCGTCACCAAAACCGCCAATAACTGGTTGTTGTGATCGTTAAACCGCATCGTTATATTTATACTAGCTGATGTCAGCGACTTCGTCTGCGCGTTATGCCACGACGGAGGCCTGTAGGCGGCCTAAAAACGCCATCAGAGTTGGCCACTTACACATACGAACGAACGATATGACATGTATTTACAAAAAAAAATGTATCTAAGTATTATATCAGTCATCTGGTTACCATTACACAAGCATTAAGTTGCTTAGCTTGGGACTAGATGACGCTGTGTGGAATGTCCAAAGATATTTTTTTTATTTTTTATTTTATTACAAAAATTGCTCTGTCGTTCTAGGCAAGGCTGAAAAACAGAGTCTGGTTTTACAACCACACTGCTGAGCTCTTACCTTTTAGCAATTGTTTTAGTTTATTTTAACTGACTAAAGTTTTTTGTGCTGTGCTGGATGATTTTTATTTCTCTTTCTTTACTCTTACTGTTTAATACGTAAACGTAACAGACAGAGCTACTTTCGCATTCATATATCTATAGATCTTGGTGCACTGCGGGTCTGTGGTGCACGGCGAGGTCACTGGTTCACTGCAGGGCTGTTGGCTGATAAACGACGCTGGTGGACCAACTCATTGCTTTTTACAAATTACAGACCAATTATTTGCACATGTTGTTAAAGAGAGGAGTAAACGGAAGAATGGATGACTTGAGGTTTATGACGTAGATATATGTCCGGTTCCTATAACCAACTAACGGATGGCCGTAGAACTTTCGCGAAAGCAACGTTGTCTGTCAAAAAGACGGGCAAACACACACACACACACTTTTTTATAATATGTATTAATATATAAATATATTTATGGAAAGATACCTACTTTCTGCCTTTTCAGTGGGACACAGTTGCTTTCACCGTTATTCCAATATAAAATAATGAACGGGCAAGGAGCGGTCCGGAAGGTGCAATCACGAGCTCCAAATTATAGCAATACAATCTTTCGGCAAATGGTGAAATAATGCCTCTTGAGTGTACCTACCAATAGAAATCAGTTTTGTATTGATTTCTTTAACATTTCCTTTTTACTTTTGATAACCGCTCGAGCTATTTTTTGTTGTGAGTCTAGACTTTCCCTAGAGTTGCGTTGGAACAGGCAATAGCTTACGAACGGAGCGACGAATTGACGTGATTTTTTAAGTGGTGATAGTTGAAGGGATGGAAAATGACATACTTAGGCTACTTTTTATACCGATATTCCCGCGGAAACGGTACGGAAAAACCGCGGGGCGCACGCAGTACCAATATAATAGTCTTTATGAAAACAAAAGCCGGCAGCGAGTTCCAGATCCAGAGGTAGCGTTAAAAATACAATTCCATTTTATTTAAATATCTAATGAAGAAGTTATAAGACCATTTCTTAACAGATGCATAGTACAATTATTTTCCAGTCGGATGACTTTTTATTGAAACTAAGCTGAACACTTCCAAACTTCAGTGGCGGCTGTAAGAGCCAAGCTGACGCCTTGGCCGGTCTAATTCTAGAGTTTGTCGTGAACTCCAATAAACTAGACTTCTATTCAGGGCCAATAAATATACTCGTATTAATAATAATATAGCCCTTTATTCCGGATTTGTTTTACAATATTTGTTTTTTCTAAATGTTCCTTAGTGTGTCTTTTGACATAGGCCTCCTCCTACTGTATTCATTGCGTTCCACTAAATACCGTTACTACCTATATTTATATACAAAAATGTTCAACACAACATCTCTTGGATTAATTATACCGAAACATCAAGGTAAATAAAATGATTTCAAGACCTGACTACACCTGTACAATTTTTGGTTGATTAAAAACTATTCTTTTTTGGAGAATTAAAAACGATGAAGTCCTCAAATATTTAATTACGTTTTTTTAATAAAACTCAGACTCAAATAGCCCAGACCTGATTAAAAATAAAGATTTAGACCACTCTTTAGTTTTGTTTTATAATGAAGCCATATGAATTTATCATAGCGCTGACTGTCCGAAACGTACCTAAACGCTGCGCTGGGCAAACTCCTTCCAAATTCACTACCTATAATTTGTAGAGCATCGTGGAGCTATGAAAATCATTTTTAACTTTTACAGATAAAGTCTAAAACATTATTTTTTTCTCAGATGGAAGATGGAAAATTGAAATGGAAAAATAACATTTTTTATCGGCGTGCCGTGATTTTATGGTCCCATTAAATTTGTTTCATGAAAACCGTCTTTTTTGCAAAGTCGTAAAGTTTTTCCGTAATTGCAACAAAATGTCTGAAATATCAACGTGTAAAGTATAGGTACTTATATAAATTATCTCGATGTTGATCACACTACTATTTTAAGGTAAACGTTTGTGTGTTAAGTTTGTGCGAATGTTATTGTTATAGGAATTGAGAGATAATAGTACCAGGATAGCTTATATCCTGACAACATACATGCTACTTTTTATCCCGTACTCCCACGGGAACTATTCACCGAGGGTAACACCGCGCAGCCAGTAATTTAGTAAACTAAGCAGTACCGAAATTTTGTACTGCAATTATGTTACATAGAAACATAATTCGGAATAGAATTCCGGAAATATACCTATACCGAATACTAAAATGTGATCACACAGTTGGCAACTACAGTTTGCCTGCAGGCGTACAATTTATAGCGTAGTCACTGCTAAAAATTTTCGTTCTAGTTTCGCAAACTCCATATATTAGCCTAAATTGGCCGGCCAGTGGACTATATGGGAGTATATGGGTCGCTAGGATGTTTGGTAAATTGTGTTTAGGAATGGTACTGTTCTAGGTTACAGTAAATTACACAGAAAAAGCCCAGTATTTTATCTTGTAATTGTTCGTGTATTGTAATTGTGTGGGTATATTGTAACTATTTCCCGTGTTTAGTAAACACAGAAATTCACTTAAAACAAGTGAATTTATACGATTTATTTGGGTTATATTGAATTTTAAATCAAGAAACGAGCGTCTGAAAACAATTAATGATCGGCGGAAAATTTATCACAAAATGTGAAAAATCTGAGATCAAAATCAAAACACATTCCATCTAATACAGTGTCCCATAAAAGTAACCATAAAAATGTCGTTTCCAAAGCAGCGCATATCCCACAAAAAATAAATTTGATGTGCGCCCCGAATCCCTGTGTGCCGAATTAAAAGCGATTAAAATTTTACGAGTTTGAAGGCAAGAGTGCGTCTATATCGTAGAATGGTGACACGTAAGATCAGGACTTATATAAAACACTTGGGAGACACCAGTAGGTATTATCACATCAAATTGTTATTTTTTTACGCGACTTCAAAAAATTAAATGGTTGATGTTCTATGGTATCCATTTTAAATATTTTAGTGAGAACTAGGTACTTACCTAGTTGTAAGTTTATATGTTTAATATTATTTTATTTATGGCCGAAATAGGATAACATTTAAAAACCATTGAACGTTTCACGACATTGCATTTGTTTTGATTAGATGTAGTGTGCTAGTAAATATAAGTGTTTCAGTATGCATATTCATCCGATATTTGTGAATGAAGACATACTGAGTCCCTGACATAATGAACCGTCCTACATAATATTTCCATTCTCATCTCCTTGGTATTTCCCGCGGGTGTCGTCCCGTTTCTACTGCAACAATGGAGAGTAGGTACGTACCTATCTAATGAAGTCGCATACGTACGAACCAAGAGAAAATTGAGATGTAAAAAAAACATGGGCCGACGACAATGAGCGTCTTAGCACTTAGCTAAAATATCCTAAATTAATGGACTTATAAGCGTAATACAAGTGGCTGATATATGACTGACAACTGTCGGATTCAATAACCGATCTATCACTGGTTTGGCTTACTGTCGGTATCTATTTGATACATTTTGTATAGAAGTTATGTCAAATATCCACCATCAATAAGCAACATCAAAGACAAACAGTTTATGAGAGACAGGCTGTAAGAAAAAAACACTTTTTAAAGCTCCGTTAAAATAATGGATATGCATAATGGTCTGAGTTTTAAAAGTTACCAATAAGTCCTTGATATTTTAGCTAAACATTATTGCGACAAAACTTCACAACGCTACATCCCTTGGTGGCACTACCGAGGTAGGTACTTAGGTAGTTTATGGCACGGGCAGTGACCGCCTAGAAATATTATCTTGGGTTTGGGAGACCTTAATTGCAGCCAGAATTATGACTTTCGCTTTGGCTATGAGATAGTATTTAGGGGCGGTGCTTCGTTTTGGTATAAGCTTGATGCAGGGGAATGGTTGAGATATTTTAGTACTTATTTAGGAAAAAAAATTGAATCCAATATCCATTGGTATTGTCTTTCCAAATATCTATTACTTAATAGGTATCTGATTATTATTAAACTGTCAAAACCAAAACACTATCACAATGTCCTTATACTTCCTTACAAAATATATTATAAATATCCCCAATAAATCTAACAAAGTTTGTATAAACATTTGCGTCTTCGTTGGTACACCCCGGGGAATGGTGGGCGCGGCGCTATGCATACACAACTACCTAGCCACCTTTTCATGTAACTAAGCACCTTAGGTGAGCCAATTTAACTGTTCGTTCGTATACATTTACAAGGTATACTCTAAACTAAGCTTTTCTGTCACTGGTTGCTATTAAACACTAGTAAAAATATATAGGTATGTACGTACATGTACATAGCTTTGGCAGGGAAAGGTTTTTGAACGCTAACTAAACTAATTTAGATAAAAAACAACAGTTTTGTGAGAAAAGAAACATGGTACTCAAACACGTTGATGAGTTTTATCTACATGTTTTGGTACCACTTCTTTTTAGTATGAATACGCTACATTTTACAATCGTAAATACCAAAAAAAACGAATATTAAGATTTTTACATTTTACAATTTTTACTCTTTTGAGAGAGACTGGTACGAAGTCTCAAAGGACAGAGATGGTTGGAGAAAATTGGGGGAGACCTTTGCCCAGCAGTGGGACAACATAGGTTAGAAAAAAAAAAAAAAAAAGATTTTTACAGAAGGGAAGAACTCTTGACTATCACGTACAGTACTGTATGTTGTGAATATTTGTAATTAAACAAACAATTGTACAAACATTGTAAATCACAGCCATATTTTATGTATAATTACTAGACAAAGTTCAGAGCTTCAGATGAAATGTGCTAGCTTCATGTGCAAAACTCATAAATATACAACTTTAAAACAAATTTACGTAAATCAAGTCAGTTCTTCAGTACAACGCTACATTATCTTTACGATGTTTTCATTACGGGTTTAAGAGAACAATATAATGTCATACAGAGAAGACGCTTCAAAACTAGTGCTTGTTTTATTTGTCTATATAGTACTTCTTAAGCGGTTGATAAAGTGAAGCGGTGATTTGTAGATGTTATCAACAATGATTGCTTCGGAGAGCATGCGGAATTTTGTGGCCAAACTTTTTAAACTATCATGGTTTTGAACATTATGAACACTTAAAACGGCATATTTACCATGATCTACGAATCATGTTAAATATCCCGTTATAAGTGTTTATAAAGTTATTCTTGTTATCACTTATAAAAGTTGCATTACTGTGTATCATATACCGTGTAACGAGTTGGCACTCGGCGGTCGTATTTAGAATATTCAATTCGCTTGAATAATGGCAAAACACAGGCTGAGTTATGAGCGCGCTGTGAGCTCGTGTATCTGTATGTACTCATTCAGATCTTTTATAGGCGCTCGTGGAGCCTAATGAATGGAAGTGCTTCTCTAATATACAACCTGAAAGGCCTGAACTGTGCTAGTTTGTTCGTAATACCCTATATTTTTAGGCTACCTGATTATGCTCAGTGCTATTTGTTTTCAGCAGGCTTTTCATTTCAAAACTGCGAAATGAGAGTGAATATGAATGAGAACCTCTACATTGTTTGTGTGTAGGTATGACGTTTATTGACGTCTCTCTGCCTACACCATAATCCTCAAAAGCCTACACACCTTAAATTCACCTGCTGATGTTATTTTAAAGATTTTGCCGACCACCACGTATCACGACCGTACGAGTAACAGGAATGGAGAGGCATTATCTATCAACATCGATATGTTACGCTACTGTGCTGATCAGTGACTGCAAGGACTATTTTATATTCTTTTTGCCAGGCACATTCCTATATCGTTCATTATGCGTATAGTCGACAAAGGCCGTAACTGTTCAAATGTTTATGAAAAAACTTTATTTTGTCTTATACAGTTTAATTTAATGCACATTGCTTGCAACATTGTTTTACTAAACAAACGAAAAATCCATAACAAAAGTTATTGAAAAGAATAACTAGACTAGAAAAAGCCCGTTCAGATTTCAAAAGTACGACATGCCGCTTTATCTGGTAAACTTCTGATGCCATTTGAATACAAACGAATGTGCCTCAAAGAACTTTTGAAATGCGAACAATACCTTGAATTTATCTCGTACTGGACTGGACAATGTTTTCTGAATTTTGAATTTTCTCTTTAGGCTTTTGAAACCTGTCACGTTGAATACTATTTATATGATGACTAGGTTTGTTATTTGGATTGAATGCCACTTCAGTCAATGAGCAGGTTTCATATTAGTTTCGTAGTATCCCTGAAGGTGCTTCATCAGCATCTCAGCCCATTTTTTTCATTTTAAAAAAGTCGATGCTTGAGTTCAAGTTTGAGTGCAGACTCTGAATAGTCCCCAGTCTTCCAGCGTTAGATATGTTACGTCATTATATGCATTCGCTAACATCTAAGTAAAATAAAAAAAAAGAAATAAAGGAAATAATCAATAACATCTTATCACTATCGTATTCCCAAAAAGTTGTTTTTTTATCAACCTATTTCGTCCCACTGCTGGGAAAAGTCTCCCCCAAACTTTTCCAACCATTCCGATCCTTAGCGGAGTCCCACCATTTTTCGTCGAAGGTGATGAGACACAAAGTTGTAATCGATTTAAAAACTATCATTCTTTACAGTCATCGGAAGTTCAGCTAACTTCACAGACAGACCGCAGCTGTAAACTAGCACTAGCCCGTAAACTGTATGAAGGATCCAACTTATATAAAACAATGAATAATGGGGCTTTCTTCGGTATAAAAATCGCATAAATCCACTCGAAGATAAACTTTGTAAGTGCAAAGTTTGAGCCTTTCGCACGCGAGTCCGCATTTTCAACTATAGTGCTGTTTGCCTTTTATGTGGTTTGTTTGCAGTTGGGATTTGTGGATTGTTGAAATTTTTGTACCTAACGTTTAAAGTACCTATTCGTTAGAATGTAGGCACCCATATTTTTTGTAACATAAATGAAATATGATCACCACTGTAACCTAGGTAGCCAATTTATTTCAGATTTTTACGTAACTCTTTAGATCCTTTGATGATGTCCTAGAGGTATGTCCGAATGTATATTAGGTACATGACACTTTTTGCAGTTGTTAGTATAGCTTAATTGAACCAGTTCTTCTTACATGTGCGTCCACCACAAACTATGCCAGCTAAGCTCACGTGTTTCTTAGCTTAGTTCTAAAATAGTTTAGCTGGCGTTTGACGTTCCGCTTTCATATATCCTATCGGCTTACTTATTACAAATATAAATATCCGTAAATAGAAGCCCAAACAGTAAACATCTTCATACGATTCCAAGATATATTCCCGCATATTACTCGTCCTTTTATTTATTGACCAATTTATCAAGCTGTTTTCCTTTGTAGCAAAAAACTAGTATAGGTGGTATTTGTCTTTCGGAAACAAATATCTTTATAAGGGGAAACTCATTTTGAAATTCAGCAGTGTAAGATGAATCATCATTCTCCTGCCCTTATCCCACGCTAGGTGGAGTCTCCTCAACATGTCTTTTTCTTCCATTCATCTCTATCATTCGTCAACTCCGAGTTCACTCCTCTCACATTCATATCCTCTTTCACACAATCCATCCACTTCTGTCTCTGCCTTCTTCTACGTGTATATCCATCAACACTCATACTCATTACTCAGCAGTGTAAGGTGAGTCTATGATATAATTTCACATACAGTACAAATAAGAGCAATCAAAACTAACAACTAGTCTTAAAATCTATCTATCTTTGGTTTAGCTTTCTGTGAGTAGATAGATATTTGATATTACTTCCATACAAAATGTGTCAACTATCTACCTAACAGCAAGCAAAACCAGAGATAGATCGGTCATTGAGATTGGCCGTAATCAACATACATACACATACAACACACTATAAAAACATATAAGTATGCAATGATAACGAATTATAATAAATTAACAGAGTTTGATAAAATTAATTAAAGTTTAATTAAAATCTGGATACAAAAGGAAAGGGAAAGAATAGGGTAAATATTAATCTTGAGGACCAGGAACAAGGAGGGGAATGGATCTTGGATGGCTTTCAGGATCTGGAATGAAAAGATTACTTTAGTGATAATATAACACTAGTAACACGTCTAGGCTTTGCACGGGTGTACTAATGAAGCTACCGGGATAAAATATAGCCTATAACCATCCCGGCAGTCTATTCTACAGATCGGTGAAAGGATCTTTGAAATCGGCTGGCAAACAAAAAAACAAACAAACCAACATTACCTATTTATAATATTAGTGTAGATATAGATAGCAGAACACACATTCCCAATAGTGTCTCTATAAAATAATGCAAATGAATCTCAATTCTAATGCAAAATTAAACAATCTAACATGCAAAAAATAATCGTATATGGTTTATTTTTTGTTTGGTTTCGGCCTTAATGATATAATTCATCAACGCTTGAATAAGTTTTATTAGGCAACACATAAATGCTTCCGCGAGACACGACTTATGGTTCTCATGGCCAACTTTAAACATATACATACGCAATAAAAAATAACAAAGAAACGTGCATACAAAACAGCAATAACGAAACGCATAATTAAAGACAAATCGGGGGCAAGGCCGTAACATTCAACCTTTTCTTTAAAATACAATATTAAAATAACGCGCATCCTCACAAATTATAATCATAATTAATTCAACGGGAACACCTATCCAATTCATACCAAAATAGCTCGTCTTACCATACGCAAAAAAGTCACAATTGCGTATAAGTGCTCTCAATTTTCAGTTACATGCCGTTTCAAAATTAATAAAGAGTAATCGAAATGGATACCTCGAAGGGAAACTCCGGTCAGCGAACTTACCTGAAAAAATACAAAATCAAATTAATAATGACAAGGGTATAACTATACGGTAATGGTCACTGATTTAGGTAAGGGTATAGAGGTACTAGTTAATTAAAAGGATTGGGAATAATCCTTTTGAATAATCCTTTTCAATTTAATATAACTTTGTCTTTGGCTAAAACGAAAACAGTAAAGTTTAATTACTAAACGTATAGAGTTTTTAAATATAATATAAATTAAATATTAAATGTTGTATCATTATTCTTTTTTTTAGATTCAATCTTCCCCCTCCATATCTCAGTGGGGTTTAATAATCGAATGCTTCTAATTTTTATTTTTTTTTGAAGCTGTGTGCAGCATCATCTAGTCCCTTAGTCCCTATCATAAAAACATTTTAAATTACAATGTGAAAAAACTTTTAGGTAAGTAATTTTCATTTTCATTATTGTAATGTAAACCGCGAAAAAAATAAAAAAATGTAGGTAGGCATATAGTTATAGAAACTTTACCTCCCGTGCTAGTTTAAAAATGTGTTACGGCAACGTAATTAATGACTCTCGTCCTATAAGATTACAGTCCAATTTTGTGTGTATTAAAGTGGAGTAACATATGGTAGGTTAGTTATTATAAGAAAAGACAGATCCAAGCGAGTTTGGATTACCTTTGTTAATGGCAGTATAGAGAGAAAGACTAAAATAATTTCCCCCACAAAGCACTTAGCAGTGATCCGTGAACAAAAACCGCTGATTCGTCACTAAAACCTCGATCGTCATAAAGCAGTGTTACTCGTGTCCGCTTTCGCTCTTTGTGGCATTGTGCAGAAACAATGGCGACGCCGAACTGCGTGACGCGCACTTTTACTGCACTAATTGTCGATCGTATCTGCGATTGTATGCGACGGAAATGATGTAAGGAATGCTGATCCAAAGATACCAGTCATTGTATGGAACTGATAAGTTCATAATAATATGAGCTGTTAGCACTGTAATACCATCATAACAATTTCTGAATCTGTAACAAGAATCTGTTCCAGCGCGCTAACTTTTTAATAATGTAAGTATTATGAGCTTCCCGCCAATGTTTTTAGATCTCCCTATGACTTCTTAGAATAGTTTTTTTATAATTTTTTTAACGATGTTTTTAAGTGCTTCAACCGAAATTCATCTTACTGATAAATTCAATGCTGGCAATAGGGGTTCCGTGGCCGAGTGGTCAAGGCAGTCCGGCTAAGGACTATCGCTTGCATGGTTCGAACCCCGCCGAAGTCTAAACTTCTAGTAAGTAACATTTTTTTCATTTATAAATCTTCAAAAGCTCTTAAATTCCTTATTTCTCATTCCTTAAATGACAGTTCATATCAATGTATCGGCTGTATAGGAATTTAGCTGTAATCTTGTTGTTTAATTACGCTTTACAATACGTATTAGATGTCAACCACCAAACCATGAAATGCCTAATCAGAGTGGTGTTCATTCGGACAATACCAGGCTATAGAATCTATAGTCCAGATTGCAGAGCTACCGAGACACACGGATCTACCATGAATGGACCACAGACGATATATCAAGACTAACGAGTAGTTATCTCACTGGTGTAAGATATGCGTGTGTCGAGACGTTGAGACATAGACATAAAATTTACATCAGTTTGTACTGATTACAACAAGTTAATTACGGGCTTGCTTGCCTGTTGAAAGCCGCGGTAACAGATATCGAGTAGGAAAATATACGTAGTAAAGTCAAATCAAAATTCATTTTATTCTTCAGGGCTCATAATGAGTCTTCTTAAGACTAGCTGTCTAAGAAGTAGGTAGCCTGATAATAATCATTATTTCAATCAGTTTCAACCAAATGAGTTTAATTTAAATACCAATATGACAGGGCATTGTTAAGAAACTCTTGTCACCATGAATTCTGACCAAAAAATGACACACGCGTGAAAATGACGTTGAAAACAAAATCAAGCGTCAATCAATTTCCATCGACAAATGCACACATAATAATGATTTTCAAAGTAGAGAGAGACGTAATATCATAAAGGTCATTTTCCGCTGCAAGTTCATAAGTGAGAAGCGATGGTCCATAGAATTTGGTGATATTGTTTCGGCAATTGTGTGGATATGCCTAATATTGTACTCAGGCTGGGTTTAAAGCTGGGCTGTGCTTGACTTTGAGTAATGGCTGTGAGCTTGTAGTGCAGAGATGTTCGCGCAGTCTGGCCGCGTGAAAAGTTGACCCGCATGGCTTTATGTGGTGCTTTTTCCATCTTTCATTTTTCTTTTATTATGACTAACAGCACATCCCGGCTTTGCACGGGTATACTAATGAAACTACTGAGATAAAATAGCCTATATGGTTATAGGAAATCAATTGATTAACTAAACAAAATACTTAATTTTAAACTCCATAAATAAAGGCTGAAAAACATAGATATAAGTAAACACGGATTTCCCAAAGATAGCTCTAAAGACAAAGTCCTCCAAGTTTTAGAGATTTCGTGAGTTACAACTCATTTATGAACAAACTGCGTTACCAGTAGGTACCTACCTAAAAATTTGTAAGTACGCTCGAATGTATAAAATTTTATAGATCGTAACACCGCCTGTGTCAGTACGTACCATAACCCGTTGAGGGTTAAAGGTATTTAACTAATTAACAGAAGTCCTATCAAATTTTATGTTACCAGTGCAGAGGACTAGAACGTTAGGTAGGCTGTTTTGTTTTACGATATACCTAATTGCCCATAATATGTTACAATGCCAGCAAGATACCTAGCTTTTGAAGGATTTTGTCCTTCCATGTTTATGCAAATGTTATCTTTATCTTAATCTTTATCTTTTCACTGCAGGAAATAGTACTACAGAGGCTTATCATGACATATTATTAAAAAATTCAGTTTAAGTTCTAACTGACCAAACTTCACGTCAGCGCCTTAGCTTACGTCAAAATCAGTTCTTAATAGAACCTTAATTAAATCGCTTTTAATGGTCATAGTAAGCCTACTGTATAGTAGAACGGATATAAAAAAAGTTGTATTTCTTTCTGCGCCGCGCCGCTCCCGGTACCGGTAACTTGTATGAACGAATATCTTCATACTCGTACAATTCAAATACTTGACACGGTAGCGACGGTAGTTAACTACTAGGTGTTACTCGAAAACTGATGGTACGCCCACTGACTATTCGAGTTGAGAAATATTAAAAGTATCAAGAATAAAGCTGCATCCTTGGGCAGCTGGTTCACTCCTCAGAAGTGGATCTAAGCAATTTTCTAAGCATTAATTTTAAGAACATTAGCCATATCCTATGACGTAGATCGAAAGTCGGTCGGTGCCATGGATATTCATCGAGGCACGAAATTGACTCGTCAACTTTCGCAAAAGATAATTTAGTTAAAGATATCATCCATTAGTGTTTATTGTGTATAACCGGGGATTTGACACGCTCTCTTCTATAATATAATATAAATTATAAAAAACGCTCGTAGGTAAGTACCTATATCCCAGAGTTAAAGTAAGTTTATATGAGCAAGTAACCAATGGCTATCACGAAGTGTGGAGTGCTGTAACTACTTTTTTTATAAATAGTGCTGATTTTCCGAAAGGTGTATTTAGGTATAAGAAATTGGAAAAGATGCGCTGTAAAATGACGAAAATTTTTGTTTATTTGACGTAAACAAAAAACTTACCTATTAAGTTAAGAGCATGTAGCGATTTAAAACGAACTCAATTCATTGTGTGGCCCTTCATCAGCAAAGAAAGTCCCTTAATGGACGTAATGATTTCTATTTTAACTCAATTGAAATCATGTCATAACGAGCCATCATTTTGACAATGCCATTCCACTACGAGTATAATTCAATTACTTACGCTTTCATTTCGACAGAACGTAAGTATACGCGATTAGAGTGAGGCCAACATTGCCAAACCTTATGTCAGTGATAGAGTATGGAAGAAAATCAGTTTGCTATTGTGAAACTTTTTAGTAATTTTACAAGAAGATAAAGATAAAGATAAAGAGATCAGTTTGCTATTGTGAAACTTTTTAGTAATTTTACAAGAACCAATGTTTGACGTACATAGTGATAAAAAGTAAGTTTCTCAAATTCGGTGTAGCGCAAATCTACGAGTACGCCTATACAATTATTCAATTATTACTGATCGCAAATAGATTATAGAACGCGGTTTTGGACAAAGCTTGGAATATATAAAGTCCTATATCCCCACAAAAAGAGTAAGGTGTCTCTATTAAAGGACCAAACTTCTACTGAACACGGTCCAATTACCCAATGAACCACATCGCTAGGCGTGGTCAAAGCACCTCTCACGCGTGTCAGCAAAGTGAAAACTGCTTGATCCAAGCGATAAATGTTAATGTCACATTGTTATTTATCGCTAGGTGACACGATATGACGTTTTTGTTCGAATACGTTGAGTTACTGAAAGAAATGTGCAAAGCGCTGACAAGAAAACGTCGCATCTTGGTTACACAGTGAATTTCAAAGTTATAAAATTCTGCTGACAGTTCTCTTCTCTTTTACTAAACTTTTAGACTTTTCTGATCGGTGACGACACTAGTAAATTTTTCAAAATAAATAAATATATATGAAACCAAACCCAAGGCGTGGATAAAAAGCCTGTGAGTTACTTCATATCATAAAATAAGGTTTATCTAAGTTTTAGCCAAATCAAGTAGTTTTCGCGTGACGCAACAAACATCCACACATCCATACAAACATACGTAAGTAAATTGATAAAATGAACCGACGTTTTCTTAAACAATTTCAGCTACTTTATTTTCAATGTTCCAACAAAAGCGTCGAAGCAAAGTAGGGTTCACATTCAGTTTGTAAATAAAGGGTGTCCTATTGTCTGCCTTTGAGTAAGGCAATGGTGACCATAATGTCAGCAGGGTGTGTAAAATGGTTTCACAAGGGTTTCACCGCCGTTCCATAATGTATATCAATAGCCCTACCATCAGTTTTAAACTTGCATGCAAGTATTTCAAATGTATGATATTATTAGTTCATGCAAACAGAGGTAATCTCCGAAACTACTCAGCTGGTTTCAAAAAATCTTTCAGCTATGTGTAGAATGGACTGTCTGGATGGTTACAGGCTATACTCGTATTTTATCCCGGTAGTTTCATTAGCCCGTGCCAAGCCGGGATGGGCTGCTAGTTTAACAATAATTTTATTTATTACTAACAAAGAGAA
Organism: Xanthorhoe spadicearia; assembly: GCA_947086425.1. Lineage (NCBI taxonomy): Eukaryota > Metazoa > Arthropoda > Insecta > Lepidoptera > Geometridae > Xanthorhoe > Xanthorhoe spadicearia. Next base: position 1,934,237 of record OX352209.1, read on the forward strand.
ACGCACATCAATTCGTACAACATAGCAGTAACATTAAAATGTTCGATATTCAACATAAAAGCCTCAAATTGAAAACTCAAAACACCATTTCCGGTAACTGCACTATTCCATTACAGCACCGACTGTAAAAATGGCTTCACTGGCTACTGGCCCATTTCCACACTTCGAAAACGATACTCTACCAACGGTTATATTAGGTAAGTAAAATAAAATACAGGTAAGAACCTACCCGTAAAATAAAATGCAGTGGGGGTGATACAGCTGGGACAGTGCAAGTCATAAATATAAGGTTAATTAATTCTCGGAATTACGGTTAACCTGCAGGGCTATTGATAACTTGTCACTAATCACGGTATCACTAATAAGTCAAACATACTAAAAATATTGTTAGATTTTGACAGGTTTACTGTCTCGCGGTATTTAACGGAAGAAATAAAAAACTTTTCATATAGCGGAATGTTCTTAAAAAATCATCGAATTTGGGGGATTATTCCATCCTTACATAGTGCTTCACAGATCAATTAATGGTCCAACTAAAATATTGATCTTTAATTTACTCGCAAAACAGAAACAACATCATGACGGTAAAGGCGTTTGTGCTCTACAATGAGTTTTACTGTCCAGTTTGTTATTTTGTCTGTCACATCGGGCAGTTAAAAATAGAACCGCCGCGCGCCGCCCTGATTAAGATAAAGTGAGTTAGTTGTTTACCTCAATCTGTGACGAAAGCCAGCCAACCCGGCAACTCCCGACCACCTAACGAGTTTTTAACTTTAGCGATTATTAAACGCGAAATAATGGAAGGCAACATGTAATCTACAGTTTACACAACTTCGAACAAGTTGCGAGACGTTAGTTTGTTTAAGAAATTGCTATGAAAAGAGCCAAGAAGTTTGCCTTTTGACTTAGGGCATTAAGGAGATTAAAACTGAGTATGGCTGCAAGGGTTAGAGTATATTTTCCTTATTAAAAGAAGTTTTTCACGGAAATATACAAGGTTTATGAAGTTGGAAATGATGAATGAGAAAATGAAAGATGAGTTGAGTAAACTTGGTAGTATAGACAGCTGAATAGAATGTGAAGTTGATTTATAAGTTTGTGATTAATTACTAGCAAAGTTTAGGAGTTTCGTTTCAGACTGCTCAGAGGTATGAAGTATATTTTAGTCGGAGATAAATTTATCGTTGACTAAAATATACATACTTAAACATACTGTGAAGTGCGTGTGTAAGTTTATATAAATAAATGTTGGACATTTTTCATTTGAATTGTCGGTCCCGGCATTTAAAGTCGTCTTTTAAAGGCCTAAAAACTCTCTCACCTCCCCCGGGAGTTGGCCACTTGCTCATATGTAAGAACAAACATTTAGTCCCGCAGCAGGGATCGAACCCGCAACCTCCGGTAAAGTACCGTATAGGTAAACACTAACCAGCCTAACCTATTAGATACAGATTTAACGGAACACGTATCCATTAGCAAACGAACCACGATTGCAGACAGATTAGCGTAGGCGACATGTCGCAACGGGTCGTCACTGATGCTGTTAACGTCACGTGCTGCTGATAAACATGCAATACAGCCTCTCATCAAGATATTAAAGAAAGTTAATAGCTGTTACCAGTTTACCAATTACCAGTTACGCCAATCTCTTATCTACCCGTGATTTTACTTACTGGGGTTAGACATTTGTCATTTCTAGTATGGAAGTACCTAATGTCAAATATCTACCAAGCGATCTACAAAATACTTCAAACGTTCATAACATTTAGCTATATCCTAATCAGTTAAATTAATCTGCACTATTTACCTAACCAAACATTTATTTTATATGGTCAAGCTAATTTGCTAAATGCCTTCAAGTTATGTAAAACACATGCTAACATAAAATTAAGGAAAACCCATGTGCAAGAAATAAAAACAAAAGCAAAGCGGCAAACTGGTTCCAAAACAAAAACGAGTTCAAACAAAAACACGATGGTACCGCGCGATAGCAAACTGTCGATAGCGAGTAACAAGATTTAACAACGCGGTCATCGCAATCACAACGGGAGAGCAATTTGATACGATTCAAGACAAATAAACGGCGGAATCACTCCGCCACGCTTCCGACAGCATTTTTACCGGTTCTGTTTTTATTTCTTGGGAAAAACTAACATCTTGAGCTAAAATGTTTAGTACAATGCCAAAACTAGACTATCTAAATCGCGAGGACCGTTAAAAATGGTAATAAAATCCCAAAATTTGAATTTAAAAGGAATATGTTCTACGAATAGTGCTGTAGCACGTTCGGGTTATGTTTTTGACACAGCAGATACTCCTAGGTATAAAACTTACCATTTCTAGATATGACTCTCCGTAACAAATGTCCGAACCGCCGGGCGCCCAAACATATCCTCTGCTCCCGAAGCACTTCATCCGAATAGTCACTGTCACTCCCTGTATCATCATCACTGTCATCCACTGACACGAGCGATTCACGGTTCACAGCTTTTGTATTACCATCACTAAAACTCAAGGTTGGTTCACTAGCACCTAAACTCTTTGGTTCGACGCTCCAACCGTCCAATTTCTGGACGTCATTGAACAAATCATCTAAATTCGTCTCTAATAAACCTTTGGCACTACATATCACTTTACTTTTGGTATCGTGCGAGACGATCGCGTCGACGCTAGTCGATAGACACTTCTCACGTTTCACTGTTTTTGTATCGTCACCATCCATTCCATCAGCCAAGTTTATGTTCTCGCGTGTTTTCGTTCGCTGTTTTATCCTGAGCGAATTTTGCGAGACCATTTTAGAGTTCTCCATTTGTTTCTCGGTTAGAGAGTTCAGTTCTCTGGTCATCAGTTGGTTTTGCGGATGGCTCGAACGAAATATGTTCGATAGAACTAACATTTTCACTGTTTTTAGAGCACTCACTCCGGTCAGACATTCCATCACTGCATTCCTTTTTCATTTCGCTATCTGCGATGCGTGGCACTGTGGCATACAAAAGGCGGGTTTGTGTTTATTCGGATTACATTTCGGCCGAGAGAGCTGCCTGTTGCAGCACTACAACGTATGCAAATGCATTCTTTATGGAACACTGGACATTATTCAAGCGTATAGAATATTCTGGGCTAGGTGCAGGGTTTAGGTGATATTTCGCCGAGCGTACGTCGGAGGACGCGGCTGAATAAATAAAATAGCAGCAGGGAAGCAATCCCGCACCTTCGCTTTACGTGGGTTTTATTGCTTGGAGTGAGATAGAGTTTGTTTTATGGAACATAAATAGGTTTATTAATTTTGCGAGGCGCTTTAGCGTGGTGCGGGAGGCTTAGTGCGTTAGAGCGGGTTGGGTTCCGTTTATAAGATTGGATGTCGGAGCCGCATCTGCCAGGCAGGTGGGAACAAAGGCCCGTCTGGGAGGCGGCGACGTGATAACACTGCGGCCGACGTATACGTGAGAGGCTTTCGCTCCATTTACTGAAATCTCGATTCACTCGGCATTCGACACCTGATATTTCAGTGTGGTGTCTTTGAGCCTATTAGCACTCTACAATTCGAATTTAACAGAATACTTCGTGCAATTTCAGATATATTGCTGTAGGTATTGCATTGCAGCCGGTTGAACGCGCTTTTAGTTTCGAGTTTTTAAAGCTATAATCCGTCAAATATCGCTCGATCAATATCAGCCAGTGATGTGAAAGCGCCCATTCGTAAAGAAAAGCAATTTCGACAGCGTGTTTCGTCCACTGCATTGAAATGTAAATTATTTCTATTTATTCCGCCGATGTTTATCAAGGACATTTGTTAGCATAAGTATGATGACTTGCAAACGAAGCTATTGCGGTGAGCTTGCTGAATAAATGAATTGATTTGTTTATCTACGAATGTTTCAGAAGTTACTTAAGCTAGTAGGACATGATTAATTAATTAATTGAACATGATTAATTAAGAATTGATTTGTTTGTCAACGAATGTTTCAGAAGTTACTTAAGCTAGTGTGACACGATATTTTGTAAAATATAAAAAACACCGCCTGATGCTCACAATTCAAGTGCAAGATAAAAACAGAATGCAAACCTCAAAAGTTTCACGAGTATTTTATAACAGTTGACAGCAGCTACACATGTTTCCTTTACAGACTTCTGTATACCCGCTGATATAATTTATAGAACGTACAGTGGCTTACAGTCCAGCCAGCTTTCAGTAATCCCGTTCGGTACGTGTTTAGCTTGCGAAACAGTTTTAAGGACCCTGTTCACTCGAGCGCCGACGTTACTAGCATCAGTTCAATAATACAGAATATCGCAATGTCGAAGTTATGGAACTACGAATCATGGAAATATTCCGTTTTAAGAGTTTATAATGTTCAAACCATGATAGTATAAAATTGAGTGCTAACTTTGCATGTGTTTAGATATATAAATATACATCGATATAAATAGTTAATAAGATAATTCGTTTAAGTAGTTGTTAAATAGCCACACTAAAGGTCAGCAAAATCATTTTTATTTTGACATTGACTTAAATTTTTATAATGTAACAAATTCACTTTTTTGTTCAAATTGAATTGAGTGCCATTTATTTCTTAAGCGACAAATGTCAACTAATTTAAATTCAGTGTATTGCTTAAACGCTGGATCGTTAAGCGTCTTTGGTGTAAAACCGCCCTTAAGCTACAATTTTTCGCCCACCTTGGGATTAAGCGATGATAGCTTTTACTTTGATGACTTTTGGCTTAAGAGCTTCGGGAAAATTTTTAGTTGTGTTAAGCTTTATTGCTTTTTATCTTGTTAAGTGTTTATCCTATCAATGAATTGATGCATGTCTACCTTTAAAACATCAACTATATCATGGTAGAATTCTAAAGGAAAAATGCTTTTAGTTCAAGTTTTAATCGTTTTTTGAGCAACGATTTTATCATAATAACGTTTAAATATTCTACTATAATTCATACAAAAAAACGTGTTTATTTGGCTTTTAGTTTAGAATAGGTTTTTAGGGTTTGAAAAAATTTAGCGTTAAAGATTATATTCGGCAGCCATCACATTTAGCCGGTTGGAAATATTGACAAAAAACTTAGGTCTGAATATTACATTTGACACACCACAACATTAATAGCATATAACCTTCCCGACAGTCCATTCTACACATAGATGAAAGATTTTTTAAATCGGCTGAGTAGATTCGGAGATTACCTCCTACAAACAAACTTTACCTATTTATAATAATATAGTATATAATATATATCAGTCTCACTATGTGTTATGGTAAAAGGATCTTGTTTATGTAAGAAGCAACTCCATGCATATTATCGACAGATAATCGAATGCTTTAGGTTGAAACAATGTATGCGTCTAGAAGCATATTTCACGAACCAGTGCTCCTCATTGTTATTCAAAGTCACAAGACTATTACATCAAAGTTAATGTAATATTTACATAGAGTCAGTCATGTTTTACATTACCTAAGCAACATAGTTATGTTAACCGACTTACAAAAAAGGAGCATGTTCAGTACGCATTTTTGATAATAAAATGAAAAAATGAAATATGATTGACTGTATCCCAGGGAGCGCGGCGGTAGACATATCTTTCAGATCTTTATGTAATTATTTAGATCCTTTGAAGATGTCCAAAATATATTTGGACTCTAACTACTCCCCTATAGTTTACATATTTGGCACGCATTTTTTAGTACAAAAAAAATATATTTGGTTTCCGTAACACAAGCATTGTATAGCTTAGCTTGGGACTAGATGACATTGTGTGGAATGTCCAAGCATTTTATTTAGAACTAGTAGCACGTCCCGGCTTCGCACGGGTGTACTAATGGAGCTACCGGGATAAAATATAACCTCCCGGACATGTCCATTCTACACACCCGTGAAAGAATTTTTGAAATCGGTCCAGTAGTTTCGGAGATTACCTCCGTCAAACAAACAAAATATAAATTTTACCTCTTTATAATTGGTATAGAAATTTTGGTATTTCAAAAGTTTAGGCCCCACGCCTCTATATCCGGTTAAAAAGCACCTAATGCGTTGGTCTCTAAAATGATATCACAGATTAATTAAAACACCGTACGACCTTCACCTTGTGTAAACCTTGAGAGTTTTTACAAGAGCAATGGCACTAGTGATTATCGCTGCGTGAATATATTCTTTGCGATCGTTGAGAGAATTCTGACTTCTATGTTGAATAGAGCTATTAGAGTATAATAATATTTATATCGTACAAGCATGAGTAAGTGGTCAACTCTGGTACACACATGGGCTACTAAAGCGAAGTCGTGGTCGTATACTAGCGTTTCCATAGTTTTATTATACAAAGAACTGGTTCATACCAATTGAGTGAGATGCAAAGCAGATATTACCGGCACTAATTAACTGAGCTCCCGCGTGTCAACAGATATGAGTCATGGGCCTTTGGGACGAAATTATCAATTATATTTATGGCTCCAACGGAATTGGAATGAACTAAGCTTCTTAGGGATGTGAATGAAATTGAAACAGTCTAGTTGAAAATGGGAACAATCAGTAGATTATTTAGTTGAAATTAGTGCTGTGCACTGGGATTGATTCAATTACTTTTGATTCAAATTACAGTGAATAAGTACCCACTTCCGAAAACTGAAACAGTGCATTCTGTGTCGGGACAAAATCGTTCTTCAAAACAAAACTATTCAAGTTAAACTAAACTTTGAATATTACAATACTAAAACAAAACGTAAATACAAAAAATATTTTCAAACACCATAAAGGGTAACTTTTACATATTTTGAGAATCAATCCAGTGTTCTGTAGTTTCTGTTTAATTTTTAGGGCTGATTTTTCAGGAGAAATATTACTAATAACTAAAAATCTGGTCTGAAAGTGTGAAAAAGTTAGTTGAATAGCTCCGAAGGAACTATTCCATCGAAGCATTAACATTTACAACGGATAGGACATGAACAAACCCCTGTATTTCCAGCAAATATTTGAGCACATCTGCCCGTATGGCCCATCGCATTGCAGCCTGCGAATTTCCACTTAAAACAGATTCGACAATCAATAGCAGTTCGCCAACGATACTGGGGTTGCCAACTCGTAGTTAAAAAAGACATTAAACTAAAACTCTCCCGACTGAACCCGATCCCTCAAAGGGAACCTCTGGATTTACTGCCTCAAAGTCGCGAGAGTAACGAGTGCGTTTGTCAATTTCCTGAATCCTGGATGGTTCCCGGGGGATCCCTCGATTTACGATTACAGTTCCATCATCCCGCGAGGTGACAGATCGATTTGTGGCGATTGCCTCGGGTTACTGGAGTGTGGATGTCTGCTGGAGGCCAGATTTGTGATATCTTGATTATGAATTTATGAATATTGAGTTGGCTCTTTGCTCCGTATAGTAGAAATGTCGAGGAATGATTTGATTTATGAGAGCATGGAGCAATCATACTTTTTATCAATTTCATTTTATGTAAACTCGTCTACTATGCAAATGAGTGGAATAACTTTCAGTGAAAAGTTTGATGATAATGTACAAAACTAGAGCTACGAATTTGAATCAGGCATGAGAGAAAAATGAGCATAAACTTTGGGTAAAGATATTTGAACTAGCCATAATAATTGACTTGCACATCACTATCAAAGAGCGAAGCGAGCTACATACATCGCAATGCTATTGCGATATATAGCTCGCTTCGCTCGAAAAGTAATCAATAAGTATGGACGAGCAGCTAGAAAAACTCTTGATATATTGATATATCGTTAATGTAGGTCAAACACATAAATTGAAGTCTAAATCCGAATTCAAGACCCCATATGAATGTCAGAAAAACATAGCAATTCCCATTTTTCAGGGCATCAGCCGTCCTTTCAGTAGCCCCATAAATCTAGTCATCCAGAGTAACCTAAGTTATGGGTATCATGAACCGTTAGGGTGTCATCACACTAGTCTATCTATCTATGTAGGCTATCTATCTAGTCTAGATATTGACGACCTTTGTAGCGCAGTGGGCGAAGGCCCACCTGAGACAAGGTTACGGGTTCGCACCCCGCCACGGGTATAACGTTTAGTATATTTAATTATTTATTCCGGGTCAGGCTGTTTTATTAGTGTATGTTTTTATTTAAAAAATGAATCTACGTATTATTTCAGTGATCTGGTAACAATCTTTGAAAATAAATACTTTACTTTACTTTACATTAGGTTGTTTAGCTTGGAAGTAGACGACGTTATGTAAAATATCTAATGATATTTATTTATTTTATTTTACAATTTTACTATATTTAATTTTTAGGTAAAGTAAGGTACAGTTCCATAATTTATTTTTTGATCTGTACCTACACTGTTAGATTAATACAATAGGTAGGTAAGCAATTAAGTAGTATTGAGGTGAATAATGTAGGCCAGGGCAGAATGGATACAGAATAATTCACTATAAGGCCAAAACTACCCTGTGGTCGCACCTTTACGAGCGTCAAGAGTAGTTACAGCCTGGATTGGGATGTTTACACACTAGTGCACATAAATCGTGGTGTTGTTTGCGATCGCGCTCCATTGTGCACTGAGCTTTTGATGAGTATGCTGACGTTTGTATTTTTCAATATTTTTAAATATCTGTTTTAAAAAATATCAATATTTTTATAAAAGCGGTAAGAAATGAAAAATAAATAACGCGTCCTTATATTTCGTTATCATGGTTTGCTCTGCATACGTAAGGTGTATTAGCTCTTCTCTTAATTAATGGTACCTATGCTCCGTGACAAAAAGCATCAATAGACAGAAACAGAAACTATAATTTTATACGTAGTTACCTAACTTACTTTAACATGGTAAGTCTAACCCCCCGCATATCCGACCAGTAAACCTACATTATCTAAAACGCATATTAAATCTGTTGCTATCACATTTCGTTGCCATAAGAGTAACAAGAAAAAATACATTCTTAAAACCTATATGAGATTGTTAAGTTTTTATGAATAAGACCCAAAATCTATAACTTTATAAGTACGTACTTAAACACGGTAAGTCAAAATTTCCTACTTTTACTTTTTCACTCGATTATGGCCTATAAACTTCAATTACCGTTTAACCGAGTCCCGCGATAACTAGCCTCAAACTTTAACAACTCGTGCTTAACGAATCTCCGACTTTCCTATGAGAAACAATTTGAACTGTGAAGTTTGATAGCCGGAGAACCCACTGCTTAAATTATTTATTAATTAACCTAGTTCATGCCAATAACGAGTTGCTAAACTTATAACAAGAGCGAAGATAATGGGTTGATTTACAACTTGATAAATAGGAGGTTTTTTAAGGAATAAGATACTTTTTTAGGGTACCTTTTGTATTAATCTTTTGTATGCGATTTGCAACCATTTACAAAAGATATCAGAAAAGTAGCAGAGAATTTAAAAAAATCTCATTTCCCAAAATTAACTATTTCTTATACTAACAAATTGATCATATCAAGGTAAAGTAAAAATTTGAAAATTTTCGATCCTGGAAAATGCCATTTAACATTTCAATTTTGAATTCAATACTAGATTTGTCATTTGAATAAGGGTTGTATGAATGTTTTTTTCTAGTTACTCTTATGTCAATGAAAAAAGATAGCAATAGATTTCACATCCGTTTTGGCCTCAGCATGTTTACTAGTCCAATATGAAGACATTGTTAATCTTTTCGTGTTAATAATATCTTAATACTTCATGATATACATCATCAATCAACCATATATGGACAACATTTGCTACCAATATAATAATCAAACAATATTAGGGCAATATAGCATGATCATAATCAAGTTTACGTACCAATTACTGTAATTACGAGGTACAGGCAATATCACAAAGTGGTTCTAATTAAGGGCAAATGGATGATTCAAAGCAACACTAGAATAATCATGAAGAAAAGTGGATGGCGTGACGGGAAGTGACGTAGATAGATGGGGTGACAGATCACCAGTCATATTTCAAATAAGGTAACGTTAACCAAAATTACAGGTAGAATATTGAAAATGGACGTTAAGACTAAATCACATAATTTCAGACTGCATATGGACAGAATGTCATCCGTTAGTAAACGTATCTTTTAAATTCTTTAAGCTATCGAAAACAGTAAACGTAAGTAATAATAATATGATTAAATATTAAATTAGTGGTTTTATTCAATAAAACTATGATAAAAACCATGATTCTACGAGCACCTACTTTGTCACTCATATTCGCTTCTATCTCTCTGAAATTGATCATTTGCAAATAAACAGCAGTAGTAACAATATAACTGTTCTACATCATCACTAATTTCCATAGTTTTATCGTTTAATCTGATAGCAGACTGCACATACCCAAATATAACTTGACAATGACACAACACCAGGCCTTTTTTATGACTATAAAAATATACAATAACTTACCAGACGACCTTAAAAATCTGACTGGCAATCTATTTAACATCAAATTAAAAAAATGGTTGACGGATAGGTGCTATTACTCCCTTGAAGAATTTATAAACTATAGAGACATAAGATTATAATGTACTGTACTTAATTAATATTTTGCATGCCCGAGTAGGTAGAACATAATTGGAAATTATACTAAATTAAGACCTAATTGTTAAACATATGTTCTTGCAAATAAATATATCTTTATCTTTATCTTTAAACAAATAAACTACATTATTGAATTATATTTCCTTTAAAGGAACTCCGATACTTTTTATAGCAGCATTTCCTCTATTAAGCATGTTACGTATTAATTGTTTCCGTTGAGCATTGAACACCTGTTAGATGTGGGCCGTGATTGTTTATGTAATAAAAACGTTCCTAGAAGCGAGGCAAGGTTTAGTCTAGAGGTGAATGCTGATTGGCAGTTTTATTTGCTTCTGTTCTGAGCCTGTGGCCAAGTGACGAATGCTTCGCAGCTACTCGTATATTTTAATCACCGCTACTTATTTGATTTGATACTTCAGCGGGCTAAACATGTGCAACACGACAAACCTTCTCGTCGTCGACAAAATTTTGTCACTTGAGTACGTTGTACGTTACGCGTGTCTTCTTGTCACTGAAAAGTTCCAAAACAATTTGTTCTATTTCTATACTCAAACGATTGTAGGAATCAAAGTTGGTCTAGGCGAAAAAGCAACGGGTTAAAAGCTAGTAAATAAATAATACTCCATTATCTAGAAACCTCGAGATTGAACCATAAAGTTTTCATATTGATTTACAACATTGAACATGAACTTTTAATAAGCAAATAATTTTATAACCATTAATTATAATGATCTGATATGAATAATGCGAGAATTTGAGCTCAGACTCAAACTTCAAACTTCAGATTGAGTGTTGGGGCGCTATTCCACTCAGTCAACACGACTAGGATTATCTGAATAACCTCCAGCTGCAATAGATTCGGATGGACTTCAACTGTCATTTGAAGAGGGAAACATGGACTAAATCAACGGACTCAATTGCGGCCAATTATCTCTTGGAAGCATAAGGATATGATCACAATGAGCATGAAAATATGGCATATGGATATTTCACTCAATATGACTACAGTATCTGTGGGAGTGAAGAAAATGAGTATGTTTTTATTGTTTTGAAAACTGTACGTCTTGTGCTGTTGTACGTGTCTGTTTTTATTGTTGCCTGTGGCATATTAAAGTCTGAATAACATCCAGTGCAAGTCCAGTAGTTTTTAGTTTTTTTTTTCGGAAACTACTATGCATTTTTAATTGCCCATTAAATAGGTACAAGCCAAATGAGATTCAAACAAAAAAGCAACAACAACTTTTCCTTAAACACAGAAAAGCTTTAATCAACCACGAACTATAATATATTACCTTTATATAAGGATCATAAATCATCCCACTCCAATCAAAGCCAAAGTAACGGTACACGTCATGATTATAAAAACTGCTCCATATTCGCAGCTAATTAGACTTTACCGCTGCCTCAATTAATTGAAAATGCGACCAATATAAAACCAGTCATGGAAAAGTCTAGTTATACACTTTAAGACTCGAGTCCAGTGCGAAAAAACGCGTCGTTTTACTTTCGCGTAATGGCGATTGGTCGGATGTCGGTCACGACCGCCCGGTGCGTCCCGGCCCTAGTCGTGCTAAATGGGTGCATTAGTGCCTGTTATAAGAACGCAGTGACGTCACCAAGTTATTTTCCTCTCGTGAAGGTTTTCACTGATCTGCATGGAAAAGTCCAGCATGTGTTTGTCTTTGAGAGTCACAAGACTTGAGCGTCTTTTAGCTAAATGAAAGGGATTTGGGCAGTGGAAATCATTGCTTTAAAACAGAATATTGATGTTGTATGGTTATGAGAAACAGGTTTGTATGTTTTTGATTGGTGCTTGTTTTGACTAAAAGTAATGTTTAAAAGTGTTTTAAATAATTTTAAGTACATTATGAATGCATTATCAGGTGGATAAATATTAAGTCAATTTTATGTTCGTAATTACGAATACATTATCAAAAGTAAGTAATTTTTTGAAAAATATTGCAAATGTGTATTCGTAAATTAGTCAGACATGCCGGTCGGGTCAGTGAGCTGCGCAAGCGCACATTGGGCTGTAAACGTCGAACAAAGAACTAAAATATGACATAATTGTGAGAATATTCACATAAACCATAAAAAAATGTATTGTTCGGTTCGTTTCTAATTCATAAATGAGAATATATAATTGATTCTGTACGTTTGTATAAATGTTTATGTTTATAATAAGTATACATGGTCGACAGTTGGGTGTATGAAGTAAATTAAATAGTTTTTGTTTATTTATATCTGATAACCAGTAAAATAAGACTGGAAGCTTCTCTTGTTTGATTTAAAAAAGGTAGTTTGTTGTCAGATTCTTCTTAGGTCTAGAATTCTAGATGAACAGGGTTGAACAACAGACATTGAAAACATGATTTGCTAATAATATAACCATAACATGATGCTTTAATAGTTTGACATTTGACTCCTGCATTTCTATATTTACATACATACATTTAAAAATAACGTAATTGGTTTTAGTAACCGAGCTACTTTTATATAAATAAATAAATAGTGACGACTATCTATGTTTTATCGTGGATATACCTATACATTCATTCAATATCCCGGACCTACTCAATCATTTACAATCGAAAACAAACAGTAAATTCCCTTGATACAAGAAAACTTATAATTCCATTTCGGGCACAATTTAGGCAAACTTACAGCGAACTCGTGATTAATGTAATTACTCAAGTTACAGAACTTTCTCTGAACAAAGTCTAGACCCATGTGTATTGAGTGCCTAATTGTTTCCATCTCACTCGCACGCGCTGATGCAGAGGTGTGAGAGAGTGACACGCGATCAACGTAACAAGTGAGGCAGAACGGGTACGCGCAGTAGGTCAACTTTATGCGAACAGTTTTATGGCAGAATGTTTGTCTCGCCGTAAATGGCATCATTGAGTTCAGTGACAGTGTGTACAAGATTTTTAATGTTCTTGCATATTTTTTTTAGAAAGTTTCTCGAACTCTGTTTTGTATAGGTTTGATACAAAGGTCTTTATCACAGCTCAATTACATCCATAGACGAACAAACATAATAAGAAAAAATAACATTGATTTTTTGCATTGAATGCCGCTGGCGGTCAATAATGCGAGCAATTTTTATATCTTAACCAGAGTTATAACTTATAACTCCTTAATGAATAAACCATTATCGTAAAAGAGCCGGCGGGCGTATCAAGCACCGTAAGATTTTGTAACCGTTTAATGGAGATACATTACCGTTAATATTGTTCTGTGGTCGTATTACTTATTGGTTATTTTCGGCCTTGGGTGAAAGTGTGCATTAAATGATTGCGAAACGTAAGTAAAATTGGTTATGTTGAGTAACCATGTTTTATAATGCTGATGCTGTGTGAGATGGAATATTATTATTCATCATTTTCCTGCCCTTATCCCTATGTGGGGTCGGCACAACACGTGTTCCTCTTCCATTTCCCTCTATCAGACGTCATCTCATCACTCACTTATAAAATGGAATATTATTATTAGCACAGGATATTGAATTATAAGACGCTTGAGATTACTTTTAACTGTTATTTAAGATGATGGATAGTTTTACATACTTGAACATCGTTATTGAGTCGTTGGTTCATTCGTATGAGCAAGTGGTCAACTCTGGTGCCGGAGTTTCCAGGCCGCTAAAGGCCTCCGTCATGGCAACGACTTTAAAAGCCGGGACCGTCAATTTAACGTGCCCTCCGAAGCACGGAAGCGCTCAGTTGTTAATGCCACTTGCGGTCACCCATCCAAGTGATGACCGCTCAGAACGTCGCTTAACTTTGACGATCGATCAAGAACGTCTTAGAAAGATTGAGCGACTTCTAGAAAATAGGCTTTTGTTAAATTATTCAGCAATTTAAGTTGTTGCTATCTTTCAAAGGATCTTATAAAAGCCTAAAAACTGGGAGAGAAGAAAACAGCTTGTAATGTTTTGTTTGTATTCCATATATGTAATTTTAATTCGTAATCAACACCAAATGGTTTTTAAAGAACAATACACAACTTTAACCTGTTTGATTAGCGTACATAGAAACTGTTATCACAATGCAAAGCAAATCTACTTAGCTTGATAACAATGTATTGGACTGGCTAAGCAAACTTGCAAGGCGAGTATAATAAAAGCTATTAAAGGCCCATAGATTTATAGCTGTTTGACTTCTATTAACGCCCGGTTCCTATAACCAACTTACGGTAAGTAAAGTAAGAGTGAACCACACCCACTTACCCTAAAGTTTTACGTACAAATTGTCAATATACAAACGAACTATTCTGTTACGTAAGTACTAATTTGTTATTTTCAAAATACTTACAGTTAAATAAGAATGAAAACTATATTCAAAAAAATCTATTCAATTCATTGAAATAAGCTGCGAAAATTGAAGGCACGGTTATTTTGCTGATAAAAAAAACTGATAAAGCCTTTTGTAGAATGGTGGTAGAGAACTGTGTCAAGGTTCAAGGTCAGTGATAAGGACAATATAAAAATGATAAGGATATTTTTAGTTTTGTGAAAACCACAAAACAAAATTCATTTTATTTAGGGCTTAAATATTTTTCTGTGTTACGTATGATCTATAGATAGCTCATACTATAGCAATTTTTTTAGTTCAGATGTAAGTGTTTTGAGCTTCCGACTAGCACTGGCTTGGATTATTAAAGATTAGGAAGTAAGAGATTGATTCATAGCTGTCTCTAATATATTGAAAAGGTGAAAATATACCATTGCAGAAGTAGGTAGATTCATTTCTTTAAATATAATTATGTAGCTTTTCTTAAAACAGCTGTATTAATTGACATTCTATCACGCAAGCTCAAAAGATCAGAGTTGAAATCTAAGGAATACTGATGATAGAAATAAAATATACGAAGCTTGGGTATAGCCTCAAAACTTCTCAAAAGGTCCCAAAGATATATGAATAATGGAGGCCCTATTGTGACTCACTCAAAATATTCCAACTAGTGAGATCAAGGCTGCGAAGGGAGGGTAATGGCCTATCACTACCGCGATGCCTTATTACTGTACAGATAAAGTTCATTTCGGCTACTAAATGTATACTGTGCGTAGGTTCATGTTAGTTTTTATGTGCAAAAAGCACTTGCGTATCAATAACTAATAAACTTGTGTATTGTTTGAGGAAATACAACAGGGAATTATTCGATAACAACAAGAACGATAGCGTGATAACAAAATGTTTTACAGCCACTCTCAATAACGTATTATGTTTACCTTTTCAGTATACAGGCCTAGCACATTCCGTTATTTAGGTAAAAAATCAGGCTGTTGATGATTTAAAAAAAAAACTAGCGATCTACAATTCTAGAAATGCAGCTGTGCGCCAGTTTTAGAGGAATAATGAAAATAGAACCTTAACTAAATGTTTAAGTACCATTATCTCAGTGAATATTCACACCGGAAGATAAAATTTGGAAGTAAACAAAGTGAAATGTGCTAAATATTACACCTCGTAAGCTTTCTAGGAAAATGTGTTCTGTCCATAACGTTATTTGAGAGTAAAAATGGTAATAGAAAGAAAGCGTAATATCTATTTAATAAAAGATTTTTCACACATTTATTGCACATGATAGATTAGTGAATTCTTGGATTAATATTTACTAATATTAATTAACTCTGAAAAACTGAAGGAACTCAGCTTTATTTAATTTTATAATGGCTATGTTTTGAATAAAATATTCAAAAATACTACACAAGTTATAATTTTTCTATAGAAGGTTTATTTCACACTCATGTTAAGAGGCTGATCTTGAAAGAAGTGCATCGAGGGTGCTTAAATGTTTATGCTCAAAAGCACTTGGTTTTAAGTGACGCCCATTTTAAATACACTTAAAAACCTTAATACTTGTCTAATATTATCGCAGACTAGTTTTTGTTAGTAAAGCATAAAGAAATAATAAAACTACAAAGGTGATTAATTTTATATCAGTTTGTTTAAAGTTATGTTAAAAATAATCATGTTGGGATGTTTTTATAAACAGGTATATTTAAGCAATAACAACATGTAGATTTTGTGTATCTAAACAACACAAAACATCTCGAATGAATAATCGGCCAAAGCAAATAAGATTAGAAGATAAATTTTGCAAAATTTGAGGTAGACCTACTTTTATTTATAAGTTTTGTGGTACAAAAACATCGAAAAAGTTGTACTTCGGTTACGTAACGAAAACAATTTTGTGCCAGAATCGTAGAAAATGGAAGTCTTTCAGCATCCCTATTGGAATGAGCCGTATTATGTAAGCTAGTACAATTTAAACTTGCTCGCACTCGAAAGGTAAAAACATTACAAAGTTCCGTAATTTTTTAGACAACTTAACTACAACCAAACGGTATCCTTTTCCGGAAAAACTAACATGCAATTTATACTGTTTTTTTAGCGAAATATACTCTTACTTTGAAAGATTTTTGAGATAAAATGTCGGCACTCTCAACGGTGTCACAAACTTTTTGCTCTTGACATTACGTCTATATTCACGCCGAGTAACTATTTCCATAAGATAAGAGAAAACACAGATCCTTTGTGCACAACACAGTTACAGCTCTCAACTCAATATCAATAGGAATTCTTCATCTCATTTCACATACCTATCACATATTAGCAATCCTTGAGATTTTGCAAACATCCTGTGATCAAACGAAACAATCAATAGGTTAACTTATGAGATACAGGGTGATATTAACATTATCTACCGTTTACCGCGCGTGCATAGATCGGTCTATCGCACTTAAATCCGGTGAAATTTCGAAACATCCGCACCTGCGAGCCCTGATCTGGGTCAGCTCTCGGCAACTCCAGCGAACACAAAGAATGCACTATACACAAAATGCGCACAGAATAAACACAAAACCTCATCTCCCGATGGTGTTCGGTATATTCGCGAGGTCATTCCCATTCTACTCCGCGACGCGTAAACGTACGTTGCAATCGAGCGGAGATTTCGAAATGCGAATTGTCACCGGCGGCGCACGCGATTGGCTGCGTGTGCGCCGCAAAAACGCGGGTGCTCGCGGTGATTTTCGCAGCGCCACTGTTTCTGTTCTGTTTGGTTTATTTCGCTGAGCGAGGTCCGGCCAATTAGTTGCAGTTAGGGGCACCATTCACTGAACCATCAATGCTTAGGTTTTACGCTCTTCATTCGTAGTATTTACTATAAGAAACCAAATTCGTATTCCATTTTAGAGGACCAATATTCTGATAGTTTAAGTAGGCAACAATGATAAAATGTGAGAGGATTTCTAAATGTTTTGCTTAGAAGCTTCAACAGACATCTTGCTTGAAGCCTTTAGTGACCTCTACCGATTGAAACAATAATATCTAGACAGCGCCGCGAGAACAATGAACCGCAATGAGACGAAATTCAACATTTACATAACTTATCTTCATAACAGACGCCAGGCGTGTTTGCAAGCATTTGATGTGCAATTTACTTTAAGAACGAGCAGTATTTGTGGCTTCGCGGTTATAGCATTTTTATACCTTATTACACCTCTTTAAGGACTGTTTTAAGTGGGTGGGCACAATCTGTACAACCCATATATCTGACAGGTAACGATTTATGTAAGTATATAAAAATATAAAACTTTGCATTGATAAATCGAAATAAGTACCAGTAATTTCAATAATTATCAATGACCACACTTGGATCAAAACTTAGAGAAACTTCAAAGGTCTTCTTCGTCATAAAAGTGTCTTATCCATAGATCAATCTTTATTACCTAGTTATATGCAAGAACAATTTTATTCGATTGCCTAAAAGGTAATACAATCAAGGTTAAAAATACTACTTGCAGAGTAATTAGAGCTATTAAAAGTTGATACATATTAGACCTGCTTTTAAAGTGTTTTTTTTTTACTACTAAACAATAACAAAGTCTTTGGTCGGCATGAGGATTTCGCCATCGAACTTTTTGTCCATATTTATTTACGAGATCACTTTGATATTACCTTATATTTAGTAATTTTATCTCTAGTGTTTCTTATCTGAAGAAAATTTAACATTTTATTTATGACCCTAACCCAAACTGTGAAACTTGTATTACAAGGTGACTAAATTAAATTTGTATTATAAAAGTCCCAAGGATATTGTACCAATACACACCATGTTCTAATCATATCCAGTACAGACTGCATAGTATTTTTATGATGAGCACAAATTGGCGGGAATTGACGTCACGGCGGCTATGCTAAGGCAATCGGCCGTTGCCACCATTAGGTGGTGCTGCCAGTTTAGTTACATTTTGGATAGATCTAGCAAATTTAAATAAATAATGAGTAATTGTGTATTGCCAGAACAGTAAATTAAGTAGTTCTAGCTTGTTAAAGTATTGCTTGCTCAAAGCTTGGTACATAGCTATGGAATGATTCTGTCAGTTCAACTGAGCTTTAAACAAATTTTGCAACATTGACAATGATTAAGTTTAGTGTAAGTAAACGACCCAATGTTTAACATCTTCTGATTAAAAAATAAGTAGCAGAACATTTTAACAGCAATCTTCAAGCATTACGGGGTTATGTTTCCAGATTTCTAGCTAAAATCATTTTTTCAGCTGGCAATAGTAAAAGCTGGGTTGTTACAAGTTTTTTATTTTGCCAATTCTCATTTCACAAAAGCGAAGAGAATATGAGAATATGAGAATATATTTACCGAATTCCGATCATCATGATCAACACGAGAAACTCGAAAAAGGCAAAGATATGACATGCGAGTGAAAGTGAATGACGAAGCCAAGGCTTTAATTTTGCATATTTATTTTCATTAGTACTTCGTGTACCTTTGCAAAGTAGTATGTTTAAACTTAGGTACACGGCCTCATTATTGTAATAAGACCGACAATGTTGAATCGAGAGATCTAATTCCTATAAATAATAGTTTTTCTCTATTCTCAAGTTTCTGATTGCTCCATCCATACCAACTATCCCAATAACAATAATACAAAACATATATTTGGAGTCAGAGCTTTCAAGCGAACTTACGTACTTGTAAGTTCTGTTTATTTTTTATTTTTGTTTGTTACCTCAGAGTTTTAAACGGTGCATAAGTTCACTCGTGGTCGCCTACGTTTGAATTTTCTCAAGCGATACTACGTATATGGTGCTGAAGAATTGAAGATAAAGTTTAAAATGGTATAACAATATGACTGCGCGCTGTTTCCCTTTCATCTCCGCGTTACTTGAGCCTTATTCAAATAGCATTACCTCTGCTGAACCGATGGCAATCGATCAATTTCCGAATTCCCGATGCACCATTTTCGCGGAACTGATAATGTGAAACTACCATTATACCTAATTGCGTTCAAAGCCCGAAACGTATCGTGATTCCGAATCCTCTGATATATTAGACACGTGTTAGTAACTTTAGCGTTCATAGCAGTGCATATATGCCAGTAAGCATTCACACTTAAACAGTACAATGAATTATGAAGCTGACGGTAATTTTTAACTTTATAGCATCTGTTTTTCTGATGTGGTTGTATTTTCACCCAAAGAAATTAGAGTGTCCATAGAGGGGCGCTCGGAAACGGGATACAGAAAATCTAGTCCGTCTCCCAGTGCACTTATATTGTTTTTAAAACAAAGCTTAAGCTCATATGTATCTGTTAACCTTAATGTTAGTACCTACCTTTACGCTTTGTATCTGATTGTGTGAAATAAACTTATTATTATTATTATTATTATTATTTTACACTAGCGTCGCTACCTACCTTTTATTATTATTAAGTAGAACAAAGGAATTTGAAATGTCTAATTGAAATGTTTGATGAAAATATCCAAGGATTTTTATTTATACACATATAAAATAAATAAATATTTACATTCGTTAGAAATTTGTTTTTAAATCATAACAAAAACTGTATTTAAACATAGATCATTACTTAAATAAGAAAGAATAAACCTTTTACTTGAAATAATAGAAAATGAAACCCAATGCTGGCATTACAGGCTAAAGCTTAATGCACACGGCTCTGAAATAGCATACGAATGTTAGGAAATTCTAATGGAACGAATCCCCTACTCGAAAGTTTTGGAATCAAATAACAAGCTAACTGAGCTCGGCGTGAGTTGCATTTGCTCATGTACGTACACTGTACAGGGTTACAAGTGAATTGTAAAACATTACTTTTTAGTTGGTCTTGTAGTGAAATAGTTCCTTTCAATGCGAAGCTTTGGCCGTGCATCAATGTACAGTCGCGAAATGAAAAGGTTGGCCACCCTAAGATCTGTTATTGCTTGCTAGGTTTTAGTTTTATAACCATTTGACACAGCCCTCTTGTCTAGTAGCAGTTTAGTGATGTAACATGTGTATGCACCGCGTCAATCGAATTGATTTCAAAACTGGTAAATCTTTTAGTTCTGGGAGTGTACGCACGGGGTTACAAGGGACATTGATGACATTGCTTTACTTTTTGTTAGAAAAATAAAAGTAACTAAATAAGAAGCAACGTTTTTTTCTTCTGATGAACAAATTGTACTTCCTATAGCAATATTTCGTGAGGTTTCTTTCTAGAACACAAACAATTAGATAGCCGGCACATTAATAGATATGACATACACCTAAACTATCTGCGTCATAGAACACAGAACAGATAGATTGGATCAATTTACGCCCACTCCTTCCGCGTTCATATTTTATGTGAAAAATAATGAAGAGTGAGCACTAGTTATGATTTAAGAGAAACGTGCCTTTCTTGTATCAATTACGAAATATAACCCGTATAAAAAGTAGCCTTAGTATTCCAGCAACATGTGCAACAAGAGAAATCTTCTCGGTGTCAACAAAGTATTCTCTCCTAGGCCTACAGGATGTCGATTCTCGACGACTTCCAAAACATGACGCGGTAAGAGATTGCACGTAATCATGATTATTTGGAGAAAGGGACAGGTCGAGAATCTTAGACCGAAAGTCTCCACACCTACAATAAGATATTAGGACTTCTGAGTTTGTATCTGCATAAAGTTTGTATACACAAGTTTCCCCTCCAACTTTATGCGTCGTCCAAATACACTCGTAAACTGTCTTGCTCGTAAAATATTTACTGCGAACGTCACGTTCCAAAACTATACAAATCAGGAGGCATAAAATAATAGTAGGTTATCGGTATTATGGCAGATGTTTTCATGAGTACCAGTTATGAATGTATGCGCTTCACGTAAATTGCATGTAATTGATCGAATGGTAGACAATATACAGTAGGAGAATACACGGTCTTAAACTAGTATATTTGAATGGTACTAGTGACCCATAGCAGTGTCACTAGTGCTATAAATTGTACAAATCAACAAATCACAAGAGTTTAGGACATGTTTAAGTTATGGTTCAAATCTATCGTCGGACTTGAGAACGAAACTGTTGGTCTGACTTTATCAACCATTAATCAGCAGGAAATGCGCCACGTTTAAGATCCTCATTAAAATTCCCCTATTTTAATGAAACTATCTTGTTTAGTTCGCAAAACCACACATACAACTCTACAATTCAAATATATTTCACCTATATATAAGCCTAAAACAGCGTGCCAGCAAGTGTTAATAAGTGTCGAAGACTTACTAAATAGAACGAACGCCGCAGAATTGCGGTAAGATGGCGTAAGTGGTGTTTGTATGTATTGTTTATGCTTTCATTTGTATACGACTGGTTGAAAAATATACTTTAGTAAATGGTAATAGGGACTTTTAGCAAGACCAAAAAAGATATAGGCCGCATTAACTTTGTAATGATACTCGTAGTTACATACTACAGATCATACACAAAAAATGAAATATGATCACGACTGTATCCCAATTCCCAGGAAGCGGTAGACATTTCTTTTCAGATATTTGTGTTATTTTCAGATCCATTTTCAAAGATGTATAAGAGGAAAAGTCAGAAGTAGGTATGTCCAAATACACAAATACGTAGGCGAATTATTATTCCGAAATCAAACCTTATCAGGATTTAACCAAAATTCGATACACCCACTAGGCCAAAGCAGCTCAAGCCTATTATACAGCTTAAGTCAGAAGCGCCTAAAACTTCCTCGCTAATTAATGTATCACCGTGTAATTTTGCGCATGCTGTGCCAAAGTTTCGTGTATCCACCGCATCATACTCGTAGTTTCGCTAGCGGTTATGCGTATGGATTGATAATAGGATCTTTCCCAGATCCTATTATCAATCCATACGCACCTTAACCCGTTAAAAGCGATTCAGTTTAGGTCCTATAATAAACTGCTTTTAACGTAAGCTAAGGCGCTGACGTAAAGTTAGAACAGTTTGAACCTAAACTGAATTCTATTATACATCATGGTAAGGGTAAGGTATGATTAAGAACATACAAACAAATTTTACGCAATCTTACAAAATCTTAGAATGTACGAACAAAGATCCCAAAACAAAGTACAAATCATCATCCGATATCAATGGTGGGTGTGTCCAATGTCACCCCTTATCGTATACATCCCGTACAATGTTTACCGGACTGCCGGTCGGTACTCTTATCTACCCGCATTGCGAACGCAGTAGAGGAAAATGGTTTTAACGCAACTTGTTTACATTTCGAGCAGATTCAGAAGGCAATTTGAAAATAGAAGCTTTTCAGCGCGACGAACTAGACGCCTTTGAAAGAGACTGCCAGACGAAAGCACTGGATCGGCGTGACAGAAAATAAGTTGTTGTATTGTGCTTTGAGACAAAGCCGCATCAGAAGCTCAGATCGAATGGAATCCTAACTTTGTCCTTCAGTTATCATACTCTAATCCTGAAGTGAATGCAGTCAAGATCCATTACTAATTCAGAAAATCATTCAAAAAAGTACCTACAAGTATATTCATTCACCACACAAGAATTATTTCAGTAAAGGTACGAACGGTCTGG
This sequence comes from Xanthorhoe spadicearia, assembly GCA_947086425.1. Classification (NCBI taxonomy): domain Eukaryota; kingdom Metazoa; phylum Arthropoda; class Insecta; order Lepidoptera; family Geometridae; genus Xanthorhoe; species Xanthorhoe spadicearia. The sequence continues at coordinate 1,957,635 of OX352209.1, forward strand.
CTAATTAGTTCACCACATCCTCATAAAATGCTTGTGTGTCTTCAAAGTTGGGCGTCTTGCCGCAATGTTTGTACTTTATTAGAGCAAGTTTGTCTTGCTTGCATACAAGTTCGGGGTCTGGTTTTATTTACCCGCCGAGTGCTTTGCCAACTTTGTCTGCGCGAACTCGTATGCAATAACCTTGTAGTGGAGTGTGATGTGACTTTGTAATGCGGACGTTGTATTTCTGTTTTATCAGTTTTATGCACAGATAGTGGTTTAGTTGGTAAGTTTGGTGCTGGCATAAATTTAACTAACAAATGATAATAGTGACGACCTCTGTGGCGTAGTGGGCGAAAGCTCGCCTGAGAGAAGTCGCGGGTTCGATTCCCACATCGATCGGGACAAATGTTTGCATGATCTGCAAATGTTAGCCTCGAGCCTGGGTGTTTCTGTGTATAATATATATATGTATTTACAAAAAAAATAAGGTATCTGGTTACCATAACACAAGATTTGACATTAAATTGCTTAGGACTAGAAGACGAGAGGATCGTAGGAAGTAGAAATATGATAAATCCAGTTAGTTTCATTTATTAAATTAATATAAAAAGCGAGAACAAAAGGGATTGGCTTTAGGTGGCCCAGGACCGTAAACAATGAAGAATGAAGGGCCTTTGTTGTGTGCAATGCTTTTATAAATATTAAAATAAAATTCTAAATTAAATGGACTAATAAAGTAGTTATAAAGTTAATTGTTTTTCACTTTAATAAAGTCCCTCCAATAAAACTATAGATAGTCATTCCCATATCAGAATAGGGAATAGGACAAGCAAGCTGCTTATCAAGCAAATAATACTTTGAGATTTAGCCATTTCTTTTTTGAATATACTCGTATAATGAAAAAGGTATAAAAAGTAGCTGAAATACGACTATCAGAAATATAAATCTATCATAAGACCAAATGAAACAGCCGATCACATTTTATACTTTAAACCAACGCACTACAATACATTTCACTATAACACTATCAACAGTGACATTCCTATTTTGGCGCACAACGCGGGGTAAGTCTGCAATTACGGATATTTAAATTAACTTGCTCGTTTTGAGCGGGAATACAAAATGTACCGTTAATTGAATACGTGGCTGGGGTGTGATTGGCCGATGTACGCTGCAGTTAGAGCTGATTGGCTCAGATCATTGTTGGTTAATGGGATTGGGTGTAGGATATCACAATTACATATTAGTTTGATACATATTTACGTATCTTTTGATCCCGGTATTTCCACAGGAACGGAAACTATTCACAGCGGGACGCTGTTACATAAAAAAGTGCTAGGAAATTAAGTAAATGGACATTATTATAATCACACGGGAATTTACTCACGTAAAAATATTGTCGATTTAGATACCGACAATGTTTCGATTCTGCCCGAGAATCTTCATCTGGGTATGAGTATGGTCACTCCTCGCGGGCGCGTCTCACACTGTTTTTAAGTGAACGGTTTTACATTTAGTAGGTATACTCGTACTCTAAGCGTTTTAGTAATTACTTATTTATACTAAGGTCCTGTTTAAGCAAAGCGATATCTCTACAAACAGGAAAGGGAGACGACGGGAATAAATATATTTGTTTGCGAATAAATTATTCATTTATGGTAATAAGAGGCTCGATGTCCGAATTTCGGTTTCTTAGCGGTTTCTTGGATGTTTATTTAGAATTTAGGTTATGAATTTGGGAAGTCACAAAAACCCTGCTTACAATTCAAATTCAAAAAGTTAATATTTTGCTGACGTCAATTTATAATTTGTATTAAAAAAATAATAATGAAACATTGACTATTTTTGATAAATTTGTGTCTTGCTTGCGTAATGGTTATCACAGTTCGACGACTTCGTTATGTAAAATTACAAAAAAAAACAAATACCTATTCAATAAGCCCCGACTGTAGCTAGGATATTCTATTCTCAATGAATTCGACCCATGAAGAACCAGATCATTAAACATGTTGCAATTCGTTTTACGACGTGTTAAAATCTGGTGAATTTATAAAGGTCCCAAAGACCAGATGAAGTCCCGCACCAAACGTGTTAGCAAGTTAGTCTGTCCAAAAAAAAAAACATCGTATTTAATGCTCTGTTTCTGAAGCAAGCAAGTCAATAATAGTCAATAACAGTCAGTGTTGGTAAACATCATCTCACCATTACTCAATAATTACCACTAATTCACAACACATCGCAGTGTGCACAGCACAAGCCATATATTAACATCTTGAACTTTTGTCCACAATGATCAACACATAAATTGTAAAAGAGTATTTAAAACATCTATTATATAACGACTTTAAAAGCCGTTGTCGGTCTCGGCTTTTAAAGTCGTTAAGCCATGACGGAGGCCTTTATGCGGCCTAAAAACTCCGTCACCAGAGTTGGCCACTTGCTTATACGAACGAACGAACGTTTTTAAGTTGTTTGTTTTGTGTGATGGAAGAGATGGCGCGACAAACTATAGCATTCGAACAGGGTCCAAATAACACAGGAGGTAATTGGGGAGATCAAACGGTGGCATTTGCCTAACCTAACCTGCATGAACTAATAATTTCATACATTTGAAATACTCGTCTAACTATAAAACTCGAAAACTGAGCGACTACAGTACTGTACAAACCATGCGTATGCGCAAGACGCAAGTTGCAATCACACAAGTGTGGATACGCCTCATGTGTGTCAATTGGCACTAATGAGGCAGACCTCGGGAACATTTGGGCCGTTATTGGCATTTATTGGTTCGTTAAGTTTCCGGGTATTATCGAAGCTTGCTGTGTTTGTTTGAAACTTTTAGAAACTACTTCCCGAATATTGTAACGCTACTTAAAAATTTGGGAGCGTATGACGCATTTTTTTAAACGTACCTTTAAGTACGCTTCCAAGTAGCGGCAACGGACGCATTGCATCGAACGAATCGTGGACAAAAGGACTTAACGTAGCGTTAGTAAAAGAGTCCTTAGTGACCACGAATGTTATCCAAAACGAAATTTCGACGAGAATCTGCCCCTTCACTCAACAAATCGAAAACGATGTATCGTGATAATCATCGCAGGTCTTAAGCTGACCTGCGATTTAATGCCAAAATTTAATTCTATTGTATTAAAGTCACGAAAGATAAAAACATTTATAAAATGTAAATTCAATTTCAATAAGTAACACAATAAAGACTAAACTCACCGTGAACAGTCAGCTCGGAGTCCCGATTCAGCTCATACAGCCTCAACGCCTCATCCAGCTCCAGCTGTGTGGATATAGTGCACGGATCTCCCTCCTCATCCACCCACTTCGCAGTAAACACCTGAAATTGTATATTGTTGACAAGCTGTTCCAGCCGTGTTGGCCAAGTGGGATGAACCTAGACTTTCGATACGAGGTCGTGGTTTCAACTCCCAGCGATCAATGGATTTATCTTTCGAAATGTATATACATACATTGTAAGGAAATCCTTGGCTTCGTCAGCGTATTGACTACTGTCTTTCGTGTGAATATGGCCAGCTAAGTTGAGTGGATGGATTTGCTAGGCAAGCCTATTCCATCTCAACAATGTCCCAGGCACTACAGTGTCCCGTTATAGGCAAAGATTGTGGCCTGACTCTGTATAAATCATCTAGTAAAAATTTACTATCCAGAGTACTTTTTAACAAGCTGTTATGACAAACTTCATTAACAAAAACATAAGAATAAATATTTTAAATATTATTTATTTTCATACTATAATGTTTATATTTATCCTTTAAGTACTTTAATACTTAAATCTAACTAAATCATTGATCTGTGGTACATCTACCTAAGTCAGATCTAGAAAGGAACAACCAAGAACTGCACACAGCAACTTTACTAATATTCAGTAAAATAAACTTTATCTAAATTAGTTCTACTATGAAACTATGATAGTGGCACGAACTATACTTAAACAAACTTTCATATCTACCACCTATTAGTTAAGTAAGCTAAAACAAGCAGAATGAGCAACAGGTGTTTGTTTTTGACTGTACAAGATTTTCTAATACCAACTTTTTATATCTTTGTTACTAAATGAGATAGTAAGGTTCACATATTTCAGTTCTTATTTTATTTAAAAGTATAAGAAAAACTATATTTTTGTTTAACACATTCAAGGCCCAGTCCTCTGATTACCAGAACACAAGCATTAAATTGCTTAGCTTGGGACTAGATGACGTTGTGCAGAATGTCCAAGGATATATTATATTTTTTTTTAATATTCTGGTGGCTTAACCTGAATAACGCATCAGTTCAATTATTAATATTAATGGCCTTCAGATGTCGCCAAACCCAAACTAAAGTAATTTGACTAAAAATGTAAGCCTATAAAAATGTATTATTTTTTATAAGTGCAGATTTCCTGTAGCCTTAGTTGATCCATGTCAATCATGGCTCGTTTAATTACTGACATTATAATTGTCCTTTAACAAGATTGTGTAGCTCAACTACTTGTACTAGTCTACTTGCTGAATAACTTTGCTTGAGTTCTCTCAAGCAAAGTTATTCAGCAGTTGTAGAGCTTCTGCTCTACAGGATCGAATTAATATGAAATTATGGGCCTTATTCATAATATTTACTACCTGAAATCATGAGAGCTGTAACTTGAAACTTCAGGAAATATAAAGATTGTAAAAGTTTAAATTGCTCTACAAGATCATTTATCAATACAAACCTGATCAGATGGAAATCTACAAATAGCCACCATCTCCTGCATAAACTCCTCGAAAGTGATGTTATGGTTTATGTAAGTGATCATCACATCACCGCTGTACACTGTCTTTACTCGCACGTCGTTGGCATGATTCTCCTGATTAACGAGTTGGGTCGGCATCATGTCAGCTGTACCCGTACTTTGATTCTGAAATAAGAAAAAAAAAATATAATTTAGTGTTTTCACATAGATGGATAAACATTATAGTTTAGTTATTTGTTATATAAAAGAGATTTAGAAAAATACAATATTACATATATTAAAAAGAACTTGGTCTGGTGGCGTCAATAAGAATGTATCTGTCATAGCATTGCTGCATTTCTGTTAGAATTAGGTGATATAAACTAGTCAATATTGAGTTACAAACAATACATTTGAATGATGTTTCATGGATGTTTTAGGGCAGGGTGATATAACATGTAAGGTAATTAACTAGTTTTTCAGGACAATTTACACATGTGCTATAGAAGAAATCTGAGTAGCTTATACAGTGCATTTACTGCAGTTTGCCATAACTCTATGGTTTCTCCTACATAATTAGTGCTATAACCTAGTCTAAATAGGATTACCTTACAACCCAGTCCTACATCATAATTACAAAGAAAATAGGATATAACGATATCAGATCGCAGCTGCAAACACCATGCTTCCTGTTATGGAACACATAATAGATGCTTTATTACAATAACTCGTTTGCATTCCCATAACATGAATCACTAAAACGGGAGTAATTATGTACACAATACACACCTTTATCGACACTCAACGTGAACTCAATTGAACTTTAATAGCAATATAACGCGCAAGGATCACAATTCCATTGATAAAACCGATTGAACAGCGAACACTCAACAATTATCGCAATTACAAGATATAACAACAAAAGTTTGACACAACATTCAACACCATGGAAGTGACATTTCTCATAAAACGGAAATGAAACTTGACATTGTTCAGAATTTTTTTATCTTCTCTTTTTCTCACCGTTATTTCCAAGGGTGTGAGAGAGAAAACTGTACCGGCGTCAGTCAATGTTGCCAACACACAAAAAATGATTTATTAGTGACGTGCCAGCTGTTTCCTCTAGTAAAATTGTTGGTATCACTAATTATACCGAGAATGGCATTTTTTCGTTCAAAACTTGGTCTAAACAATGCCTATGATTCGCTGATTATCTTTCCCTCCGGCGCTGAAGTTTCTAAACGAAAATCTCTGTGTCAAATTACGTCAAGTTATCAATTTGGGTTGGGATCCTGGAACTATTATTTTGTGTAAATTATTAGAAAAATCTTATAAAAAGGCTTCAAAAGCTTTCTTTATTCTTAGTATTATTATTAGTACAACACATAAAAATGGTGAGTAAAACCGTTAATTTCTCCGACCTACAAAATTACACTGTTTGTTATGATGACTAATACTTAAAAATTATCGGTTATTCCTGATATTACAGACTGACCAGCAAATGGATTGTGCACTTGATCTGATGCGGAGGCTGCCTCCCCAGCAGATCGAGAAGAACCTGACGGATTTGATTGATTTGGTGCCAAGCATGTGCGACGACTTGCTATCGTCTGTAGATCAGCCTCTAAAGATATCTCAGGACAAAACGAACGGGAAGGACTATTTGTTGTGTGATTATAACCGTGATGGTGATTCGTACCGGTCTCCCTGGTCGAATACGTACGACCCTCACCTAGAAGATGGTTCAATGCCGTCGGAGAGGCTGAGGAAGCTTGAAATGGACGCTAATCTTGCATTTGATCAGTATAGGGAAATGTACTTTGAGGGTGGCGTGAGCTCTGTCTATCTATGGGACATGGACCATGGGTTTGCTGGTATGTTTTTACTGTTTATGTTTTTATGCTTTATTTTCCTGTTGTTTCTAGTAAGAAACTGTTTACTGTTACAGGTGAGTATTCTGGAAATAAACTACAGTATTTCCAGAATACTCACCTGTAATTGGAATGTCAAAGTTACAACTATACTTCATTTCTTGAAACGAGCTAACAGGAAGGAAAATAAACGCACGTGATTGGTCGTCGAAAACAATTGTTTATTCTCGTGATGGCTAGATTAGACAATTGACAATTGATTTGACAATCTAGCCAATCACGAGAAAGATAATTATTTTCGACTACCAATCACGTGAGTTTATTTTTTCTTCCTATTAGCTTGTTTCAAGAAATGAAGTATAGGTGTTTAAAACATTCTAATTAGTTCATTGCTTAACATGTAAAAAAAACTAACATCTACACCAAACTCAAACATTCATTTTATAAGAGTTTACAACAAAAAACACTTGTATGTGTAGGTGTTCTACATGTTGTCCTAATTCATTTACTACTTTTTGTTATTTAATTTATATAGATCATTTAAGCTAGCATTTCAACATATCTTGGTTAATTGTGTCAATAGCTATACAATATGACAACATTTGTGGCACAGAGGGTAAAGGCCCAACTGAAATGCTTAAGGTTACAGGTTTGAACCCCGACATGGGACAATTTTTTTTGGATGTGCTAAGGATACCTATTTTTTTTTTTATCAATGTGAGTGCTTCAGTAATCAGTAAATAAATAAATAAGATATTGTTCAGACTTTTGTAAATCTATGTATTGATTGACTCGGCACTGGTGCTGTCTATTTATAAATTAAACTCTTAATTTCAGGCGTAATATTGATAAAGAAAGCCGGTGATGGCTCTCAAAAGATCAAAGGATGCTGGGACTCCATCCACGTTGTAGAAGTAATAGAGAAGAGTTCGGGCCGCAATGCCCACTATAAGCTGACCTCCACTGCAATGTTGTGGCTGCAGACGAACAAAGAAAGCAGTGGGACTATGAACCTTGGAGGCAGTTTGACTCGGCAGGTAAAAAAAATATGATTATGACTGTATCTCAGGGAGCAGTAGACATTTCTTTATGTAATTCCTTAAATCCTTTTGAAGATGTCTAATGGGGTAGTCAGAAGAAGTTAACCTTCCATATGTGATAGGTTGCAAGCCCATTGACACTTAATGCAAGTAAGTTGTTATAAACTTACTTGGTGATTCAAGACTGGTGTTTTGCAGGTAGTTGTGAAGTTTCTTGCTTGCCACATTTGTAGGTACCCACACATGTTTGCACAATTGTAACTGTCAATTCACTACTACTGTTCTACACAATATGCAATACACCACATACCTTCCCCCATAGTCTTTTCAATATACTGATTTATTATTCAAAGTTTATTGTTTTATTTGATTCCTAACCTAACTAACTATTCTAATTATAATTTTATATTCATGAATTTAATTATTTTGCAACATGTCCCCCTCACATGTTACTAATGCATCACTTGGTATGCCCAGCAGATCTCTTGTTGCCACACTAGGTCCTGGGGCAGCCACTGTGACATCAGAGTCCCTTCTCCGGAGCTGGTTGATGTGTCTGGTCACTAACGGCCCATTATCCATCTTTACTAAGAACCTGACTGGTCCTTTTATTTTCATTATTTCCCCTTTAATCCACTTTTCACCTCGAGAGTAGTTCCGTAACCACACCTTCTCTTTCAGTCTAAATGCTCTCACAGGTACTTCCATATTGCTTTCTATCTGTCTTTCAGCAATTGGTGGCGTGGAGAAAGGGTGCATAATGTCAAAACGTGTTCTGAATCGACGTTTATTCAGCATCTCTGCTGGTGTTTTCCCTGTCACCGTACTTGGCGTTACTCTTAAGCCAAACAGTAGTCGTGGCAATTTAACATCCATATCGACTCCAGCCAAGCTCTTCAGTTTATTTTTTACTGTTTGTACAAATCTCTCAGCTTGACCATTTGAAGACGGTGTATAAGGTGCTGTCAACACATGTCTTATACCGTTGCTTTTCAAAAAACTCTTGAATTTTTCTGATGTGAAAGCTGTTCCATTATCAGATACCAACACTTCTGGTAAGCCTTGCTCCGCAAAAATTTCTCTTAATGCTTTAATCGCACATTCGCTTGACGTTGTTTTTACTAGTTTCACTTCGGGCCACTTCGAATATGGATCCACTACAATTAAATAAATTCTTCTATCCACTGGCCCCGCAAAATCAATATGTAGTCGCTGCCAAGGATTAGACGGAGTGATCCAGGAATGAGCTGTACTAGCTGGCATGTTCCGGTTTACTTGACAGCTGTCACAATTGGCTACCAACGCCTCAATCTCATGGTCTAGTCCTGGCCACCAGAAATAGCTTCTTGCTATTGATTTTGATATTACTATACCATCATGAGTCTCGTGTAACGACTGAAGCATATGTTCTCGCATTAGCGGCGGTATAACTACTCTAGTACCCCATATAATGCAGTCATTTGACATTGATAATTCTTTCCTTTTCAGCCAATACAGTTTCAGTTCACTGTCGTTAACAGTGTCTGGCCAACCATTCAATATCCAAAATCTTATTTTGGCCAACACTTTGTCTCTCCCAGTCTGCTCTGCAATATCCTTCGCCGAATATTGCACTGCACTAGGTGTCTCTGATAGCAACAATACATCCTCAATGTCTTCAGTATTGGGCTCCCAATGTTCCGCTTCCATCGGCCATCTACTCAGAGCGTCAGCGTTACCAATACTAGTCCCACTTTTATACTTTAATTCATAATCATGTGAATTTATTTTGAGTGCCCATCGCATCATTCTCGGCGACAGCACTTTCGGTATCGCTTTGTTTGGACTGAATATTCCAAGCAATGGTTTATGATCAGTATATATAACCACATGTCTTCCATACACATATTGATTAAATTTATCTAAACCAAACATAATGGCCGCCGCTTCTTTATCAATCTGAGCATAATTGCGCTCTGGTTTAGATAGTGTTCTTGATCCCATTGCTATCGGCTTCTCCGATCCATCGTCCATTATGTGAGCCAATACAGCCCCTACACCATATTCTGAAGCATCACAAGTTAATGTTATCTTCCTGTTATTGTCAAAATGTACTAAAGTATCACCACTAGACAAAGTTGATTTGGCATGATTGAATATTTCTTCTTCCTTCTTTCCCCATTTCCATTCCACATTTTTATCTAGAAGCCTGTGTAATGGTTCCAACAGGGTGGCTTTATCTTTTATGAACCTTTCATAAAAATTCAACAGTCCTAAAAAAGCTTGAAGTTCTTTTACATTGGTTGGGCTCTTTGCATTGGCTATCAACTTAACTTTCTGCTCACTGGGGTGAATTCCACTTCTATCCACCACATATCCTAGGAACTCTACTCTGTCTGTAGCAATCTCACACTTCTTCTGGTTAAGTCTTAGTCCAACTTCTTTCAGACACGCCAACACCTTCTCCAATCTTTCATTATGCTGCTTTAAATCTCCACTTATTAATATGTCGTCTAACAACACTGTTACTCCCTTTATATTAGCCAATGTTGTGGACATGACACGTTGAAATATTCCTGGACATGCCTTCAAACCATATGGTAATCTTTTCATTTTATACAGACCTTTCAGTGTGTTTATTGTCAGAAGCATTCCGGTTTCCTCTGACACTTTTAATTGAGTGTATGCCTCTTTTAAATCGAGCTTTGTAAACACCACACCTCCCGCAACCTCAGATAAAGACTCATTGATAGTTGGTTGTGGGTATGTATCAGTTTCTGTTGCTGAATTCACAGTCAATCTGTAGTCTCCACATAGACGAATACTTCCATTTTTCTTCACTACTGGAACCACCGGTGTCGCCCAACTTGAATAGGCTATAGGTTCAATCACTCCAGCGCTCACTAGCCTGTCTATTTCTTCACACACTCGGTCTCGTATGGCAAATGGTACGGGCCTACTTCTCATAAATTTCGGTTGTACATCTTTCTGACAAGTGATTACAACATCGGGTCCTTTATATTCACCAAGTCCTTCTTCAAACACTTCTTCATATTTCTTTAAAATCTTTGTCAAAGTTTCATCTTTTACTACTTCCAGGGAATTTATATTATTAATACCTTCAACTGAAATCCCCAGAGGCTTAAACCAGTTTCTTCCAAGAAGATTACCTCGCCCCTGTCCAATAATTAACTGCAAGTAGCCTTTAAAATGTTTATATTCAACAAACACTCTAGTACTGCCATGCACTTGCACCTTTGTATTAGTCCAAGTGTGTAAGTTCAGTTTACATTCCTGCATCTGTAATCCATCAGGCCAAATCCTGTCCGCTTGTTCTCGGGACATGATTGTATACGAGCAGCCAGAATCAACTTCAAACTTGACCAACTTGCCATTTATTTTGATTTCAGTCCATATGACAGGTTCACGTACTGTACCTCCCACACAGTGCAGTCCATTCAAGGACTCTCCTTCCCTCTCTTGCATCTCTTTGACATCACCAGTACTATTCTTTCTACACATTTTTGCTATGTGGCCTACTTTATTGCACGCATTACATTTAGCTGATATAAATTTGCATTTGTGATACATGTGGTTGCCTCCACATCGGTAACAGTTCAACTTCTTCCCGCTCCTCTCTCCCACTGCATTCACATCCATTGGCTCGGCTATAACTTCCCTACTCTCACTCGCAGAATTGAAATTTGAAGTTCCTCCCATGTCCATTACATTGAGTACTTTCAGATCTCTGCCACATTTCTCTGCTTGCAATGCCATCTGGACTGCTGTAGCATAAGTAAGATTAGCCTTCTTCAACAGATTCTCTTGCAGTTTAGTATCATTCACTCCACAGACTAACCTGTCTCTCAGAGTCCGTTCCAAATCAACAAAGTTGCAATATCGACACATTTTCCTCAGATCGGCAATGTACTCTTGCATTGGTTCATTACGACCCTGTTTACGGTTATGAAATTTGAATGACTCAACTATTTCATTGGGGCGCGGATTAAAATGTTCATTTAGTTTAGTTTCTACATCTAATAGCGTCACCTGGCTCACAGACTGCGGAAATACTAATGATTTTACTAAATTGAACAAATCACTGCCACACGATGCGAAAAAAACGGCTTTTTGTTTAATGGCGTCGGTTATGCCGTGCGCACAAAGAAAATATCCAAATCTTTCTTTATAACACTCCCAATCACCATTGTTCATATCAAATGTCTCAAATCTAATGTCCGACCTTATAACACACACAAATTTACACAATTTCACTGGTTTATTCGATTTTACGCGATTTTAATCTCGTCGTCACTGTTATAAACTTACTTGGTGATTCAAGACTGGTGTTTTGCAGGTAGTTGTGAAGTTTCTTGCTTGCCACATTTGTAGGTACCCACACATGTTTGCACAATTGTAACTGTCAATTCACTACTACTGTTCTACACAATATGCAATACACCACATAAGTAATCTGTAATTTATACTGCGACTTATACCTCCTTTTTAATTGCAGGCAGAGCAAGACTCGGCAGTGAGTGACGTGACCCCTCACATCGCCAACATCGGCCGCATGGTCGAGGATATGGAGAACAAAATTAGGAACACGCTCAATGACATCTATTTTGGTAAGAAATAACTACTTGTATCTGTGAGCGTAGAAAACGTATCAGTTACTGGTATAAAATAAAGCCAGAAATAATAAATATAAATATATATAATAATAATAATATAAATATAACCAGCCTGATAGTCCATTCTACACAATGGTGAAAGAATTTTTGAAATTAGCTAAGTAGTTTCGATTACCTTTGTTTACCTCCGTCAAACGAAGAAACAAACTTTACCTCTATAATATTAGTATAGATTATGTTCTTAGAGTATTTTCACTGATGATGGTGAGACGACCTGGATGATTTTGACTCTACATGGCCGGAAACAGGAATGGACCGGGGATATGTCGAAAAAAAAAGACAGATAAAGTAGAAAACATATGTTTTATCTTCCGTGTGTTACAGGAAAGACGAAAGACATAGTGAACGGTCTGCGCAGCGTTGTTCCCGCTGAAGTGGCGCGTCGCACCGCCGCGCTGCAACACGATCTCGCCTACGAGCTGCAGCGTCGCCGCGCGCCTCGCGACGACTGAGCTACTACCCGTATGTACCTACCTACTGTATATACTAATTCAATTGTCTAACCAAAAGTACCTACTATATAATATGCCATAAACCTACCTCTTGGAATCACTGTATCTATTAATAAAACCGCATCAAAATCCATTACGAAGTTTTAAATAATTAGAATAGAATAGAACAAGAATTTACATAGGGATATAGGGACAGAGAAAGCGACTTTGTTTTATAGGTACTACCTATGTAGTGATAAGGACTCCCATAGTTTTGAGCAGAGACACCAAATTTCCACTTCGATACCTTACTTCTTACTATCCTACTTATTTACTCCCCTAATGCCTGGGATGCATGAGGCTAGTTTTTAAGCTCCAGGGCATAATATCCCCTTTTACCTTTTAAAGGAAGTCTTAAAGGAAGGTTAGTTTTAAGTAGTTATTTATACAAATACAAAGTATTATTTTGTCTGTTTCCAGGTGAGTTGGATATATTTGGGTACTACTTAGTGCTAACGTTAAGATACTACAAGGAACGCATTTGTGCAGTGTAATTAATTATTATAGTTAAAATATTTTCGAAACTTATGAAGAATAGAAAAGTATTTCTCATCTAGTTTATTTAAATTAGTTACAACAGTGCGGCCATTTGGTGCTTGAACAGATAAATATATTTACTATTGTATATTTAATGTCTTCATATTAAATTATTTGGATAATTCTTGTAAATTTCTGTAAAGTGCCCTTTATTTGTGTATAAATTTGAAATTAAATTCGCCCATTTATAATCCATCTCATTTTTTATTTGCATTTTTAATTGCTTAGTAATTTTACGTATTGTAGATTTAAATTTGTATTTAAACGTAAGATACTGTAATAATTGTAAGAGATTTAAATAATAATGTTTAGTTATGTACAGCAACTTCTTTGGGGTTGCAATGTTTCACTTGATTTTATAATTAACAGTAGTTATATTGGCCTCTCTAAATAAAGGTATATTTATCTGAATGTGCTTTTACAAAAATCCTCATATTATGGTCCCTTAATCCCTACACTACTATAACTTCACTTCTGTAAAGTTTGCCATAGCGACCTAATGTTGGGCGTGGCAGTGACAGTGGTCATCCACGAGATGAGAAACGACGGGTGGTCATTCGGTCAATGAGTTCCTTGTACTCCCTGACAAAAAAAATAAAAAATCGCCTCCGGTTATGTTGCGGTTTTATTTGTTACTAAGTAGGTATTGTAAGTCTTTCGGCGAGTATACTACAGCTAGGCCTTTTACCTTCCTCATTCCCTTATTTATCACGCACGATCTTGTGGACGGTAATTTATTACTTGATTCGGGCAAGACAAGAATTTATTAGGTTTCTCCCGTCCGTCCTATTTTTCGTTTGGCGTAGTATCCACACGTACATTATTTGTTTACCTATTAGAATTCATTCCCTTAGCCTCCTAAGACCCCGGGTACATTATAATGTACATATTTATTTACTTTCATCAGTCCCATTACAACATCTGTCTCTACCATAGAGGAAGCAGTAAGGGGAGGAGCCATCAGTTTTATTTTCTATGACGCTAAGAAGGTCATTTTCTGCGGGGGACGTGGAACTGTCTGTCAATAAGTAAATGTCAATTTTTGTGTAAAAATCATAGTGCTTGAAGCTATCGATAGTTTATTATCGATGAAAGAAAGAAAGAAAGAAAAGAAAGAAAGAAAAATATTTATTTTGTCAAAAACGCGTTACACATAAGACACATTAAAATAAGTAGGACATTGACAAAATTGGCAACTACTCAGCGTATTGCTGCAACAGAAACCAGAGAATCTGTCGCAGCGCTGGTCTTCCGTAGCGCCGTAGGTTTATGTGTGTGCTGCGGCCCCGCAAAAAACACACATTTTAAAGTAATTTAAGGTAGGTTGTAAAAATAGAAACAAGAGAAGAGAACGATGAGTGCGGCCAATACGGTAGGTATTGGTTCTATGACAAATTTTAATGTTATTGACAAATTAAATCACAAATTGATTTGATTTTAAGCTATTGCATAGCTTCTATGGCGGGCCTTAGCGGGGTGACCGAATCCAGAAATTCTGTAACGAAAAATTCAAAACTGGCTTTGAACCCTCTTTTTTCTGATTTTTTTTATACTTAAATCAATATTTAAGCCTTTTCTGTCATCACAGCGTCTTTTGGCGTGGTTTTACGTGGTAGCCAAAGGAAAAAATTATATCTTTTGTTTCTTTAATTTTAGCATAATTCGTAAATAATCGAAATACAGGCGAAATTATTTTTTATCTTGTTTTTTGAAGTTATTTATGTAAATGTTGATAATACGATGAAAATTGAGAGGTCCAAAGTTGTATAAAATCACAACAATTTTGGTTCTCATTCATTTTTGTAAAAATCTAATGTTCTAGTCGGATTGGTTGAGTTTTTCGATTAAGCTATAAACAACACCTATACAATCATTGGCGGAAAAAAATCGTCCTTTAATCAATTTCAGGTTATCCCTCTACTGGTGAGCTAATCCGACTGGGCTGTAAGTCAATATCGATAAGTTATTTTGAACTGTCCCTTCACTAATTTCGCTGCAGTGACAAGCAGTGTGTCCAACTAAAAATACCTATTTCTGCGATATTGTGAGGATGGTAAATATTTTTTTAATAAAGTTTACCTATGATTTTAACAGAAGTTTAACTACCTACTTAACGTTCTGAAAGCTTACGTAGGTATATAATTAGTAGGTTGGAGGTATAGGGGTGGTATCCGTGGTATAGATACCTAATTTATTGTGCACCGATAATGATAAATCTAGATAAAAAGTAGTATTTTGTTATATGCACATTTTTCGATGCACGGGATGATTTGCAAATATTTTTTTTCAAGTGCATTGAAAAGTCTTTCTTCCGAGGTAAGCACTATCTACTAGTTTTGAAGTAGGTAGGTATGTAGGTGTTTTGTGTACCTACCTACCTACCTATTTGTTTGTTTTTTTACTCAATGCAGAAATATAATGCTTTTATCTATTATAACGAGTATGAGGAAATACAAAAAATTCTAGGAACTTTAATTCGTTTAATTAAACCGACTTGCAAATATTGACCAAGCAACAGAAGATAGAACAGCTACTTTTCAAATTAAAAAAAAGAATAAAATATAAATATAATATGCCACTAAGAGTATTATTTTTCATAATTCGGGATTCGTGCTAGATAACAAAATAAATAGGTAGCATGAATATGAGTGATGGAATAGTGCGGATTCAATCCTACGCCTTTCGGATCAAAGTCGAAGTAGCAATCCACTTGGCCAACTCGGCGGCATAGCAAAATACGCTAAAATGGAATCTGTTAAGTAGGTACGATTTGTTGGCAACATTATATAAATTTTAGTTTTATTCAAATTTAGTGCATAAATTGTTAATATTTAGAGGAATGAATACTTGCAGATGGAAAGTCACATCATCCTTTTGTAACCTGAAAGTTTCCAATATTTTAGGATATGCGAAAACTCTGCAATTTGGCATTTTATACTTATATCCTTCCGCGTGTACCGTGATTGACAAATGACGCGTAACCAGCGGCGCGCGGGGTTTTACTTATGGAGAATGATTGTTGGTCCAAGGACCTTGGCTGCGGGGAAAGCATGTCAAAAATTGACAATGTCGTCTCCTTCTGAAGGAAGATAATTGCTCTGAGGTCTCTACAGTCAGTGAGACCCGCTGTACATTTTTCTGTACATAACATTTAAACAACTCGGCAGGCTTTTTGATTTTTCGCGGGCTTGAGTTTAGACAGTTGACGTATGTGAGTGATGTTTTTTGTCTATGGTTTTCAACATTACCAACCGTTTGACACCACCTGTCATGCACACGAGTGGACGTGAGAAAAGATGGCGCCGCCCCGCCGCGCTGGTGAGTTTTTATCGTAATTTATCAAAATGATCATGATAGATATTACATCAGACTAAAATACGTTTTCATTGAGCAATAATCAATTTATTAGATTTTTTAAATATCTACTCGAATTTCACTTTTCTAACCTACTTTATTTCGCATGGAATAATTATGTACATATTTCTGCACTTTGGGTCTTAAGATCATTTCTTAGTCACACAATTTTAGTTCATTTTTATGTACTTTAGGACTCAAAGCCACTTTTTGCCGTACAGTATTTGTACATATTTTTGCACTTTGGGTCTAGAGGGGCGCTTCCAGCTTGAACGCGGAGAGTCTCGATGGTTGGTAATCATTTCACTTTTATCTACAGATCTCGCAGAAGAGCAAATCAGTCACATACTTGAGAATTCTGATTATGAAGGGGACGATTTTCAAGATTTTCAAGATTTTCAAGAGAAGAGACGATTTTCAAGCAATTTTTATTTTTTTTATATCAAAAACGCCAAATGACTGAATAGGCAATTGTTAATTGAAACTAAGATATAATTTATGTGTATGTTCCTAATATAGGTACTATAATAACAATAAATAATGAATATAAGTTTAATTTAATTTCTATATTACTTGTTTTATTTACTAAACTAAACAATCGAATAGGTAAATGCTAAGACCCAATGTACATTTTTATGTACTAATTAAAAATACATTTTACAATTATAGGTGTATTCCAAACATTCAAAATTAACCTAAACAAAATAAATTTTCATCTCAAAAACTCAATTAATACAGAAATAAAGTATTTTTAACCTTGGGTCTGACAACGAATTTTTAATTTGTACATTTTTCTGTACAGAGTGTACCAATGAGTACTTAAAAAATATTGTTCCGGGTCTTAGGAGGTTAATTAGCTTATTTTGTTCTAATTGTTGTAACAAATCGAAATTAATTATTTTTTTTATGTGTCGAATTACTCGTCTGTGCAGACCCTAATTTGATTTTTTTCAAAAACACTGATGGACAGATAAATAAATAAATAAATATCCTGGGACATTTCACACAGTCATCTAGCCCCAAGTTAAGCAACTTAATGCTTGTGCTATGGTAACCAGAGGGCTGATTGGGAACCGTTTTTTTGACAGAAACTGAAAGCAGTTTCAGTCAAATTTGACAGATTTTCTATAGAAAATCTGTCCAATTTGACGGAAACTGAAAGCAGGCATTGTCAAAGAAACGGTTCCCAATCAGCCCTCAGATGACTGATATATTACTTAGATACATTTTTTTTTTTGTAAATATGTACATACATATTATATACCCAGACACGGAACAAATATCTGCAGATCATACAAACATTTGTCCCGTAGCGGGCTTAGAGCATTTAGAACATGCTCTAAGGTAGCGGGGATCGAACCCGCGACCACCGCGTCTCAGCCGGGCGTTCACCCTTTCCGTATATACAAAGTACTCTGTGGTTCACCCAACTGCGCCACAGTGGTCGTCACAGATGTCAGTTTGCTAAGCATGATACGTCTAAAGATGGGCGACTGTGAATGATCTGCGCAGTCGAATAATCAACAACTACTAACTTAGGCATTCGACTCGGATATTAGTAATATACTAATCTCCAAAGTCGAATGACCACTACTAATATTAGTAATACTAATACTCTGCGACAACGACTGCGCAGCAGTTTCGAATGAATCCGCATTCATTTAGTCAACTTTGAACTTTAAATTTATCCCAGTAGAAACGAAAGTCGCGTACCAGACAAATCGTTCATGTCCAGTGGAATGACGAAAACGAATGAATGACCATTCATGCATTCAACTTTGAACTTTGAATTCATAGAGGTAGAAACGAAAATCGCCTACTAAGCAAATCAGTTAGTAGTCTTCAAAATCCAGTCGAATGGCGTGAACGAATGAATCACCATTCATGCAGTCAACTTTGAACTTTAAATTCATCACGGTAGAAACGAAAGTCGCGTACTAGACAAATCGTTCATGTCCTGTCGAATGACGAAAACGAATGATTCACCATTTATGCAGTCAACTTTGAACTTTGAAGTCATAGTGGTAAAAATGAAAGTCGCCTACTAGACAAATCGTTCATGTACAGTCGAATGGCGCAAACGAATGATTCACCATTCATGCAGTCAAATTTGAACTTTGAATTCATAGAGGTAGAAACGAAAGTAGCCTACTAGACAAATAGGTTAGTAGTCGCCTACTAGACAAATCGTTCATGTACAGTCGAATGGGGTATATGAATGATTCAGCATTTGTTCAGACAATTTTGAGCTTTCAATTCATCACGGTAGAAACGAATGTCGACTGTTATGTTAGTATTAGCATTAGTAGTGTTCATGTCCTCCAGTCGAATGGCGTGAATGATTTGCAAAGTCGACTAACGCGAATGAAATCATTCATAGTCGCGCATCTTTAGTACGTCACGTCAGCTGTCAAAACAAAACGAAGTTGAAGAAAAGCACTTGTGTTGTGGTGTACAATTTTGAAAATTACTTCTTGTTGTTGTAAATGTTTTTGTTTAGAAGAAATGGAAGCAAGTTGCGCCTCCACGTGCCATGAGGATCAGGTATCAGAGGTAATTAATACATATCCTTTCAGGTTAATTGCATGTTTTAGGACTACATAGGTTTATTCTTTGAAAGGACTTTAGTGTCATTAAACTAAACACTGATATTTTTGTTAGAATTGAGACGACTTTGCTGTTAACAAGATAATTCAAGAACATAGCAGCTAGTTCAAAAGACATTGTGCAGAAACCATGCGTCACTCCTTTCTTGGTCCACATTATAAACAGCTGTATTTCTTCACTGCAATTTATGGCATTTGTCACGAAGGGCACCTTCGGTAGAAGTTCCTATAAAAATTACACTTACCATACTATTTAAGCTCCTAGACCTTTATTGGCTGACTTACCTCTAACACATGCGCTTAATGTTGAAGGAAAACATAGCGTTGAGACCTGAAGCACAAGCCCACATATTGACCATTACCTTTCCTCTAGATATGGTCTGTTAAACCAGGCTGCTGTCACGACAGCAGAAACATAAATAAAGTGTTTTTTATTATCATAAATAATTAAAAAAAATGCTATTAAATTTTTTCAGGAGTTTTGTTTTGAAGTGCCTATTACAAATATCAATAATAATAGAACGGCTGATGTCTTGTCTGTAAATAATGATGTTAAAAAAGAAACAAGTTCACCTGAAACATTACCAGATTCTGAATGTATAGTTATTGATGAGACTGATTATATTGATGGTCACAAAGATGGTAAAACTGAAAAAGACTGTACAGATTGCATTTCTATAGACATTGATGATGAAGATAAAATGGTGAATGAAATAGATATAGAAATAGAAGCTTTACATGAAACAATAAATAAGGAAATTATCAACAATAATCACAATGTTTTAAAAAAAATAGGTACTACAATAGATTTAAATGAAATTGACACTGTAACAGTTTGTAGTAGAACAGACTCCGATGTTAAAGTTTTAGATGGAAACAAAACTGACTCAAATACCACTATAATATTAAATGAAGATGAAATTAATACCTTTACTAAGAAAACTGATAAACACACTGCTGTTGTTGATCTAGAAAAAGACACAGACTGTAGTATAGTAGAAAGTTCTGTAAATATTGATAATCAAAGTAAAAATGGAGTGTTATCAGAGCTAATACAGAAATGCCTTAGCATGGAGAACTCCGGAGGAATGCCCAGAGTTATAAACAGAACTCTACTAGTAATCTTCAAAGATGTTGATGAGGGTTATAAGAAATCTGATGAATTCAAAAAAGTTATTGCCGATACAATAATTCAGTTAAATGTTGATCCGGAACGAAAGTTTTCACATATTAAAAACTTGTGTGATATTATGAAGCAGCATAAAATTAAGAAAAGAGTACCGTTTATTACATTGGATGAAGATAAAGGTATTTAAAAACTGCTTTATTGATACAACTTGAGCTCTTGAGTACTTCCTAACTCATATTAAGATCTCTATTAGAGCTTTATTTACAACTCGGAAAGATTTACGGTTATTAATAAAAGTGTTCAGTGTGAAAGTTATAAAATAAAACTGAGAGTACCAAATTCTCAAATATGGAATATAAAATAATATATTTAAAATAATAATATAGTTATATTTGTGTTTTCTTTAAAGTTTTTTACTACATATTTTTACAATCTATCAAGTAAGGTACATATATTTGTTTTTCAGAACAGTCAAGCTCCATACAAAAAAAGAGAAGAAAAGTGTATGATGTCATTGAGTTAGATGATGATGATGAA
This sequence comes from Xanthorhoe spadicearia, assembly GCA_947086425.1. Lineage (NCBI taxonomy): Eukaryota > Metazoa > Arthropoda > Insecta > Lepidoptera > Geometridae > Xanthorhoe > Xanthorhoe spadicearia. Next base: position 1,978,578 of record OX352209.1, read on the forward strand.
ACACAAAGTAATAGAAATTCTAATTCCAAACATATCTATCCAATTGGTAAAGTGTACCCGCCTATAAATCTAGAGAGCAGTGACGAAGATGATGTCTTACAGGAAGATAAAGTAATTGTTTTAGATAAAGAAAACAAAGAGACAGAAAATACTAGTACTAGGACTGTTAAAAATAAGAGACCTGTTAAAAAAACAAGAAAACACAATAAATTTAAAAAAATAGAAGCTACAGCCAAAAAGCGTGCATTGCAACAGGCTAAAAAAAACAAAATAACAGAAAATAATGCAAGTTTCAATATAGCACAGGGTAGTATATTAGATCCAGGAATGCTTTTGGAGCCAAGAATGTCTGTAGGAGTTGATATAACCGAGTCTAATCAATCCAAGATCCAGAATATTGAGAAAATGATATCACAGTTAAAAGATAAGTTGGAAATATTAGAGGAAACGGAAGTGCTTACAGACACAATATTATCACCTTATATTGTTTGTGAACGGTAAGTTAGCCTAAACTATTTATTTATTTATACTTTATTGCACAAAAAATAATAAAAATACATAAATTATAAATAGACTATTCCGCACAGCGGTAACACGAGATGCGGCTAGTAATTATTATTATTATTATAAGCCGTTGTGATCCCACTGCTGGGCAAAGGCCTCCCCCTCTCCTTCCACACCTCGCGATCCTCGGCAACTGCCCTCCAGTCCGGAAAAAACTTGTCTAACTCGTCTCTCCACCTCCGTTTTGGTCTTCCGCGTCGCCTTCTCGCTGGGTCGGGGCGCCACTCGGTAGCTACCTTCGCCCACAGCCCATCTAGCGGCTAGTAATAGTATAATTAAATCTACTTTTTGTAAAAACGTAAGATGACGGACATAAAACAGTTTTTTCGTTTTCAGGATCAAAACATCAATATTACAGCTTTACAGGCAGCTTTGTCAGCTTACAGGCACGGAGGTCACGAAGCGACACGAAGTAAGGCTCCAAGTGGTTCCAGGTAAGTTTTCTATACTATCTATATCTATACTAATATTATAAAAAGGTAAAATTTGTTTGTATGTTTGACGGAGGTAATCTCCGAAACTACTAGACCGATTTCAAAAATTCTTTCATGGGTGTGTAGAATGGACTGTCCGGGTGGTTATAGGCTATATTTTATCCCGGTACCTTTATTAGTACACCCGTGCGAAGCCGGGACGTGCTACTAGTAAACACATAAACGGGACATTTACCATTATTCGTAGATTTATGAATTTCCCCATATTTCAGCACAGGTAAGTTTTTGAATAATGCGATGGATTTCAGAAAACAAAAGCTAGTTAATGTGCAATAGGACCAAATGACGCTGTGTGGAATGTTAAAGGAAATTATATTATTATTATTATATTCAGCCGTTCGTGTCCCACTGCTGGGCAAAGGCCTCCCCCCATTGCTTCCAGACGTCAAGATCTTGCGCTAGAACTTCCCAGTCCCTTCCGGTTGGCGGCAAAAATAATAGTTAAAGGATATATAAAAGTAATAATATTTCGTATTCTAGGCCACCCAGAAGGGCCAGTGCGTTGCCTTGAAGAGTTCCTAAATAATAATATAGACGAAGACGGCAACCCTCCCTTTCCGGACATGGCCGATGTACTCGAGTGCGTTTGGAGTGCTAACATGAAGTACAATCTGCGATGGAATTCAGCGCAGATCATGAACGAAGGTATTCATTTCACTTTTAAAACTAGGCAATATAACTCATAATCGAATTTCAAAAAAACTCCTCACCAATGTGTAGAATGGACTGTCGAGATGGTTATAGGCTATGTTTTATCCCGGTGGTTTCAGTATGCAAAACCGGGTTTTGACCCACTGCTGGACATAAGTCTACTTCCCCGCCAAACCCCTCTGTTCTGGGCCTTTTGTATTCAGGTCTTACTTACCCTGTACTATCTGGCAACGGCAACTATCTGGGGCTATTTATTCTATACTACATTTTTTGATTCCAGCTAATAGGTACAAAAATAAACACGTAATTGGCCGTCGAAAATAATTGTATTTCTCGTGATTGGCTAGAATGTCAAATCAATTGTCAATTGTCAAGTCTAGCCAATCACGAGAAAGAAAATTATTTTCGATGACCAATCACGTGCGCCTTTTTTTCTTCCTACTAGCTCGTTCCACGAAATATAGTTTTTTTTTTAATTATTTTAACCTATTTCAGCTCATGCACTCTTCACACAATTCGGCCAGTCGATGCAGAAACGAAGACAGAATCGTGAATGGAAAGATCTCATGAGTCTTGTGAAGCAGGAGGTCATTGACCCCGCTGACGAGGACCCAGCGTTGTTGGCTCGCCTCGAGGAGAACAATAGGATCGCTAAGCGGAACGAATTGGACTTACTTGAGAGGTGAAGAAAAAAGAAATGTTGAAAAGTATAGTTGGGCATTTACAAAGTTGTGATAAATAAATATACTTGTACAATTTCTCTGCCATTATTATCAGTAGCAACATCCCCCCAATTGTCTAATTGTATCAAATTGTTGCTAATCAAAAATAATAGTACCTAATCCAGCGGATGTACAAGAATAAGTAGAGAAGAGAATAATCTTTTTTCCTTTTTCAGGTATGCTAAAATGGAACATGGAATATACCCAAATTCTGACCCAGGACTGAGGCTCAGAGTGAATGAATCGGATGATAGTGAAGAAGACACTGATATACCAGATCGTGATAATACTACTCTTCAGATTTCTAGAACCATCATGACTCCTAGTCAAAAAGTAAATAAAAATCCTGCTACAACTAATGAAGATATGGTAGATCATCTAAAGATTACTCGCGTTACAAGCGAAAGTGTTATTTCTACAATGAAGAACACAGATGGCACTGTTCAATATGAAAGTACAGTTAGTGTTTCTAACGGCAATATAGTCATACAACCATCGAAAGCAAGCGAAAACACAATATGTAAACAAAAACCTAATGAAAATACTCATTTTGTATCAGAATATAGCAGGTTTTTGGATAATCTGAATGAACCTCCGTCAAAAAAGTTACCTACAAATAGAGTCAACAGAAAGAGTACAGAAAATACAGCAGAGAATTCAGAAGGCAATGCAACAGATTTGGACAAAGTTGTTAAAATTGCTGAGGATATAATAAGTCTTTTTCAGCAGGGCGGAGATTCAGTAAGCGACAATCACGCCAATATTATGTCTCACAATGCAGTTAATCTGGTCCCGTCTCATCAGGGTACAAAGTCTCACGATGCAGTAAATCTGGTCCCGTCTCATCAGGGTACAAAGTCTCACGATGCAGTAAATCTGGTCCCGTCTCATCAGGGTACAAAGTCTCATGGTGCAGTAAATCTGGTCCTGTCTTATCAGGGTACAAATTTAACAAGTTACAACTTCAATCACGATAAAAATATATCGCTTAATCCTGCAGTAAGCCTAGTTCCGTCTCATCAGGGTACAAATTTAGCAAGCAACAAACCAAATCATTTCAATAATATGATATCTTTCAATACTACAGTTCGACTGACCAAAATTAATATAAAAGATTTCGAAAATAACGGAATAACTTCAGTTCGCAGTGCCTTTATGAATTATAATAGCAATGCTAGTTGCGTAAAAAGCGAGGTTCTGAATACGAAAGATGTAAATACAAACAATGATACAACACAAAGCAAAGAACTGGGTGAAAATATAGGAAAAGATTTCGATAAAGAAAACGAAATTAAAGTTGAAGATGTGGAAAGCATAAAACCAGAACCTTTAGATATTCCCAGCATGCTTGAAGAATTGGGAGAAGGTTACACAGCGACTATTTTCGATATTGAAGATCCTTTCCTGGTGATAGAGATTTCTGATAGCTCTGAATCAGAAGACGAAAGCGATTTAAAAGATGTATGATGTTTTTATGGTCTCAAGTTGAGACCGTAAACGGATCTTGTTAATTGTCTTGAGGTAGATGTGTTCTTTTATGAAGTTTGCTGTGATCTCTAAAATGTTTTAAAAGCTATCCTCACCTAAAACTTTGTACATAGGTAACTATTAGTATTAAAAATCTGTAGGAATATTCCTACACTACAGCAATTACTAATCTTGAGCTTGTTAGAAAGTGTAGACTTACACTTACTGTTTATCTGGTGTTATTTTATATATAAACTTACCTTGTCCCTTTGAAAGTAACTAAGTTAAGTACTTACCTACCAACATTACATATTTATATAGGTGTATTACGTCCGGCCTCTATTTACAATGTCATAATAAGTAACTTCATAATTTAAGTTGACTTTAGATTGGTTTTATAAATTACTGAGAATAAAATTTTGTTCTACTGTTGATTTACTTTTAAATTCTACGCCTTTCCGTCCAAAACAACACATGTCCGATCCTTGAACGCTCTATAATACTAGGGCAACTTAGGGTAAGTAATTAGATTCTATTTAATTTTATAATCGATCATTTTTAGCAATTAATATTTTTGTTACGGCTGAATTAAGTCTACTGCGCCATTAGGATCGAATCCAAAACCCCCAGGTGACAATAGTGGCGATTCAGATGATGTCAAAACTAAACTAAAAACCACGCTGTTGTACTATGCATACTTACAAACCTGTGTATCAATAGTTCTAAAATATGAATTGTGATCGCGAAAGTTTAAGAAAAAACATACTTACAAAGTTCTTTTATTAGGTGTCACACTAGCTAGAGGAGCTGGGAACTTTCTTCTCGTCGTGCCACCAGCTTGTGCCGTGCTACTAGTTGCACGACAAGTAATTTTCTCTCAGCCCTGGTACTCGTCATTTCAGCCAACTGCAACGATCCTCAAGACAGCCACACAGTAATTACGTTCTCAAGACGTTTCTCAATTCCGCAATGGGCCTAACATGTGCAACGTGACGACAAATGAAATATCTGGATTATGCTACACAAATAAGCAGGAGAGCACATTTTCTCGTCGACGCGACCAGCATCATTCAAGGTTTATTGTATTGCAGATGTTAGGTCCGCAGGTCAGACAATTGGTGTGGTCTTCGTTCAGCTTTTATAATGTGAAGTTTTCAGACCTCAATCTGCATTACAAAACCCACGTTATTGGTCAATTAAATTATGTTCAAACAAAACAGGGTTTCAACAGAACACTAACTACAAACGAAAACTAAAAGGTACTACGAATCACAAGTCACGGTATTTCGTTTTGTACAGATTTAATTCGACAGACTGTTAAATACTTTTACTGCAATTACATTTATTGGCCATTGCTATTAAATTCGGTAAAGTGTTTGCACAATAACATACACGACAAGTTCCTTGTCAGCATTACCAATTTGAGTTATGAAATTTGAAAAAGTGCAACAACAAGGCTGTGGGAAAGAGCGCAGTCATAAAAAGCGCGATATTTGACCTCTCTCCCTAAGAACTGCCCGTAGTCATTGCACAACAACCTTATCCTGCCCTTATTTACAAACCATTAGAACTAACCGTCACAGCTGTTCGACCTGACCCTACGACCCAATATAAAAAATAATTTCGAGTTTCCTAAACTTAATACGCTCCATTTAAGTTCCTTACACAACAATGTTGACCATCTCTTAGCTACAAGGCTTTTCTCACCTCCCCTTCACTCGATCACAAACACAGACGTTCCCTTACATTGAATTGGCAATCGTATTTCGTCCGCGAAAAAGCATTCATGCGTAGTTACAACTGTTTTACACAAGTGATTATTGTTGTAACCAAAGTAAGCAAACAGACGTGTGCGACTGGATAAATTCCCTATGATAACTAATCGGGTGCCTGGATAACTAACGATACGATACGAATACAAGTCACATTCAACGTCACTATATCTAACGGTTACTAAACAAGTAGTGCCACATGGAAAGATTACATCAAGGTACCGTTGGGGTAAGACACGTGGTCTACAGACAGAAAAAAAGTATATATTACTAAAGTATTTATTATACACCTCCCGATGTCTTTACATAATATAACTTAGGTTTTTTTTTATAAAATAAAAACCTGATTACAAGCTGCTAAGAATAAAAACTTTACCAACAATAACGATTATGCAATTTCGAAAGAAAAATGTACACTTCAGAGAACATAAAACTGTTGCCAGTATCTAAAACAGCCTAAGATAATCTACAACCTGCGATGTAAGAATTTCGAATGCTTAAAAAAATATCTCTCCTATAAGGGGGCCTTACCTTACGATCTTACATTAATTTTCGTATATCATATCGTCTTTGACAATCTGATGTTTTAAAAAATTGATAAGTCCACTAGCACACAAGTGGATGGTACTCTACCCTAGCCCTGAAGGCAACACTTGCTAAGGAATGACCTCGCATTCTACTCAAACATGGAACTAGGCAACGGTAAGCCACTCGAGTATGTGTAACATCGCACGTGTTCAAATGGGCAATCAAAGAAAGCAAGGAAGGCCGATATACGCGAGTAATAAAATCATCTATACTTTTTTATAAAATGCAATGTCGGTCTACACCAAGAATCAATCAAGGGAGACGTCCACAGTCAGTCTTCATACGATTTAGCACGAGTTCAAATGATAGGACCAGTTAATCGTGTTGGAATGCACGGGGCAGAGCCGCATTGCACATTTCCGAGTGCCGTCTCATAGTAGTTTTGAGAGCGGGAGAAAACGGGCAGTGCGGCAGGAGCCCATAGCGCAGTGATTGGATTTGAACAGATTGCAAGTGTTACACATGAAGGGATACGTCGCCGCCGCGGACGGCGGCAGGTCGCGTCGAGTCGACGCTAATCCAAAACAGGACCAAATCACACACCACATTCAAGAATTTTCATTTATTTCTATTTTTTTGCATTTTATTGCGTTTTTTTCTTGTATGTATTAATTAATTTAGCATTAAAATAATGGTAATAACTTCAAGTTTGCGTCCACCTTTTCGTCAGATATATGAACCACTATAAAACAATATCCACCACAGGAATTTCTGTCTATCGACGATCTAGCGCCGCGCTGAACGCATCCTAAACTTAACGTTTAGATGTCGAAGCGAAAAGAGAACAAACAAAACAAAAACAAACGTGAAGTTCCGGCGGCGCCGCGGCACCGCTCGCTGCCTCGCCCGCGTTTACTATTACACTTACAATAAATAAATTAATGCATTAGCGCACGGCTTCATCGCGCTAACTATTTCATTGATTTATAATCGCGAACAATAATCTATCAATCGTTATACAACAAGTCAAGCCTGTCTTTCCTTCTGCTGAGATTTGCAGGCCGTCTCCGCACGCTTGCTGGGCGTGTGGGTCAGGATTGTTCTCAGCACAAGGACTAGAGTCCTTTCAAATCCAGAACCATCTTCAAGTCTCTAGGATCAATTCCATAAAACAAAAGACGTTAATTGTATTGACAAATTGATTAGCGATTATTGGCAACGCGTTCGTCGTGAGTTACCGCGAGATCAGGCGAGCATAGCGAGCACCGCGACACCTATATTTTACGTTAAATTATAGTACATAATATTATGTTTTACATTTATGTAAGAGTGTTTGATTGTAAAAAAATTATACGATGTTATAACCCTATAAATGCTGTGTTGGTTTATTTGTCGAGAGCTGTGTTTGCCTTTACCGCGATCACGCACTCCTCGCCGCAGGATTTCAGCACGGTGCACTGAAACAATACAAACAGAACTTTAGGCACATATAAATCACAAAGGAATACAACTTCATGGCACAAAGAGTGAAGCAACATCCTAAGGTCACTTGCAAGGGTCAAGTGTGTCGTATAATAGAGCTAAGTTATTTTCAGAAGCGTGTATCAGAGGTTCAAGAGCAAAATTGAAAGTACTATTGATTACTTATTTTACTAAGAGTTCGTCAAATTACACGCCTTTTTCTGATTTTAATGTCATTGCTGATAAAAGTGATAAATAAGACTGCAAGTTATAAGTAAAGGCTTCACGTCAACAAGGTGACATCACCCTTTGTATTTAAAATAATTCTGAATCTTGATTCATGCCTAGCACAATCTGACCTTAGTATTGGAAAGTTAAAAGGCCAATTCAATTTATCTACCTACAATGTTATTATTCTCATACAACTGGATTTTCTTACGTTTATACAGCATCTGTATGTAAGTACGTTAGCGTTTAAATATAAGTAATAACTATAACTATAAACTGTATAACAGATTTTCAGTCTTATAATATTCATCTTACTTCCTACTAAAATTATAAATGCGAAAGTTTGTGTGATGAATGTATGTTTGTTCCTCTTTCATAAAAACAATACCGATTGCGATGAAATTTGGATTGTGAAACCGCGGGGCGCACCTAGACTGTTATAAGTATTATGTTCACGCTTGTGAAAATAGTAAATAGAAAAGGATTTAGCAAATTTTTTTCCATAGAAGTTTCACAAAAGTAAAGCCGGGTGCTACAAGCTAGCTAGTTGTTTAAATAACTCTTTGATAAATAGCTCAACGATCTCCGACTGGCTGCCCTTGAGAAGACAGCCGTCTAGCCAGAAAAAGTACATAATTCAACACAAACATGAATTGAGCATAATTCAAGTGATCAGTAAGCTGCTGTTTGTAAATGAGAGGTTTGGGATTCATACACGAATAATTCGTTTGTAGAATGGTAATGAATAACAAAAAGTTCAGTAAAATGATTTTGCGGTATAAAACGACACAACCACAAAACGTCGTTGTGTTGTTTTCGAAGTCCCACTATCTATTTTCCCACAATAATACTGGTAATTAATTGATCAAACTAATAAATATTATATATTCGAAATGAGACAATCTTAGAGATTTCTTCAATGTCGAAACTGAAATGTATAAAATTTAAAATGATAGTAGTTTACACCTTGATAACACAGCAGAAATTATGATAATAAATAAATAAAATTAGAAGTTATTGTATGGAATAAATAAACTACGCGTAAGTTTAACTCATCCACCTGCTGGTCCTCGTAGAGGAGCTGTGCCGCCGCGGCGGCGCAGCTCCTCTACGAGGTAGTGCGTCCGGGGCACCCAACGTGTTAATTGTTCTAAGGTAATAATTATCATCGCATTTAGTTTGATAAATTGTCCTCAAAACCCATATTGTCCATATGACTAGCAATAGTGCGTAGTCCAGGTAACAGGCAGAGTTATAATCTACGAGTGAATTTAGCACCAACACACCATGTGGATATGTCAGAGACTCTATACTCGACTATAATTCGATTGAAGATACATTTTCCTTAATTATTTTATAATATTAACCTAATTCATACATATGAATAAGTAATTAATGTAAATAAATATCCAAGCTATGCAACATAATGCTTGTGTTATGGAAACCGGATGACTAAATATTTTTACATACATTTTTATTCATAGAAAACAACCAGACTGAAGAAAAATTATATCTGCAGAATATACACAACTTTTGTCCCGTGGCTAGAATCGAACCCGCAACCTCCGCATCTTCACCTACTTTGCTACTGAGGTCGTAATTAATCATTTAGCGTGTTTGTTCCTACACGAAATGATAACTATTTACGTGATGAAGTGTCGTATTCATTTGAAGTGTAATTGCAAAAAGTCATAAAATTTTATCACGCGCGTGTTTTTAATACATCACGAAATATTTTCTGTATAGGTTACTTACTAGACGTTTTTTAATTAAGGTCAGATAAATGAAAGCATGCAATAACATACCATTGTAACTCAGTGTAAGATGGCTAAAGATATTTATATATACTAATATTTATTTATATGCGATACATTTTGTCGAATAAACACTCATATGGCTAATACTATCCTCAAACTAACTAAATAGCACAAAATATATGAGAATCTAGAGCAGCGCCGCCCTCGGTGACCTGCGTGAACTAAGAATTTCACTCATTTATTTTATTTTATTTTCACAGTCTTAGGAAAACTAACAGCTAGGTATTAAAAATAAACAGTAGAATATGTATTATGTAGCCAGGACTACATAAAACGCGAAGGCTAATTACTAGTTCCCACAAATAGTAGTTAGTTAGTAGTTATTTGAAATATTTGACCCGTTAGCGAGGATAGTTTATACAACTTGAATACTGATGGTAGGTATACTGATCACGTAAGTTTAGAAAAGACAATTGTCAACTCACCAACAACTCTTTGCCGCTTTCAAAATCGGCGCGCAGCTGTCCGCCGAGGTCGCCGTCGGGTATCTTGAGGTCTTCGCGCAGGTCGCCGTTGTCAGCCATGAGGGTGAGGTAGCCGTCGTCGATGTCTGTCAGCTGGTAGTCTTCGCGCTTCACGTGAGGCACGTCCATGTTGTGGGTGGATGGGCAGATATCTTCGTATCTGGAGATATTAATGGGATAATGAGACTTGGTTGTGGGTGGAAAGAAAGAAAGAAAAATATTATTATTTCGTAGGACCTCAAGGATCACTCAAAAACGTACAGTCTTTTATGCTGACTGAGCTAAGGTGACTCTATTGCCTGCTCCTGTTGGATGGGCAGATATCTTCGTCTCTGGAGATGAGAATGAGATATTGAGACTTGGAAGTTTAAACATACTGGGAGGCGCGACAGCGAGTTACTATACTCGATCGTTTACTTATTGACCCTGACAAAGATTCTCTAAAAAAGTCGAAACATTGTCGGTATCTAAGCAGATGATTTTTACATGAGTTTTTTTCGTCGTGCTTCACGTGAGGCACGACCATGTTGTGGGTGGATGGGCAGATATCTTCGTATCTGGAGATATTAATGGGATATTGAGACTTGGAAGTTTAATCCATTTTGAAGTGAGTCAAAATCATGTTTAAAGATTCTTAAGTTAAATACGCCAACATTATGTTAACAAAAACTAAAATTTAAGAAACACCATCATAAAATTTGGTATGTTATAATCAACAATGTCTTGGAGAAAGGTGTCTTGAAACTGGTTGAAATTTGTTGCAATCATTTCTGTTTCAGCTTTTGACGTAGTCAAGCAAGATTACATCATTTTATTTCCTTTCACTCGTCATAATCTTCACCTACATACGTGTGCACTCTTGGCTCGATCATCATACCACATAAAAAGTTGACAGTGAGATCAGAAACAAATTCAAGAAATCAAAGTTCGAAGTTGAATTATTTAGAATGAACTATTGATGAACATAATCATTGCGAAATATAACAGGAAATTTAAAGATAGAAGAAATGCAAAATCTGAAATCGGTATTGAAGCATCTAGTAATAAAGGCGACCTAGTTCCGTAATAGGTATAGAGCGCGGTTCAAGCTTTCCCGGAAGAGCAGGGGACTGATTTAATGGAAATTTCTCCTTTGATAATAAATATTCAATCTTCTAGACTGTAATATAATAGTACCTTAGTTTAGATATACAGATGTTTACTTCTGAGATATGTGACGTGTACCAAATTGTGGTTGGACATAGGTGAGGACACCTATGAGACATTCAAATGAACATAAATGCTAATTCTCTTAGATCCTTTAATCTAACAGAATGTGTACCTTGAGCAATGATAATGATATTTCGTCTTGTTTTTTCTTATTTAGTCTTTATTTTAAATTGATTCATTGATATTCATTACTGCGGATCACAATAATTACATTTAATCACTGTAGAATACAGAAATGAAGGGGAAATTGGTGTAACCGGCCGTTGTGGCAATTTTATGGCGCATGACTAACTATTGCGGGCTAGGCTCACCGCTCAATCAAGTCTAATAAACCTGCGTAATCTAAGAAGCTAAATGGCTATAAATCTGTTGCTATTTCATTGGTGAGAGGAGTGAGAATAGCGATTTGCTTAAAAATGTTTTAGTATGAGATAAGAAGTTAAAATTGATAAGAGATAGAGACGGGAGACCGCGACAAGTGTATCTCTTTATCATGTACTGTCTGTCTCATTCGCGAAATTATGATTATACATTGGGCGTTTTTCCATTAGCCGGCCCGGCACCGGCACGGCACCGGCATGGCCGTGCACCGGCACCGGCGCCGGGGTTTCGTTTTTCCACTGCGCCGGTGTCGATGCCGGTGCCGGTGCCGGTGAGTGGTACAGTACTGACACGGACTTACACACTCACACGGCTACAATTCATATAAATATGCAACACATGCAATTTTGCCGGGCCGGCACCGGGTGGGAAGCTTGCTACCCCGGCGACGGCGACGGCGCCGGCAGTACTCAATGGGCGTTTTTCCATTAGCCGGCACGGCACCGGCACCGGCACCGGCGCCGGTGCCGGTGCCGGGCCGGGGAAGCAAAAATGTATGAAAATGTATGGCTCGCTTTTTCACTTACCGGCACCGGCGCCGGCCCGGCATTGAGTACTGCCGGCGCCGTCGCCGTCGCCGGGGTAGCAAGCTTCCCACCCGGTGCCGGCCGGCAAAATTGCATGTGTTGCATATTTATATGAATTGTAGCCGTGTGAGTGTGTAAGTCCGTGTCAGTACTGTACCACTCACCGGCACCGGCACCGGCATCGACACCGGCGCAGTGGAAAAACGAAACCCCGGCGCCGGTGCCGGTGCACGGCCATGCCGGTGCCGTGCCGGTGCCGGGCCGGCTAATGGAAAAACGCCCATGCCTGTCAAGTAACGGTTGGGGATTCCCGTCTGTCGCGACGCGAACCGCCACCTATCGCTGATGACAACTAATAGAGGGAAATGAAAGAAGATTATGGTGTCGACACATCGAAGGATTCAGTACCTACGTATCATTCAGCAGTACAAAGATGATAATAATGTACCCCTGGACGGTGATCCCACAGAACAGTTGTGATGTGAGACGCATAGTCGGGATTGGTGGATTATGTTCGAGTACCCGCAGCACGATACCAATATTTGACTGGCATCGCGACTCTATGGGCTCGTATTTACTACTTTTACCTAGTCTTTCTTATACATTCACGATCATAACTCATAATAGGCTACTTGACTCATATCAAATTTGACCCAATAAATTAGTATTTCCTGAAGTACTTTCCTTGCAAAACCAAAATATAATAATTTCAGTTAATCAAAGTCCATGATGCTTGCATAATTTCAATTTAAAAAACGGTTTCTTTTTTTTTTTAATTGGAACGCTGAAAACGCTACGGCCATTATGGTGACGTCATTATTATCGGAAATAAACAAATGTCACATAACTAAAACCAATTTACAGTAATGCCAACTTTTCAAAATGTGCATGTTCCCTAGACGTAAATCACGAAAAATATTGTTTTGGTTAAGAATGACGTCACAGCACAGACAATTCCATAGACCAATATGGCGGTAGCGTTTTCACCTGTTTTTGAAATGTAGAACTTTTAAAATAAAATTTTGCGGTTTCTTAGGTCCAAAAAAATATGGTAGTATTTTTTTTGGTCTAAAAGAACAATTATTTATCATATAAGAGCTACATAAAAATAGAGTCAACTAGCCTATTAGAAAAATATGGACAGGGGTTTTCTTCGCGGTTACATTTTGACATGTTACAATAGCTATGTCAACTTCAGAGATTTATTGAAAATACTTATTTTTAGTTGAGTTGGCAGATGATGAGCGCGCGTGTCGATATTGTATACCTACGTGTTATTTGTAAAGTACTGATATAGAAGATAAATTTGTCTAAAATTACTACTTGATTGTTGTAAATAGATAGGTAACATTTAATTTTGATGTCGCTTGCAATTAATAATGATATCAATCCACGTGGAAGGAAATTAAAAGGTAATTACATAATCAAATCAAAAGCTTCAAGACACCTTATCATGTAGGTAAGCAATAATGCCAAAGACGTGGGATTCGCAAGATAAATGATATAATTTTATTTAAATGAAAGACGTTTACTACTAGCTTAGCTGATGACAGGTTATCCACGTCACCCACATGGCATGATACATTTGGATTGAATTATTATACAAGATGATTGAAAGTTTGTAGATAATTGGAACAGATTTTAGATTATACGGTTACAATGTAATGCAAGTGTGTTAACACAGGAGGAAACCCGCGGCTAGTCAGCCCCACACGTTTTGACCATTCTTTCCTGTGGGTATGGCCGGCTATGCTGAGAGTAAATAGTTATGTGACTAAATCTCAACAATATCCTGGAATAACACATAGGCTACTTTTTATCCTGATATTCAGGCGGAAACGGGACTTACGCGTGAAACCGGGCGCAGCTAGTAACAAATAATGGAGATAAAATAGAGGTCAAATAAAAAAAGACGTGTGGCACTCGGGGACTGCCGCGGTAAAGCTATTGCATGCCACCTAGACGCGAGTTGCTGAACTGAAGTGACAGCGGTCAGGTGATTACGTTACGGAATTCGGTCTCCACGCCAAGGCCCGCGATAGAAACTATGCAATATCTTAAAAAAATGACTTACTTCTTTCCATTGAAAATATCAATTCCGACCATGTGGACTTTAGCGTGGCCGTGCTTTCCAGTCTTAGAGGTGGACATCTCAACAATCTTGCATGGACGTCCCTTGAGCATGACGAATCCGTTCTTGCGTAGGGCCGAGCATTGCATGGGGAAGGTGGCGGAGGCGCCGGAGTCGCCGGTCTCGAAGTGTGTGTCCTCGATGTCACCCATGGCTGTGCAGGTAATCTACGGTCTGGAGGTGATCTGTCAATACATTGTTAACATTATTATCAGTGAGAGGACTGGATGCAAAAAAATACACTTCTAGAGATAGGTACTATCCTTAGATAGTTCGAGTAACACAATAACTAAGTTGTAATAGGTGTAGAATTTATGTTCTTGAGACTAAAATTAGCATTAAGACGAAAGTCTTCGGAACATAAATGTTAACAATTTGATTTCCTTCCTCTTTGACCACTGCCCCGAAGCTATTGATTTTACAATTAGGCTGCAATACTGCCTATTAAGATTTCATGCCAAGAATGTTTGACCTTGGGTTCAAGCTACTTATTTATTAAGAATAGGGTTCTGAAAGTTGTTACAATTTCACTGGAATGGTAGCAATCTTACTAATATTAAAAATAGACCCATAATAACCTCCCTCTGAGCAAAAGAAGGTAATAGTCATAAAAGAAAAGCTGCGATTTCAAGTCTAGTCAGAGATAACAACCTAATAATCAACTTACACATCTTCAAAGAATCTTAAAATGCCAAAAGATCTAAAAGAATATGTCTATCGCACCTTGGGAATACTATTTGCCCTCTTGTTTTTTGCTGTAAATGTTGAATAAACCTTTTTTTTTAAATGACTAATTAATTGTATAAAAATTGAGCTTGACGCACTCCACAAACTTGCTTATAGTCAGAAGACTGATTGCAGATGAAATTAGAACAAAAAAAAAATTGTATAAAAATCAAATGTATCCCTGGACGGTGATCCCACAGAACAGTTGTGATGTGAGACGCATAGTCGGGATTGGTGGATTATGTTCGAGTACCCGCAGCACGATACCAATATTTGACTGGCATCGCGACTCTATGGGCTCGTATTTACACAAGTGTCTTGAAATCTACAAAATTCAATATCCATCTCTCTATTTCACTAGATAGACTTAAACTGTAAACTAAAACCTAAGAAATATTATAGGTACTTCTTAGCAATAAGCTATAGAAGTATAGATGTGGCAAAGTAGGTATTATAAAAGCTTTTAACCTAACCATTGATTTCTGATCATCATCTCAACTCATCCCAAGAAACATACAAAAAATTCTAATTATGTCTCTGCATGTAGGCGTTCAATTGTAAGCTGCATAAGTTTCTTTTCTACAAAAAATCTAGCCATGAGGTTTATCTATGCTAATGTACAATGCAATCTTGTATCAGATAATATTACCGAAATGTTACTTCAATCAGACTTCAGATACTTATTCACTTCAAAAAGAATAAAAGTAAAGCAACCAAATATCTAGAAAGTATGAAAGATGTGACCAAACTGAAACCACAGCTTCGAGATAAAACTAAAGATTACAGATTCACCTTGAACTTGTGTATTTTTACACTCAATGATATTTCAATAGCCAATAGACAATAACTGTAGTTCAATGATCCATAGAAGAAAATTTTGGCATAGGCTGTTGACCTATGTCAATGACCTGCATAGAATCGATATAAGTGGAATATAAAAAATTCTTAGAAAATCAGTCCAGAATTTTATAAAAGATAATTAGAGGTATTCAGGTATATTATTGTAATTGAAATGAAAAGGGCTGTTTGAATATTATATGTTGTAAGTGAAAGGTGCAAGTGAACTTTGCTCTCATTGAATTTACAAGATGATGACTCATTTAAGACACATAATCTAGACAAAAAAATAAGAATGTTTATCTGAAAGTACACTAAATCAGCTGCTTGCATTGCTGCAGATTATGTGAACTATTTTAGAGGTAATATTCCAGTTGCAATTAGGTATTTAGGCTTATTAAAACTTTGAGGAGATCCATATGGTTGGATTATGTTTAATAGGTAAGTACTTTGATAAAACCTACATACATATATAGGTACTTTTTTGGTATTTTTCAGGCTAGTAGATTTAGCTGGTTTATCAGAAATTACACTAAATCGTAGATTTACATTACACTTCAATTTAGGACTTCTTAGATATCTTTACGAGATTACTCATATAAAAACAATGTGTCAACCTCAAATTTGTCAAGTCATACAATCAGTAATGAGAAGAGTGTGGATTATAGTCAAGGAGTAGCAAATTGGTAAGAAATTTAGAGGTAATTAGAAAAGTATAAGATAAACCTAACCCCACCTATCAATATGACGAGAAGAATACAATCCTTTGTGGGAGTATTAAACAGTCATCCAATAGTCAACAGCAAACTAAACTTAATTTATATCATTTACAAGTAAATAAAGACTGGAAATTAATCATGAGAATGAAACCAGGTCTGATTTAGTGAAAAGATAACACGGAACCAACCAAACCAACGGTGTGGTGTCCGAACATGTGGCTCCCGAAAGAGACATCTTGAGCATGTATTATTCGAGATAAATGCACACAATAAACTCACTATCGGTTTTTCTAGACACAAAACTATTAGTAGCACGATTATAAAATAGCAGTACGGAAATAAAGCACGATCTAAATTCCGTTTTGGAGTTACGGAAAATTGGGAGATTGACAAACGTGCCGGCGCCGCGGCAGATGTAACTTCTTCAATATTTACACAAATTCCACACCGCGGTTTCGCCGGATTATCACCAAATTATGTTCACCACAGAAAATACTTACAAAAACTGTATTTTTAACTAAACAATAGGGTTTCACTGTAAAATAGGATATTTATCGACACTTACATGTGACCGACGGGTTCTTCAACCGAAAGGTCAATTTGCGCCTGCGTAGCACCTACAACACTCACTTCCGCTCGTGGGGTTCACAAAATGGCTGAAATGCCACTAAACTGTGGCGGTAAATATGAAAAGTGAAACGATAATTCACAATTTGTCAAATATTTCCAAATATTTATTATGAAGAATTATTAAAAATAATTATTATTTTTTTGAATTGAAACTTTAATTATTTAATTGCAATAATAAACAATAAGTAATTAAATCACTAAGGTTTTTGAGATTGTTTTACCGACATAGCTTTTAAACTTTACAATGTTGCTTCATTTTACCGCTAGGTGGCAGTATACAAAATTCACAGATAATAAAATAAACCACAGGCTATCAAAATATGTGTTTATTTCTGAGCCAGTTTTTAATGATTTTTCAACAAGATTTTATTCTGAAAATAAGGTGATTTCTGTACATTATTTATTTGATTGCCTATTTTCAAAACAAAATTACTCTTTTACATTATAATGGTGTTTCGTAGCGTCACCTAGGTAGTAAGACTAATGTTGAACTTGCTAGTTTCCAAAACCATTCACTAGATGTCGTTAGGTGTTTTTCTATTGAAAAGTTATTTAGTTTTTGTTTTCTTGAAGTTTACTTCACAAGGAAAACTATACCTAATTATCGGTAAGTCGTATTTTAAATTGTTTGTAAATAAAGGCATCTGTCCTCATTCTTTCTCGGCTAAACGGAGCGACGAATTGACGTGATGTTTTAAGTGGTGATAGTTGAAGGAATGGAGAGAGTAATAGGCATCTTTTTATCCCGATATTCCTGCGGGAACGGGACTTACGCGGGTGAAACCGCGGGGCGCAGCTGAGTAGTATGTTTAAATAAATATTTAATTATTAGGTAAGTACCTATAGATAGGTAGATACATCAATCAGACACAATAAAGAATCTAATTCTTCATATTGAGATTCGGAACCCTAAAAACGAGGGAGCTTCCTCCAATGATTTATTATAGAAAGCTCTTAAACCCTTGCGGTCTCTTTGTTGGTCCACGGGTCATTACCCGGCGTTGCTCTATTAATTTAATGATATCTTACAGATCAGACCAAATAAAAATTAATTTTTATTTGGTCTGAGTCTTACAGTATCTATTCTTTTCAGATTTTTTATTGTGAGAACTTATAGTAGGTACCTTAAATTATTAATGGAATGATAGCAATAAAATAAATTGCCACAAATTTTATTAATACATAAGTAAGATCTGAAATAAATCAGACGTGATCATAATTATCTAAGTACCTATGTAATTTCATTTTTTTTTATTTATGTTCGATTGAATGCTGGCGGGCTACAGAAAAAAAAACATAAAAAGGCGGAAAAGTAGCAATTTCGATCTACCTACAGTCAGTTGTTTTGTTTCTTTTTTTTCTTGTTTTCAGGTTATTATTAAAATTTTCTTTTTCCTTGTTTGGAAATGAAAATAAAAATAATGCTCTTGAACATTTCACACAGCGTCATCTTAACCCAAGCCATTGATATTTAGTTTAAAGCAAATGACTGATATAATATAATACTAGGATACAAAATGTTTGAAGGATAGACCAAGGTAGGTAATTCGAAACGCTCGAGTCAAAATAACTTTGTAGGTACTTAGGTACATACTTTTTTGAACCTACCAACAATCTAAGCTCTTTTCAATCCTGTGTACCTACCTAATCTAAGTAACAAGGTAACCTAAGTGGCTACCTACTATTATTTCAAACTTTTATAAGTAAAATAAGTAACTTCACTTTCAGATTCAGTTAAAGCTATCTACATATATACCTACCTAAATGGATTTAAAGCAGAGCAGAGCAGACGCAAATCACAATAATCGTATAGGTACCTATGTATTTACAATGTGGCAAAAAACTCTACCTATTAACTTAATATTTAGCGTAAAATTTGACCGTTGTTTTCGCGGGTTACTGTTATTTTTGATTCGCAAAAATTTGATACAAGTTAGTAATGGGGGATTGATGTCCTGATAAAATAAAAAAAAGACTAAGAATAAATTTTAATGGTCATAAGTAGGTAATTTTAAATAATCCCGCAAATAGGGAATGGGTTTGACAAAACGCTAGTAAAAGAAAAGTTGGAATAAGTTTATATAAAATAAATCATATGACGTGGAATTATACAAAAGCTCAAAGTGGCAGGCAGTGTACCAAACGTAATAGTTTTCAAATAGCAGACAGGATGTTGTCGGAGCCATTGAATATGTATGGGACGGCGTAAAGGGCGATAAAAGTCAAGTGCGGCAATAAAACCTAGCAAAATAAAAATAAATTCGACGCGTAAATGAAAACGCGCGGACAATGAAGCGGGAGTTGCTACGGCCCATTACCCGCCCGAATACGGCTGTTCAAATGAAATCATTTACCATATTATTTTCATTTCGTCCCCCCCACAAACTCCATTTCGCGTAAACTCGTACGCGGCTCAACCAATTTTTTAAGTGTACCCGCTCAAAATAAATTATGTAGTGAGCTGAGAAGGCGCGCTACGGACAAACAAGAAATAAAACGGATGAGCGCGACTGCGAGAGAGAGACGGCACGATGCACGCCCCCTCTCTCACTCCGCGCCCTCCGCCGTTCCACTTGAAGACGGCCTCGAGAGCTAAGCTCCCGTTTTATTGTCACTTACACCTCGACTAAGATTTGTTTACATTTGAAATTGTCTTGTCACAAACCGTCATTGGCTTATGCCCTTTGTCAGAGAGGCCATTTCAGGCTGAATGTTTCAGGAAGGACGCAAAGTTTACCTTGCAATGGAGTATACAAGACAAGTAAATTTTGAATCAGCGCTCTGATTAAAGAATCAGACGCTGAAACGATTGCTTATAAAGTATTAAGATAAGACGCTTATTTTGTATCGTCCAGGAATATTTGATAATATCTACTGTCTTATTGTTTTGTAAATCTCTGATTACTTTAGGAATTAAAAAATCCGCTAATTTATTCTTACCTGTGTAAGGAATTAAAATGAGTACCGTACCTAAGAAAATCCAGCTATAAGCCGCTATCTTTTTAATTTGTTGTAGTTTTTTGGCCAAGAGGAAAAAAACCTGTCGACTAAGATGATGTTAACCATGAAACCTTATTTCGATAAATGCTATTTATCGATAACAACTGACCTCACCTTTTTCACAGCTGGAAGTAGAATCGAAGTCAATGTAACAGAGGTACATCACTTAGTACAGAGGTCACGATCGCTTTCAGAAGTTTCCTTCTAATACGATGATAGTTAATTAGATAGGTTAACTGGGTATCAGGTGGTCCGCTCGTAATTCGCTCGAGTTCTGATGAATTCAATAAAAAATTTCTGATTATCCACCAAGTTCTTGACTGGTAATACTCTTAATATAAATCATTATATCGGTTATATTCACGTTTAATTGTTAAAAGATATCGACAACTTTATTTATTATTTAAACTATAGCGACTTAGAAACGTATTTATCAATATGATTTCAATACGCGATTAAGTCCCGTTAATATTTATAAATAACTTTATGTATTGTATTTGATAACATAAGTTACAATAATTAAATGTATTTTGAAATTCTGAAGCATAGTTTAACAATGCTACTTGCAAAAGTAAGTATAAGTCAATGCTCGTAGACCCTCTACGAAATGCTCTACGAGTTTTTTAGTATCTAATAGAATTTACATTTTAGGAGATTTTTATCATTTTATAGTTAACTATAACGTTATTAATCTCATTTTCACATACCTATATTATATTTATAACTATAATTAGGTACATAAGAGTCACCATGATTAAAATAATGTTTAGGTACAGGTACTTCCGATTTTTAAAATTTAGTTTGTTTTTATTAAACATTGATGCAATTCTTATTTGTCTTTAAAAATCTTATTTACAATAATGTACCTTCGCAAATGACAGTCGAGTTAAAAAACAGTACTTTTAAAAGTAATCTGAGACTGGATCAAATGTGATTAGTGTAGCGCGTCCCGCGTGGTAATCCACCCGATCCACTCACTTAATTCAGCTTGTTTTACCCAATCTTTTTGGAGGCCCAAGCATGCCGTTAAAAGTATTTCCAAACGAATAAATAATTTACGAAACGAGGACATAAAGTTTGCGAAGCGACCCCCGCATGCAAATCGAGTTGAAAGAAAGAAGTGTCCGCGACCGCGGCCGTCTCTTTCCATCTTTTGATTTCTGAACGGATTCGAGCGAGAGAGGTGACGCGATGCAGGTTACGGATCGCGCGGGAGCGAGAGAGAGGGAGTGGGTAGTTGCGTTCGGTTAAGTGAATCAGTGCCCGCGTTCGCTATTAAATCAGGGCGCGGGTGCGGGGGAGGCGCGCGTGCTAAAATGCTCTTTACGGCGGGTGGGGTTTTGTTGGCCGAGGGCGGTTTCGGAGCGATTACTCTACTCGACGTACTCGCAGTTCGGTTCGCGGCTGTCAGTCGCTCAGTGCCGCCGCTCGCGACGACTCGCGCCGACTCGTGTGTTTCCGAACGGAATGACAGTGACAGCGCGGTGACCGCGCTTTTTTACACGTGACTTCGGCGGGAAAAGTTCCCGCCCACAAAACAACAAAATATTTTCGGACGCTAATAAGGTACTTTTCAATTTGCATAGGATTTATTTGTGGTTTATTTTAGTAGGTAAAACTTATTTATTTGTTAACTAGTTTTTATAGTACTTAGGTACCCAACAAGTTTTCGTCATTAGGTACTTATATTATTTTAAGTCAGAACAACAAAATTAGCAGGTTCACATGTTTTGCAGCTGATTAATTACTTTCACAAATAATCAGTAGGTAGGTAATTAATTATGAAACATTTAAATGAATCTAATAAGAATTTCTTAACTGTTTTTATATTTAAACTTATTTCTTTCTAAGAGTTACTTTCTCATAAAAATAAGGTATGATCAAAATATACTTCTTTATATGCTTCATAAAGTGCGAATTGCTGTAAAATAGTTTTGCTATCTGTTTTCGTTGACTTTACGAGTACAGTGACAAAGAAAGCACCTTAGATACTAAAAAGACAGGTGATATGAATAATATTCCTAACACTAAAGGATTTGTCACACTGCATGCGTTCTGCGGTCTCCGGTCAGGTCAAAACGAACAAACGTCAGGTCAAACGTTCGCTTTGACCTGACCGGAGACCGCAGAACGCATGCAGTGTGACAAATCCCTAAACAAATTCATTTTTTCTGTAACAAAGAAAAAGTAAAAAAGAAAAAAGTATCTAAGTATTATGTTTTTTAAAATTTTACCCCCTTATGCGTATTCGACCAGTAAATCTATATAAGTAACCAAAACGTATATATTAAATCTGTTGCATTGTCAGTTCGATGCCATTGGAGTAACAAGAAAAAAAACATTATGTAAAACCTATATTATATCAGAGACCAGTTTATATCAACGATTAGTTTAATTAGTTTATTTAGATTTAATCCTACGATATAAACTGGTCTCTGATTATATTGACAAATCTTCATGAACAAGACCATTAATGTCAGTGAAACATAAAATCTTATTTACTAGCGAAATATCTGAGGCAATTTCTCGGTAACTTTTGCGAATATGTATTTAAACTAAGTTGTTTAGAATCCCGCTCTCAGTCCGTCGGGTGCTCGATATTAGTTTAACTTTGCTTAAATACGATTACCGTACAATTACCATCGACCGACACTCAATACTTCATAGGCACAAACTTGATAATTTAGCCTATTCGTTATTCGATTCTACAATATTTATTTTTTATATGTTTCGTACATGAACAAGTAAAACGCATGTTTAATATTTATACCAGGAATAAACTCGCTAATCCCAATATTGATATTTAAAATTATAAGACTAAAGCCAGCAAGGTTTGTTTGTCACTGTAAGATAAATAGACTTAAAACGATTTATCGATGATAGGTAAATTTTTTAATGCTTGGTATTGGCCTTTTGATCTTACTACAACTAGAAAAATAGTAGAATACTACAAGATGTTTTTAGATATTATTAACTAAAAAAATATTTATTAAATGTGTTTTTGGACTATTTCACGATATTCGCTATATTAGAATACACAATTTTAATATTACGGTCGTCAAAACGCTAACTGCTTTGTCCGAACACATTCGGTAGATAAGCTGTTAGTTAACTTATTAATTTACTCAGTCTGAGTTGGTTATCCGAGTTAAAGTTATAAGTTGTTGATTGAGTTATAGTTTACCTATGCCAGGTGTATTTACATTACGGACACAGGTAAGGGTATGAACGGTTCATACTAAGATAATTTGTATGTTTTGATTTTACCTAAAAGTAAAAAGTGTTCTTTCTGTTGTCTAACAAATTTGTTTTATTATTTTCCGTAATCGTAGATCTACACTAAAACAGTTATAATCTGAAACTTTATACAATACTAGCGGCACGTCTCGGCTTCGTACGGCCTATAACCACCCGGACAGTCCATTCTACACACACATCAGTGATAGAATTTTTGAAATCGGTTCAGTAGTTTCGGAGATTACCTCCGTCAAACAAACAAACAAACAAATTTTACCTCTTTATAATATTAGCATAGATAGTTTCAGCACATACCTATTACACATTGCAATAGGTATATTTTACCTTGATCCAAAAAAGCATCGCGTTTGAGGGGGACTCTAACTGCGATGCCAATGATGATTATCATGGTTTGAAATCGCGACATACAGCGATCCCGTAATTAGTACCTAAGAGAGAGTTCATAATTAATTAAATTACTTAATTCATACCTTTTTTTTTACCTTTTATTTATTTATTATTATTAAGAGCATATAGGTGCTGTAATACATGCTCTAATAAATCCAATCTAGAATAGTCATAACTTGTTTAACGAATTTGATGCATCGAACCGAGTAAGAAAAAAGAAGGAAGAAAGGGATTTCTTTAATAACGTATGATAACAACATTCAATAACTGTTATTTCCGTTAAGTCTTACACGTGCCAGCTTACTACATACACCATAGTTATTAGTGCGAGAGCAATTCCCAAACAACTCAATTTGAGCTACTTCACTATTCACAAAAGCTAGTCGAATAATACTCCCCAAGTTTCGGCGTGCAGTTAATTCCATATAGTGCTCGAATTTCCTCTACTCAGTTTATGTTTAAAGGCAAGTGGAATCGGTGTATTCAATAGTATTTTGGATGAAGTTGAGGTATCTTGGTATTGTGCTTACTCGGTTTTGTAAAGATTCTTTAATTTCATGGTTTTGTGTTTGATTCACGGGCACGATTTTATTTCGAAAGTAAAAGGATGAGATTAACTCAGCTCAATTCAAGGGTATTCGAATAGATTTCTGGAATTTAATTCGATGATTATAGCGTTATTCCCATCTTTAATGTTGAGAATAATTATTTAAACGTAAAGTAATATAAATAGCATTGAAGTTCGTAGAAAAATATGTTATCATGTTAGACAGCAAAATGCAATGCTACGATTTCTACCGTAGCATTTTCGTAGCGCAACCGTAGCAACTTCGTAGCGTTTTTAATTGTTTCATTTTAAAAACAATTCAGTGACAGTAGAATTTTGTTAAAGGTTTGCTAAGTAAGTCAAACATAAGCTTTTGTTGTACAAATTAAAAACAAACTAAATATATAAATACAATAGTATAACTACAAATTAAATAATAAACTTTTGTTTACGGACGTATTGCGTATTTTCAAAAACATTAACTCAAAACAACTTTGTTAAAAAATGAATAGGATACGTTGTTCATATCTTGTAGTTTTGAACATTACCAAATGCCGAAACGTTATCGTTGAAGTTGGTTAATCGACGTTTTGAGATAGTGGAGGACCGTGAATACTAATACTAGTACCGTAATACCGTGAAGGGTGATATTTTAAGAAGTATGAAAATAACTCATTCGAATTCTTATACTCTTAGATACAGTAGTATTGTCGCACGTCATAGCGCCTGTACAATTGCGTCGGGCGCCGCCACGATTGCATATCAATGTAAACATATTTGCGAGTAATTGAAGTTATTGGACGCGCGGCTTATTGCCCTTATTGTGTTACCACTGATTGAGACTGCAGGCTGCTGTTGCCACTCGATCACATCTAACCAATGTGAAGCTTCCTCAATTCTATACAGATACGATCATATTCAACTCTGTAGCATAAATCTTTCAACCAAAGTTGTAAAATCCGTTTTGATATTTGCGGAATAATCAGTACAGTCACTGTATGAAGGTAAATTTTTTGTAATTATTACAGTAAAATATAGAACCTCTTCCATTCTTCAAATCAGTATAAAAGAAAAAATGTGTGCCATTAAGGTACTATGAGAAGCGTGTTGAAAAAAACAAACATCTCAACATACTAATTTTCGGATTTTTGAGGATAAGATGGAAATAAGAATGTTTTGTTTCTGTTTAAAAGAGTATGAAACTAAAAGTCATCAAAACAAATAGCTGCGACTTCGTCTGCAATTGAGCGATGGCCCTCGCTAATTGGCTGTAATTGTTGCGAGCAAAGGGTGCTCATTGGTTGATATTGATATCATAAAAAATTTGCCCGTTATTCACAATAATTTGTCAGTTTAGCAAAGCTTTGGATAATGTATTTTCTTATCACTTTATGTCAATGAAACAATACGGTACCTAAAATATTGTTATGAACACTATGTCCTAAATACAATTGGAGTGGAATGGGATTCATCAGATGCTCATTTTTTCATGAAACTACCTTAGGAATATATTTTAGAAATCGGTCCACTACTGACGGAGTAATCAGAGAACATACATAAAAAAATATGATGATGATAAAAAAAATCATACAGTGGAACAGAGCATCTTGGTTTCTTAAATAAAAACAGCTCCATTGCAGTATTATAGTGATGCAGTGTCCAATTTTGGTAGAAGCAGCAAGATATTAAAATGGAAGCGGAATATGAAGAGCGTCGCATTAAACCGATTAAAGGCCAGATAGACCCAGTTACACAAACGATGAATGACAGGTGGGCGCAGGGCTGCCCCACACTGAAATAAAACACTTCAAATAAGAAAAAAAATATACCTACTTACTATACTGATTTGAAGGGATGGAGAGTGAGAAAGGCTACTTTTTATGCCAGGTGAAACCGTGGGGCGCAGCTAGTTTGGAATAAACACGTGAAGGCCCTTCTTATTGTGTTGAAATGTTTTATTTTTATAAATAACTTAAATTCTTTAACAAAGAAATGCGGTTGAATATTTTGCGTTACGTGACATAAAATAAGCAATTTAAAAGTGCCGGAGTACTTAGAAGATTTTACAGCTTCCTCAAAAGAACTTACGAGCTAGAGCTACTCTTGACTGCACATTAAAAATATTACGAACATCACCATTTTTCATATACATATTTTCCTGCATCTAAACGAAGCATAAGTGAGAGCCAATATAAATTAATGAAAACAAATAGAGCGAGCGATATCAAATCAAAATTCATTCAATACAATTTGAAACAATTTATTTTAGTATTGAAACCCGCTTGTAACTAAACAATCAATAGTATTTAATCAGAGTCCGATCAGTTTTACACTGTGTAATAGAGATCAATTGAACAATTTAAATTAACTATTATCGTAGACGGTTCAATCTGGCTGCAATCGAATTGAGGGAACCACTCACTCACAACATTTACGGCCAGTCACAATAACTTTATCTTTTTTTGCTTACTGTCGATATTCGACATATTTTGTAGGGAAGATAAGTGAAATTTCTACCAGCAGTAAGCAAAATCAAAGATAGATAGGTTATTGCGACTGGCGGTTAGTAGTGTGTTGTGTTTTACATTTGGCTTTCACACCATGTTAAGTATTAAATTTTTTTACATAAGATTATGTTTATTACCTATATCATGAAGTGAGGTTGTTTTTTTTCAAACCTCTAAGAATTTACTATCTGACAGGGGTTGTTATTGGGGTTTTTTAAAGACTTAAAGAATCTAAATATTAAGATATAATAGGTGTGATAAAGCACTATAATAATATAAATAATAACAATGCAATATAATATTTTTACGAGCCATCCTTAATAACGGCATAAATTACATCAATTTGCGATATGGATCGAACACCACCATAAAATTTCATTTCTTTTTAATTAATAATCAGAATCAAGCATTCATTTAACAAGCGTTACCTCGTAAACTAATTAAAACTTTTGCGATGCCCGATGCCAGATGATATAAATAAAATATTCAGAACGAAAAAAAAAATTGTGTGTTGAAAAAAAAATGATTATTATTCTAGTGGCAATCATGTTTAAGAAGAAAAGTTTAATCACAGTTTGAACAAACACGAAGCACTCGCATTAAGCAAACACAATTTGCCGTGAAATTATATTGAAATCGCTTAATTTATCTGTTAAACTAAACATTTAAATATCATTTGATTTTAGCGGCTCAATTTTCAAAGTGCTTTATTTGTGATCATTTTGTAGTTCTATTTTTTATTTCAGAATTATGAACGGAAACGAAAAAAGGCGAAAATTTAAGCTATTTAATAGCTAATACACCCTGTATGGTTTGAATTTTATCTAAGCTGAAATCTCATTTTATCAGAGTTATTTTTTTTACCGACCTTTAAGGTTTAATTAAAGCAAATCGATTTCATAATATACCTATTTTTTTTATTTTTTTTACCTATAAAGTACCTTTTTGCTTATAAAGTAAATAACACATGAATGGAATAGCCAGATTATCATCTTTCCCACACTTGGCAGGAGGACAAAATTCTCTGTAGGTACATCCTAATTCCAAAGAAACGGTAACCGCTTTTTCTGTTGGTAATTTTATTGAAGTTGTTAGTTGGTTGTGGAGCTAAAACTATTATAATTTTGATTAATCCAATATTAATTAAGATCATGTCTGTGTTACTCATTTCAGAAATAAACTAACTAACTAACTATTTTATTAAATTAATAGGAGTGTAGTTTTGCATTGCCCCTTCAGGGTATGACAAAATGTAAGCCTGTTATAGTATTGTATTTTAAGTTTCGCGTTTTATCGCGTTACCACCCCGAATGCCTCTTGTACGGTCGTCATGTGACGACCACTGCTTCTTAGAAAAACAACGCTTCACACTTCCTCTCGGAGTGTTGTGCCGGCGACAATAATCACGCCTGTCAGTAAAAAATACAAAAAGTGGCCAAGTGTGTGCTTTCAAAAGACATCACACTTTTGTTTGTAGTTTTTGTAGCGCGCTAATAAATTGAATAATTCAGTTTGAATTTCTGAGAAAAGGTTCTTCAAATTCTGAATTACCAGGTTATACTGATGGCAATCTCTTGTTGGTTTCCTATTCAAAATGTAGAGAACTATGTAGATTATCAATTTCACAGATCAATTGAAAGAGAATATGCTTTTGTAACTTGAGGACTAGATATGGAGCCAAATAGCTCAATCACAATAAAACTGGGATTTATTTTTGTAGATATTAATGAAGTGTTCAAGGGTTTGTATGATTCAGCTCTGTGATGCAGCTGATCCCTTTACTATTTATAATAGATAGTAGAAGAATACCATTGACGTAGCACTCGTCCTTAAACAATGATGAACCTTTAATCATACTTCTTATCCTATACCCTACTATAAACACGAAAGTTGTTATGGATGTATGTATAAATGTTTGTTAGTCCTTCACGCAAAGACTACTAAACGAATGTGGCTGAAACATGGAATATACATAACTTTTAATCTGGAATATCAGATAGAATGCATTCATGTCATGTGGTACCTTCTTGTATAAAAGTACAGGAAGGTACCACATGAGCGAATTCGTAGCTTGTAATACATATTTGAAAGTCAAGGTCAATACTGTCACCGCCGTGGGCGAAGGTGGGCGTAATCCGGTAATCGCGAATTCCTGCCCGATTTGATTTGTACGAGCTAAATGTGCTAATGGATTTATTACGTACTCACCTTGTATCAGGATTAACAGTATTGTTCTATAAATTTATGAATTCGATATATTTGATATACTTTTCTAGTTAAAATAAGCCTCTCGATTACAGTAACTATAAAATATAATAGGGAGTATAGAGTGTTTAACCACACTCAAGTATTTAGTTGACTATGAATTAAGCAAACCGATCCGCCTTAAGCTAAAGTGCTGTAACCAACTCTGCTTTTTTGTTTGAAATCTGCTTAAAAACCTTGATGAAAGTTACGTTAAACACTGATTAGTACTTGTGTGTTGTGTAAACGGCACGTTTTGATGTAGATATCTATGTATGATAATGAAAGAACCAGTGTGAGGACAGAGATCGGAAGGTCGGTGCAGCGCGGATGCGGCCGTGTGTGACATAATGCGGTAATCGCGATAATATAAATAGGATTAGCGACGGGACCCCACGCGAGTAGACAGGACGCGCCAATACACACACACTGGGCAAACAGCGGTGTTCTTTTATACTGAAGTTATAGATTTTTAGAGTTAAAAACAATTGTAGTTTATTTTTACACTAATTAACAGCTCTTGTGTCCAACAGTAATGCAGCCAACTTCAAAAAAGGATGAGCTATTATATTGCACTGTCATCATCACCTGCTTGCCCTTCCATGGTACGGATGTAATGTTCAGTTCACGTTATGTTCCAATGTATGTATTTTTATTTAACTGTGAATTTGAAAAAAAATATTGATTTTTTTTGGATGGTCACTTCCGTAGTAGTAGATAATCTTTTATTAAATTTTCTTTCAAAAAAAGACACCCGAGGTAGTTCCATTGAGGATCTGATGAGAATCTTCGGAGTTATGAACAGAAATGCATTTTAATTTTTCAACTTAGTTTTGCACTATTGCAGACTGTCATGAATAGGAACACCAATCCCGGCGACAAACCGTACCCGGCGGTAACGTTATTTGCGAGAGGAAAATGGCAATGAATTCAATTGATCGCAGACCCACGTGTTGTGTATAAATGACGCTAATGGCGACATGAATCGGCTGAACGATGCGCGGGCGCAGCGACACGTGACGTCAATGTTAGCGGGACTCAAATTGAACTAGGAGACACTTTAATTTGATTTTGGTCAGTTTTATAAAAATATACGCATGTTTAACATACCTACCTACATTAAATATTTGCACGTTTCCTTCAAAACAAAAAATCAGGTAAGCTCACTCAAGACTTCTCTCTTGAATCCCATTTAACTAAGTAGGTATCTATAATGTACCTAATTCACCTTCATCCAAAATAATTTATAAATGTAATACAATTTTAAACTGACTCTAATGGGAAAAATATCTTACATGACAGAACCTAAAAATTCGTAACTGTAAAAATGTTTTTGTTGTTGACTGTACAGCATGACGTATTAGGTAGCGGAGTGGCATTGCAGAATGCATCCGTACAATCTAACAATTTATCCATCGAAATTAATTGATTTATGTGAGTCGTGTCCTTTACTGCGACTAGTCTCTAGGGAGAGCCGCGTCTGATGTTATAGAATAGTGGAAATATTATATTAACAACAATAAAAACTTGTACTTTTAATACATGAAAAATTTAAGCAAAATAACGCATACAAAGTCGCAGCCTTTCCACATATCCGAACTAGTAAGAACAAATGTTTTTTTTTTCAATCTTTTACTTCTAGCGTAAATATTTTCTCTTATAATTATTAGTATAACAGTTCCATGATCCAAATACAAGACTTAAAAATCGCTTATAAATCACCGACAGTTGTAGCCAATAATAAATTCATAGTGTTTAAGTTCCGCCCCGTTTCAATGGCCACAACAATACAATTACAAAATTGACACCTCGCTCAAACAGACCGCTCAATCCACCTGCGATCCTACTTATTATTCCGTCGATCTGTGAATTAATGATCAAGTGGTGTTTTATAGTCCTTGATCATTCGACACCGATGGCTGTGAGCTACAATTATGCAGCTTAGGGCTTTATTGCACGGGGAGATTAAAGTTGCACAACTTTTTTGGGAAAATTTAGTAGAAATAAATACTTGTTTGTACTGCGATATCAAGTTATTGTTTAGGTCGTCAACGATATTGTAGGTATTTACTTTTTGTATAAGTTACGAAATAAAAACGAAAACGGCAAACAACAATTTTAATTTATTCACAGATTTTAGTGACTTATGTGAAATGTGTATTTATTTATTTATTTTATTCACTTACTTATAGGACAAATCTGTTTGTGATTACAATAATTGCAATATCTTTAAATTGTCAATAGTTGCCTCATCGATAGCACGCGTTGTAATCTATAGATTAAAATTCATCTAGTGTAAAACATTGACGCCGTGCGATCGAGCGCCTTATGATTAGCGGCCTCATTGCAATGCAAATATGAGATAGCATTAGATTGTAATCGCTATTTTGTACGATTGTTTTATAATTGCCGGTCTGTTGCTCTACTTTTGATAATTAGTCGGTACTTAAAAGTTTTTAGAGTAGTTTAAAAATCATTGTTCTCAATACATATTTATATTAAAATTATTCACCGTACAAAAAAAAAGCATCCGTGCGAATCTATCTCTAGACAAGTATAAACCACAGAACGTCTGTTTGTCCTCAGCTGGCGAGCGGCGGAGGCGGGGGCCGCGGCCTGTTCTGCTACCACTGCCCGCCGAGCTTGCCGCCGCACCAGCACCGCTTGCCCTCACTGGAGTACCCCTTTACATCTTCACATCCTTGTAAGTACTTACTTCAAAGTATTTTGACATGCAGATTCTAACCGCCCCAGTCGCAATAACATATCTATCTTTTGCTTACTACTGCTGGATTTGCTTACTGCTGGTATATACCTAAATGAAAAAAAAAAATGAAAAATATTTGTGTATGAAAAATAAATAATATCTACCGACAGTAAACCATATTCTGTAGATATTTGTCCGGGTCTGGGTGTTTTTTTTTATCTATGATGTATGTAGGTATTAAATGAACCTAAAGAATTTTAAACAGAGATTATAGAAAAATCTTTTGGAACTGTATCGTTGATTCGTAAAGAGTTTTAAACGTATTTAAAACAAATTAAATCTCTCTTTAATTGTACTCATGGTGTAATGTATACGAGCCCCCGATTAGTCCACTTATCGGTCGGCAAACTTCCCTAACGCAGTTTGCAGAGCCGCTTCGGACTAACCGCGTTACTCTTGTCTTGTTGCGATTTGCTATACAAAACTCTGTTCTAAAACGATATTATAATGCGCTTACTATCCTGCTTTTCTTGGTTTAATGATACGTTACAAAATACATAAACGTACCAACAAAAGCCTATTCGATAGAAAAAGTCACCCCAAAGGGTAACAATAACCTCAAAAGGCAAAAATCAGTTTCTTTCACGTTAACCCATCTCGCGTGGCCAAGGGGTGGTAATGTGCTAATGAATAGAGAAGGCGGGCGGGGGTGCCGCGGGGTGCGTCGCGGGGGAGGGGCGTGGGCGTGCTCCCCCGGGATTGGTCGCCGGCGGCGCCATCTATTATTCATAAAATAGTTTTTGAGTCACGCCACCGCTGGTCGCTTTAACACGGTTACTCTCGCTAACTCAATAAGTATCATGTCACTTTTGATTAGTCCCTCGGTCCTCAGTGTAGCTTTTTTACAACGATCAAAGGAATTAAGTTAGTTAGCTGTAATTTTATTTGGAACGTCGCAAAGTGACAGGCCTGCCAAGTAATTGTGTAAATGTATTAATTTTTAAAATCTATTAACGTATTGCGGGTGGTTGCCTCCCTAGGAAGTTTAAAAAGCCGGTGGCTAGTGGATAAAAAAGCGGCTTTAAACGAATCTATTAAATATGTATAAGGCAATTTCGCGGCTCTGACGGAACACTCTCGCTGGCGAGCGCAGCGGGCTCATTAGCGCGCAATCACACCGCGCCCGCGCGCCGTGTGTACTGCCCTTTATTTTCAATGATGATGTTTGCTGAATGTTATAGAGATCTTGCTTTCAAAGGCAGATGGAAGATAGAATAAACTTTATTCGAAAAGTTACAAAAAAATTTAACTTATCATTCGTTCGTTCTTATGATTTATTTAATGTGATTTTATGGACCAACAAATGATTCTAAACAAAGGGTTAAGCTTAGTTTATACGACCAAGTAGTCTTGCCGTTGAGAAGACCGGCGATTTGTGCCTGACAATCTTTGAAAAAAGGGTAAACTAAAAAACTGCCTTCTCTACTAAGTACTAAGCTAACAAAGTACCTAAACTAAGAAACTAATATTGCCCTAATGTCTATATTAAATCTCTTTTATTGCACTTTTAGAAAGACTGTTTATGAAAACTGCTCCAATACACTTACGAAAATGGCGTCGGAGATTGTAACAACTCTATCCGTTGTAGCTTTCATTGCATTAAATAAACTATTTAATCCTCGCGGTTTCGCTCAACTTTTTCCACTGCAAGCTTCCACTTCCGCCGGATGTTGAGCACTTTTTAATTTCCGCCGAGGGATTTTTCTACAGTCTGATGGACATTAAATTATTTACGTTCAATTAATGTAAATTATAAGCCTTCATCAGAAAGGATTCGGCTTAATCCGGTTTTTAAAATTAATTTGAGAATTTCGTTGAATTTTCTCTTGGGTTATAATGGTTTTATTTCAGCATTAAATAGTTCGATGCTTTAAATAGTTGAAAACAACTTTAGCGTAATTTTTCAATTAAAAAAACAAGAAGTACAAGTTACTAAATATAACTAACGTAATAGTTAAAGTTTTGTACTAAATTATAAAGACCATAATTCAAGTTAGATGAATGATTCACCAAGTAAATTCAAAGCGGTTATTTTAAAGGCACACGATAAACAATTCGTTATTCTCGAGTTCAAAGCGAGCGAGCTAATGGCGTGAGTTAATTGGGCCAATTTATTGGTATTGCGTCGTATCATAGCATTGATTTTATAAACGTGTGTGAATTTTGGTTGATTTTCAAAATTAGAACATAACTTTTGTGGTAAGAAACCCAACTGACTTTGCAGTTTTATGACAACAAAAATTTGCAATACAGTTTTTAAAGAATTAGATTAAAGCTGCGGCCAAACCTGCGCGACCAAAGCGACTGCGAAGCGGGAGCGTCTACCGCGCGGCGGACGCTACCCATATAAAGCTATGGCGCTTTGCATACCTACGCGACCGCATCGCGGGACGGGTTATATGGTAAATCCGTCGCTTTGCAGACGCTCCCGCATCGCGTCCCGCGTCCCGCTTTACTGACGCGCAGGTTTGGCCGCAGCTTAAGTCTCTCCATTTTGAAAATGATGAACTATGTAGGTCACGCAAAAAAATTCCTAAAAATTCTTCTACAATAAGAATGTAATATGTTGTTCGTATAAAGTCAAACACACACACAGAACAGCACTTAAGATTTACAATAAATTAACAATTAATTCCCAAATCTCAAATAGAAGAATAGAATAAAAAGTAAACGATAATCAAACATTGAAAATAATGACATCTAATAGGCTATTAGGGGTAATTTAGACGATGACATCGACAAGACTGGCTATCAGGGGAGATTCTCGCCAGTAATGTATGGAATGACATTATCAAGATAATAGAAAAGAGGGCGCCAGCGATCAGCCCTAGCATTTGTCACTGAATCTATTAGTAGTAAGTCATTGGGGTGACAAAGATTTCAGTCAGTGATTTTTTTCTTTTTATCTTTAATATTTTTTTCTGTAAAATTTTTATTTAAAAAGTTAGAAAAAGAGAGTTGCAGAAATACGTTCTACTAAAATAATAATATGAGTTAATCATTTATTCCGCCGACACTTACCTACTTATTTTTATAGCAATATAATGTTCATTTTAGACATTGCTATTATGATGATGCATTACTAATACTTATAGGTATATCGTCCTTGCTATAACTATGCTGAATAAATAAACAATGCAATTTATCTAATTGCACACTATAATAATATAAAGAATATCTAACTCTAATATCAACTAAAAAATGATACTCCATAAAATTCATCATATTTTACAAAGAAAATAATATTCGACATTCAAACTATGGTCACCCTACACGGTGTCTCCACCTCATCAATTCCCATAGACACTGGCGCTTCCGACAGCCAGCGTAGGGCTGCACTCGTGTGTAATGGCCCTAATATCCGGGCCATTTTCAAAGCTTTGGAAAACAAAGTCATTGCATTTCTTTGCAATACGCCCATGACGAATCAAAATAAAGTAAATTAGTCAATTACGCAAGTCGATTAATTTTATCTGCCAAAGTTTGCCAATGCACACCGCAACTTTAATGACTCGATGCGTTAAAGAGCATTAAAAAGTATAACTAAAATTAATTCTCAATAAAAAACTTTTTGAATGATTGAATAATTCACCCAAAAAAATATCTTTGTTCATAGTTATATTTTCTTAGTAATATAGGAATGAGATAGGTAATATAGTTAACTACAGGCCAATCTCACTTTTGCTAATACTTTACAAAAAAAGTTGACTTAGTGATTCTAAAGTACTCGTTTTGTCAGCTTTCTTAATATAAAACAATTGTAACCAAATCAAAATGTAGATACGTTAATGCAAGTCTAATTCTTTCAAAATGTGTTAGAATAGGTACTTATGTTAAAATATTACTGTAATTTTAGGTAGGTGTAATTTCAATAATCCCTACATTGTTCTAGATACGAGTTACTCGTACCATCCGGCTATACACGATGACACTTTCGTGCGACGGAAACAGAGGCGGAATAGGACCACATTTACATTGCAACAGGTAATTTTAAAAAACGCATTCATGGACGTTAATTCGTTTTGAAATATTCAAAAAAGTCGAATCGTATGAGCATGTGGTCAAATCTGGTGACGGAGTTTTTAGGCTGCCTAAAAACCACCGTCATGGCTTGAGTAAGTGGTAATAAATTAGTTTTATCTATAACACAAGAACAAAGTGTCTTCCGTAGAGACAGTAAGAAACATGGCTATTGGGCTAATTAGCTTTTAGATATAAATATATTAATCAAAGTAAATCAAAGAAAAAACGGTCATTGGCATACTGTTCATTGATGTAAAACAAAATCTTATAATTATTTTTGTATAGGTATATTTTATAGTTTTGAGGAAAGAAAGAAAGAAAGCATTTTAGTACCTACAAAATACATTATAATTGTCTATTACAGTTGGAAGAGTTGGAGACAGCGTTTGCGCAGACGCACTACCCCGATGTGTTCACTCGTGAAGATCTAGCGCTCAAGATCAACCTTACAGAAGCAAGAGTTCAAGTAAGTACCTGCGCAGTTATTTATTAAATCGTTAATGAAGCTTTTGGATACTTGAATAGAAACTAGAAGTTCTACAAAACTTAGATAACAAGTGGCAAAATTAAAAAAAAAATAGACTTCAATTTCGTAAAAAGATAAATTTCCAGCACTCGCGAGGTACACAGTTCATAACTCCATTAAGAAAAAAAAACCATGTGTGTAATTTTCCTACAAATCATTATAAGTCAAGTTTGACAGTTCAGGCAATAAAGCTTGTTTTACGATGTCTTGTCGGCCTAGCGTAGTAGGGTGATGGGAGGTGACAGAAACGTCAGATGTCAATGTCATCTCGCACGCTTTGGCTTTGAGACTGAAGAGCTTCGGTAATGCGATGAAGCGGCCCCTTATTTGGAAGATTGACCGTGTGTTGTCGGCCTTATGATGGATCAATCAAGGCCTTTTATGTGATCGTTTGAATACTTAAAATATGGTATGAAGCTATTCCGTGATTTCTCAATCGATATTAAATAAGCTCAGGGATGAATGAAATGTCATGTGACGGACGAGTCATTAAAAATATTGGATTTCGAAAGTAACCATGAAATCTTACCTACTAGTATCATACGTTACATTTTAGGAGAGCGCTATTTATAAGTCATTTAAAAAACATTTCATCAAAACAAAATGATTTAAAATTCGAAAAGCACTATGCAACCTCTTTTTACAGAAACACAAAGAGAAAAAAATAAAGATCAATTTAAACTTACCAAGCCACTGTCAATTCACACTTCACGGATACAGGTTTTAGGCAAATTGCGCTTGTATTATTTATGCCCAAATAAAAATGGCCAATACAGGTGAACCGTCAATACTTGTTATGTACGGCCGGCGCCCGACACGGGGAAATCAGCTAAGTGATAACACTACGGATAAACCAAGTGGTTTATTTCAGTGACGAATAATATGTTTGGTTTTGTATTAATAAATTTGACTGGCAGTAGCTTGACTTACTATGACCGTTAAAGGCGATTCAGATAAGGTCCTTTAATGAACTGCTTTTGACTTAAACTAATTCGATGACGTAAAGTTATGACAGTTAGAACCTAAACTGAATAGTTTAATAATACGTCATGGAACTCATGGTAAGCCTCCAGTTGATGTAACTTAGGATATTTATATATGTTTTCAATAGCTTTTAGTGTGTTTTTTAAGTAATTAGCACTGTATTAAATGGTCCTAATGAAAAAAAAATATATATTTTTTTTCACTTTTCACCAATTGTTTCAAATAGTTTATTTAACAAACATGATATTAGATAAAAATATTTATTTTAAGTTTTGAGATTGTCTCTCTACTAGTGGTAGGTGTAAATTAAATTGATCATCGTAATCTAAAACGATGTATCCATTGTAATCTAAATAAATGTTAACTTACTTACCTCTTTATATTTGGAGGAAAAAAGAAAAGATTTCCTTTTTGTAATCCCATTATATTAGGAACCATCAGATCCCAAAATTGAGCGCCCATCTCGTAATAGCTCCAATCGCCTATCGACACGTGCCTGGAAACATGCATCCGGCCTTTTGTTATATTCCTTGTTCGTTCGTTCGTATGAGCAAGTGGCCAACTCTGGTGACTGAGTTTTTCGGCCGCGTAAAGACCGAGTTAAGTTTCTCGTCGTGTTAAATTACTGAAATATTTTCTTAATTTTTTTATATTCAGTCACTTTAAAAAAAAACCCCAGGGAGATTTTGTTTTTTTCAGGCACAGATCATTCCGCTATAAAAACAAGTGCTATTAAATCAGCCAAACTGCAACGCGATCGTCATGTGAAAAGGCACTAAGACAATATCCAATTTCGTTCTGTCGATTCCACTTCCATTAGTTAACTAGTCCATTGTCAAAACCCACTCTAGTTGCCAAAACCGCCAAAACAGTTGTGAATTGGACACACACGTGGCCAATCAAGGCTGATCCCGATATACTGCTATCGGTATCTTTTGAATCGGTCTTGTTACACTGGTGGTCTGTAACGTGTTTAAGTCGCTCGTCTCGGAATGGTATTATGAGCCGTGTCACTTCGATTTAGCTTGCAGAGGAAAGTAAACTTTATCGTTATAAGTTTAGACTGACTTGGTTTGAATCAAAATACGTTAAAGCTTTACCCATTTTGTTTCTACACTTCAATAATGATAATATAGCCTTACTAGGTTGGACAAAGGAATTTGACATTTACCAAGACAAGCATTAAACTTAAAGGTAACTTTGGTTTTGAGTTCTTGAGTTCTTGCGAACTAGAGTTTGGGTATGATGTTATTGATCCTTAAAACCACGAATATGTGACTGCATTCAAATCTCTTTAAAATTCTGAATTAAAGCTTTTCCGTGCTTTCAATTACATGTTAAATAGCTTTGTCACTAAAGTTGGCCAATACCTTTTATACGAACATACGAGTACATACCTATACTACTTACAGCCAATTGCAATAACGTACTTGAGGTTAAACTCGGATGGCTACTGGGGAGTCAACGGACAGTTTGATCTACCCTTGATCTACCCGTAACTGCTGTTTCAATAACACTTTTTTTAGCAGTAAACGTCTAGTTAGAGTCATATCTGCCGTTTTGTCCGTCCCTCCGAAACGTTTCGTTTCTATATTATGATCTTATTAGGATCATACATTAATGTTGCAAAAAAATAGAGGTTTAAACTCCAGCGTTATTATTTCTTGTTGTAGAATTTTTATTGTTATTTATTTAATTTTTCTTTCCAATAAATGGGCTTAAAAAGCTGATTTTTCTTTACACAAAGAATAAAAACTTTTTTGAGCTTGAGCAACAAAACGCACTACCAATGACAATAATGACATGACATTGATATTGGTATGTTTGTTTTCATTTTACTATTGATTTTACTAGATTTCATGAACTATAGGTATTTATTTGATTTCAATACCTAAATACGTGATAAACTGATTGAAAAACATCACGTAAGTAACAAGATCTATGATATTGCATTTATTACATTCTAACTCTATTTTACTTACTAAAAAAATTTGTGCCTATATCTTATTTGTTTTTAGATGATGCCCAAGCTCTTGTAAAATTCGGAGAATACTGGAGATCATTCAAAAGAATCACCAAGAGCAAAGCTAGGCCACAAGATTCGTGATGGGGTTGGTCGTAATACAGAAGAAAAACAACCCTGATCATCGACGACTTCAATGAGATCACAGAGGACCAAATCACAGAATAAATTGTGTTTGAGTTTGAAAGTGTTTGTCTTTTTTGTTTCCGTGAAATATTAAAAATAATATTATGTATTGCAGTCAGTTTTTATTTCGAGCCTAAGGTAAAAGTACACCTACTACAAGGTTATGCTGGCTGTGTCATATACCTATGAGAAATGTACCCATTCCATATGCGAGTACAACTAAATACACTAATTTCATACCATCATAAAACAACTCTCATCAAATTTTGAGGCAATATTGTCATAAAATTTGCTTGAAACCATTGTTATCGTTGAAGTATCGTCCGATTTCGGGAGCTAACAGCCAATTGCAATAACGTACTTGAGGTTAAACTCGGATGGCTACTGGGGAGTCAACGGACAGTTTGATCTACCCTTGATCTACCCGTAACTGCTGTTTCAATAACACTTTTTTTAGCAGTAAACGTCTAGTTAGAGTCATATCTGCCGTTTTGTCCGTCCCTCCAAAACGTTTCGTTTCTATATTATGATCTTATTAGGATCATACATTAATGTTGCAAAAAAATAGAGGATTAAACTCCAGCGTTATTATTTCTTGTTGTAGAATTTTTATTGTTATTTATTTAATTTTTCTTTCCAATAAATGGGCTTAAAAAGCTGATTTTTCTTTACACAAAGAATAAAAACTTTTTTGAGCTTGAGCAACAAAACGCACTACCAATGACAATATGACATGACATTGATATTGGTATGTTTGTTTTCATTTTACTATTGATTTTACTAGATTTCATGAACTATAGGTATTTATTTGATTTCAATACCTAAATATGTCGCCGCCCCCACCGAATAAAATCGTAATCGTAAAATCCAAATTGTTCAAGAGAATTAAAAAACGGTTTTTGGTCTATAACTTTTCTGTTAGTTTACCTAGAAAGATTGTTTATATGCCAAAACATGGCTTAAAATATAACAAATAATATAATGTTACTAAAACAAATCTACAATTTACCACAACCCAGATATTTAAAGAATAAATATTACCATAAATCAATAATTTTATTTACTATTGTAAACTAACAATACCATATTATTCGTGTAAAACGTTGACATGATCTGTACAGTAATAGTCAAACGCGATAGTATTGACTGCAAAAATGCGGTATCGACTGTATCTGTCTGCATCTGTATTGTGATGTTACCATAGTATTCGGTGTAATAACAAATAATGTCAAATATAGTAAAACTGGATTACGATGTTTTTCCATGGCAAGTGAATGAAGTTTGATTATTGTAATAACGAATACCGTTTAAAATCCTAATGTATATTTCGTCGCAATTGTATTAAAAAATAAGCTTAATAGCCTGCAGCTAAGACTACGTTATACCTACCTGTATAAAAAGTAGCCTATATGTTATTATAGGTCATAAACTATATTTATTCCAAGTTTCAGCCAAATTCGTTCAGTGGTTTTCACGTGAAAGAGTAACAAACATCCACACATCCACTTTTTCACCCATCTATCTATTTATGCATGTATTTTTTTTAATTGTAGCATTTTTAATATTGTTAATTAGTAAAATAGTACATTATGAAGTAAAGAGTATCTAGATTCATAATTATTTGGTCTAGTATAAAAATAATCATTGTTTTGGAACGAAAATAAAATCGTTTAGTTCAGTACTAACTTACTACAGCAATATATTGCTTAGTTGCCCGCAGCTAAATCTACGTGGTACCTACCTGTATAAAAAGTAGTTTTTATGTTATTCCAGGTCATTAACTAGATATATTCCAAGTTTCTGCCAAATTCATTAAGTAGTTTTTGCGTGAAAGAGTAACAAACATCCTAATATCTATTTTTCCATCCATCTATCTATTTATTCATGTATTTTCACAAATTGATGCATTTTTGATATTAATGATCAGTAGAAATGTATAATATTACGTAAAGAGTACCATAGCTGGGCATTAACTCGTTAATCAGTTAATCGTTAATTAACGAAGTTAACATTTTGATTAACGGATTAACTTTTAAGTTAACTTTTTAAGTTCACTAACGCAACGATATAAAAATGTAATTTTACACATATTAACGGATTAACGATTAACGTTAACTTGCGTTAATTCTTCCGAAATGTAACGCTTTAACGTTTAACAAAGCTAACTTTTTTGTAGCGGATTAACGATTAACGAAGTTAACTATTTGATTAACGGTGCCCAGCTTTGAAAAGTACCTACGATCATAATCATTCGGTCTAGTTAAAAAAAACATTGTTTTGAAAGGAAAATGCAATCTTATATTTAAGTATCTACTTACTACATCAATCTATCCATTTCCCTACTATTATTTAATTCTGACCTTCCATATTAAGCTATTGTCTACTTGAAGTTTAGGTGGACATTAATATTCCATCGTAGAAATGTTTCAGGTAGGTGAGTAAAGTACCTACTGCAATGACCGGTTGAGCGTGCCTAATGAATGTTGTTTAAAATAAACCATCTAGTGCAAAATG
This sequence comes from Xanthorhoe spadicearia, assembly GCA_947086425.1. Classification (NCBI taxonomy): domain Eukaryota; kingdom Metazoa; phylum Arthropoda; class Insecta; order Lepidoptera; family Geometridae; genus Xanthorhoe; species Xanthorhoe spadicearia. The sequence continues at coordinate 2,020,812 of OX352209.1, forward strand.
GTTGGTTATAATATCAAGCCGTTATACAATGTATACGAATGCACACGTTTTAACTTTTAAGGATAGTGGCAAAACTTGAGCTGGAATACTACGAATGATCTTTTGAGTTATGAACATCTTTGTACTCTTGATGATGTTTGTGCCTAATATGGGAGCATCCCTGAGGAGAGTAGGTACTTGATATGAATGTGGATGAATATAGGTATAGAGGTAGACCCAAGAAAAGATGGATGGGTTGTGTGAAGGATGACATGAGTAAGAAAGGTGTGAGTGCTGACTGCTGAGAGATGACGTCTGAAAGAGGGAAGTGGAAGAAGAATACATGTTGTGCCGACCCCACATAGTGGTATAAGGGCAGAAAGATGATGATGGGAGCATCCACTTAAAAACAATTTGAGGATCTGACGAGGATCTTGAAACTTAACTATCACACTGTAGTGTATAACTACCGTATCAGGCGCTTATGTCACGAGTCAGTCATACCCCAGCCGTCATACCGGACGGTTGTGTTACAGTGCGAGTGGTAGAGCGTTGGTGAACCGGGTGTAATATAAGGCGAAAACCAATACGTTACATGTGGCCACGAGTAAAATGTGAATAACTAATTACTAGTTAAACAGAGAAATATATAAGTGAAAAAAAGAGGTTAAGTGAGTGACACAGTTCCTTTACACCACACACTTTAGGTACTTACTTATTGGGTAAGTACCTACGTATCTATTTATTTGAGTTATTGAGCTAAAATAGTGAAAGTTTTTGTTATTTTAATTACCTACTTACCTAAGTACCTGCACAGTGTTCTAAAAAATTATTCGATATTTAATTTTAAAAATAGTTAAAAATCGAGAATTAATAAACCGATTTATTATTATTATTACGAGCCTGTAGCGTTCCACCGCAGGATAAAGGCCACGCTTCCTTTTCTCCACTCGTCTCTATTAAGAGCTAGTCCTCTCTCTCTCTCGTCTCCACTCGTCTCTAATAAACCTATTTATTAAAAAAATATCTATGTTATTGTCAAACACCAAATATTATATCAGTGTACCTATCGTAACCTGTCATTAATTTTCAAACCATCTCGCGACCCTATCATCGTTATCTTGATTGCTATTTTTTGTTGTCCAAGAAGGATACAGTATTCAACATTACAATTCAAATTATCTGGTTAGATAAATCGTAAATACTTTTACAATACACAACAACTCATAGTTTTTACCCGAATAATATGGTAATGGATTGTGCCAAAATTAAAATGTTTTTTTACAACCGAATAAGATCGTAATGACAGCTTACTATAGAAAGTAAGACAGTTTGGTGTCGGTATTAACCTGTTACGATGTTATTCGGGGGAAAAGGTGTTCATAGTTTCCGGCGAATAATACTTTAATAACCAATACATATTGTCTAAATCCTAAAGTACTTGTACGAATGAGCTGAAAAAAATTGACAAGGTGTAATCGGGCCTCTACAATAATTATTTCGAATAAAAGCACTTCTATCGTAATGGTCGGTTACGATGATATTCGGTGGGGGCGGCGATGTGATAAACTGATTGAAAAACATCACGTAAGTAACAAGATCTATGATATTGCATTTATTACATTCTAACTCTATTTTACTTACTAAAAAAATTTGTGCCTATATCTTATTTGTTTTTAGATGATGCCCAAGCTCTTGTAAAATTCGGAGAATACTGGAGATCATTCAAAAGAATCACCAAGAGCAAAGCTAGGCCACAAGATTCGTGATGGGGTTGGTCGTAATAGGTACAGAAGAAAAACAACCCTGTTCATCGACGACTTCAATGAGATCACAGAGGACTGAGAGGACCAAATCACAGAATAAATTGTGTTTGAGTTTGAAAGTGTTTGTGTTTTTTGTTTCCGTGAAATATTAAAAATAATATTATGTAGGTATTGCAGTCAGTTTTTATTTCGAGCCTAAGGTAAAAGTACACCTACTACAAGGTTATGCTGGCTGTGTCATATACCTATGAGAAATGTACCCATTCCTTAAGCGAGTACAACTTGCACTTGGCAGATTCATTCATGGTTAATTCGTCTGAAAATTCCCTTCCATCCCATAATATATTTTGTTTAGATACCTTTATAAGTTAGGTATGTAGACTACATATGTTTAATAAATAGCATCAGATTCTATAAAAAATATCATCAAAACTAAATACACTAATTTCATACATCATAATACAACTCTCATCAAATTTTGAGGCAATATTTTCATAAAATTTGCTTGAAACCATTGTTATCGTTGAAGTATCGTCCGATTTCGGGAGCTAAGCGAACTGTCACAATTTGCAACTGGAGTTTAGCTAGAAATGTTATTGCAACGCTCAATTTATGTTTTCCATACATTTACCTATCTGTGGATAGCAAAATGCCCTCCGAACAGAAGATTGTAGTCGCGGATTGATATTCCTATCCAGAGTCGTTTATTGAAACGCAAAAACGCACTAACAGCGGATTACAGTAGGCATTTTGACTGATAGTTAAAAGTCAGCAGGTTATTGAAATTGGCTGTAAGCGAACTGTCACAATTTGCAACTGGAGTTTAACTAGAAATGTTATTGCAACGCTCAATTTATGTTTTCCATACATTTACCTATCTGTGGATAGCAAAATGCCCTCCGAACAGAAGATTGTAGTCGCGGATTGATATTCCTATCCAGAGTCGTTTATTGAAACGCAAAAACGCACTAACAGCGGATTACAGTAGGCATTTTGACTGATAGTTAAAAGTCAGCAGGTTATTGAAATTGGCTGTTAAAGATTTTATTTTCCATTGGTACGTCACATCCCCTCTGTATCGCCCCTCGCACCTCAGACACGTGCTTTTGGGATTAGGGGTGTCACCGAACGAGTTGAAACTCTGGACTACCATTCATTATAATTGTATGTGAATGTGACTTTGACTAATATTCCGGGAACTTGATACGTTTGAGACGAATTGAATTGCTTGTGAAATGGGAACCCTTTCTCTAATAATATTGGAAAAACAAGTGGGAAAATTAAAAAAAATGTAGTAATTTTCTGCACTGTGGTGGTGGATTTCTGTTCATAAGAAAATCCTCAAAGTTTTCTATGGAACCGAGTCTTTGGAAGTGTACTACGAGTCTATTCAATCGATTTTCATTGAAGTGGCCATTTTAGCCCCCGATAGATATAAGAAGCAATCATTTTACTGTGCAATTTCAACAAAATTGTATCCCATAAATCATATTTCAATTCGAGGTATGCTCCACGTACGTGTAATCCAATATGTCTGCTGGCCATTGCTTCCTTTTATATTTTTCGGACGAATTAGCCCCGACACGGACAAGGATGGAATCAAATTGAAAGCCGACTCAATTATATTAGGGCTAAGGGCTGCTGGCTTGTTTTGGATTGACGGGTGATCGATAGGATAATCTACTGAAAATTCTTCGGTTTTGTGATCTTGTTTGGGTATAAATGGTTCATCTTAGACCTTCTTTATCTTTATTTTTGCTTAGATTTATTTATTTTTGTAACTCAACGAACGCTCAACCAACAGTTTTGGTTTTGTTGTCACTATGTTTAGTATACTTGAAGCCAGTTTCTGATTAGTTAACTCAACATCGTAGTTATTTGTATTGAACATTTAAAAAATACTACCTTCTAAAAATGATGACAGAAGCTTAACATATCCTAACAAAACTTGATGAAAAAAACTTCAATTATTTTTAACAATGTTTACACACTCTGTTTAATTTAATCTCAAAAACGCACTTCTTCAAGCGCGAAAAACAAAAAACCTCAAACAATTCCCCCAATTTGACATTGACAAGAGATGCTTGTGTTAAAACAATAGGGCTGTCACGCAAACAAAGCGAACGACACTTGGCGTTGTCGCAACCCTATTGCATAGGGCTGCTAATAGCAAGTAATTGTTTGTAGATGATTGTGTTTGTTATGGATGAGTGGTTTGTAAACTTGTAAAGGGTATTTGTTAATTGCGTGTCAATAAGACAGTAATTATCGCGACTACCTTAAATAAATATGTAGCTACTGTAAGTAATTTATATTTAAGTAACTTACTTTTTTTGATGTCTTAATTATTGCTGTATTTTTTCGAATCTCTATGTTGTTATTGTTAGGTACTATACTCGATTTCACATTTGATGTATATTCGTAATATACAGATAATTCTGGTATGAAATTGAGACTACCGTATAAGACGAATTTTCACTACGTCAAAACTATTATTATGTATTTTGAAGTTTTTTTATAATCATTGTTCCCCTTAATATAAATATTACGATATTTTGCGAGCTAACCAATTACAATTCCCCGGGTGGTGTGGTAACCCTACCGGCGTGCGACAACTCTAACGACGCGTCATATCGAACTCCTGTTTGCTCACAAGTCGAGGAAAAATTTGAAAAACATACGGTAGCATACACTGTCATAAGACGCATTCAGACAAATTAGATTTTAAAATTGTAGTTAATGTTAAAAAATGTTTCTTTAGAATTATAAGGTTACAAAAAGGAATAAATACTTGAACCAGTTAAACCATCTGAGGACCAGTTTGTACAATCTATATTAGTAAAATAAACTGATCCAAGACACTGCGAGACGGTATAGTGCCCAAGACAGTGGCAGTAGTGTCATAGGACATCTTTATTAAACACCAACCTATATGCACATTATATATCGATCTACTTTGAGAATGTTTCTACTTTGCTTGGGATTTTGTATTTTTAATCTTCATTTTAAACGCCCTATTATTTACTGTCGTATATTTCATTGTTTTACAGAGCAGCAACCCTACGGGCTGTCGCTCTATATCAATCATTGTGTGAATTAAATCAGGGGTGAGACGAGGTGTCACTTCTGCTACGATTGGTGTGCTTTCTTTGTGATGTTGATTCACTTTTGATATTTTATTTTGACTGGCGATGTTCCGTTTGTCTTTTGTTTTGTGATTTTAAGGCCCCGGTCTCGAATTCTGCGGGCTGCGGGGCGGGAGCGGGCGACGAGCGGGCAATGAGCGGGCAATGAGCGGGCGACGAGCGGGCGACGAGCGGGCGACCAGCGGGAGACGAGCGGGCACTGACAGTCCGCGCGTCATCATTGTGTAGTGTTGTGCGGATAGATAAAACAAATCTCATTTTCTATTCCTGGTTCGATGTTTTTGATAAAGTACCTAAGTACTTAGAAATGTAACTATTATTACTATTATTACTATTAAAAAGAGATAAATTAAAAAGAGATCGAAACTAAAACCATTTTAATTACAACAATTTTGATTTACGTTTTTCATTTGTATATTTTTCGTGTGAACAATTTGTTTGGTTCATTAAGTATTCACGTACAGATGAACAATAACTCTCACATTTAAACAAAAATAAAAAAATAAATTGTATGGATTCAATTCAGTCTCGCTCGATCCCCTGAACCATGAATAGGTACAACACTACACCGCGTAATCTGTCCGTCTTGCCAACTGTACCATCATCTAAGTAGCTATATCTTTTGCAAAAAGTTTCCAGATAACCATATCAATCATCATCATCATCATCACGTCTACATTTGTTGCATAAGTACTTGTGGTCGGTTATATATTAGGTACTTATGTAAAAAGTGTTTATTTGTTTTTGCTTTTTTTAAATCAAAATATAAAAAATCATTGACGTCTTTTTTCAAAATAATTTGCTTGAATGGTTGATTTAGTGGAAAGTTGCTAGAAAAATTGATCAATCGTCTATACTTTATTTCTTGAAGCGAGCTAATAGGAGGATAAAATAAACTCATGTGATTGGTTGTCAAAAATAATTGTGTATCTCTTGATTGGCTAGATTGTCAAATCAATTGTCAATTGTCAAATCTAGCCAATCCAATTATTTTCGACGACCAATCACGAGCGTTTATTTTTGTTCCTATTAGCTCGATTCAAGAAATAAAGTATAGCTACAATTTTATTGAAATAGTTGCTGATATATGATATTTAAAAATTGCTAGAACTAGCTATGAAGTTGCATAGTTGGCAATGGTGACTGTCAGTGCCCGCTCCTTGCCCGCTCGTTACCCGCTCGTTACCCGCGCCGCTGCCGCCCCGCTGCCCGCAGAATTCGAGACCGGGCACTTAGAACCTCAATAGGATTTTTGTATCAAGTGAGTCAATGAGAGACACTGATTTTGGACAGTAGGTACACATTTAAGTTATGTTATTATTTTTTTAATCGCTTTCTTTTTTATCCATAACTTTAAAATAGAGTTGTTGAGTAAAGTAATACGCAATAATGTGTACCTACACTTTGCTTTCTTTGATTCGAATATGTGGCTTACTAACAAACAAGCAAAACTGATTATTTAAAACAATAAATATCTATTATTTCAATCATGATTAAGTATTTAAGATTACTTATTTTATTACACAACAAAACATTATCTTTAGTATAATTTACTAATAAAGCTAAAGGTAATATGTTTACAAGAACCCTACGATTTGAAATGTATTAATCAACAAGCAAAATTAAAACCGTTTTTGATTCAGATGAATGAGATTAATTTCTTTACCAAAATAATATAAAAGAAAGTAAGTAGAAGAATAATACCCATGAAGTCATTACATCGTTGTCGCTAGGAAATAAATCGGCACTTTTCCAAGAAATTGAATTGCAGCCAACCGCTCTATGATATCGGTAAATTTTCTACTGAGAGAATTCAAACGATTTCAGTTTATAAGAATTGCTATTTCTATTAAATTTTGCATTGTGGTTGTCTTTGAACATTTATCAAATAGGCGATGAACAGTTTCTTATTAGTTAGTAATTTTAATATTCAAATAGTTATATTATAGTTTTTTGAGGTTCGAATTTACAATAATATTATTTAAGAAGCTTATTTAAGACTAAAGATATGGCTTTAAGGCAATACTGACATCAGACACTTGATTTGATATTCCTAATTTTAGTGACTTATGCTTACCATACCTTACATTTCTTGATCATTTTGCAAGTGTTTTTCCTCATCAAATTTTTATTTAAAGGCCGACTACTTTTCATAATTATTTAAATAACGACTAAATCTATGTGCTGAACAGCTTAAGGCTTTCATATTATTTACTGTAAGAACGTTAAACTCGACGTACCATGAATTACACCACTCTCAACTTGGAATCTAATTATTCCGTGGTTAGGATGTGCGAAGAACTTTGGAGATGTTAAATAAATAATTGATTGAGCGCACTTTGAATTTAATTAAGAGGTTTCACTTTAAGAGTTGTACCTATTTTTGTGTAGCAAAATTTAGTGCTACGATCTCGTAGCACTTACGTAGCAATCTTGTTTCGTAGCAAAAAAACATGTTTTTGTAAAGTTTTCGTCTTGTGGATTTAGCATACTATTCTAACTACCGCTACTTACAGCAAAGAGACGTGCGCCACGAGCGCTGCAACGCACTCGAAACGTCGGGAAATATAAAATAATAAAGTAAATACGTGATAAAGTCCCGTAAATTCATATAAATTATGTCTAAAGATCGCGAAAGTTTAAATTGTACTAATACGTGATTTTTGTAGGCTACATTGCTATTCGGCGAGGATTCAAAATGCTGTCAACTTACGCTCGCTTATAACTTTCTTATTGATAGATAGATTACTATGATGCTTAGATGGTGGTAATGCAAATATTTTGTTATTTTCCCTTAGAAAATAAAAATAATCATAATTGAATTATAGATACCATCTCAATAAGTTCTCACATCGGAGCCAAGAAAGCTCTCCGGATCTCTTCGAGATCTCGCATCTCCCGCGAGGGTGCTAAGGGGGTGCAATTTACCCCTAATCATGTGATGAAAAACTTACCGCCACATTCTATCCTCTTCTCATACATTATGTATGACAGCTCGACTCTAATCACTTTTGGAAGTATAGCAATTAGTTAATAAATTACTGTTTAGGTAAACTGGGTTAGGATTAATTTGTTCTGATCTTTTAGATGGATTATAGACTGTACAAACATGTCTAAGCTTGAGGTGACTGTCTTTAACCTTTTTGCATATTTCGATTCTTAAACACGTGTTTGTCCTAGGTAAGACAAATGTTTGGTAGTAAATATAACACGCTATGTAATACAATATCACAAATCATAATTTAATTCCAGGATTTTTATATCTTGAAAAAATAGTAATTATGTAAACATTCTAGACAAACCAGTATCAGAAGTCTAAATTTTAGCATGTTTTTTTATGAAACCAACTGAATCAATAACGAATAATCCTAATTAATGTACTAAGTAATTGAATACTAATTAATCGGAAGTGGTTCATGGCTGACCAAAGACGATTTCACAAACGAGAAAATAAGTTAATTACTCTAAATATAACATGTCTACCGCGCCCTGTGACAGCTTGTCTATCCATTTACTTTGAGTTACAATGTTTATTCCGTAGACGTTCCCGCTTAAACAAGTAACAACATAGCTTTTAATAACCCACCCGAGTCTACTTAAAAATTAAAAAGTTACGGTTGAATTACCGTACACGGCGCCATTAGGGTCTTTTAATAAACTCGCTTGCATCGTGTGCGGGGGCCCTAATAAACTCGCATGACACTTCGTGTGTAAGAGCTTTAAGCGTCTTGTGTAATGCTGGTTAATTAAGAGCTAGGAGGTAAGTGCTGGAGCTTTGAGCGTTTTTAATTAGTCTGGAAGTATTTTGATAGAGATTAAGTTAGAGACAGAAATACACTTACAGATAAAAATACAGATCATTTAAATTGATTAAAATAAAACCAATCAAGTTAATCAGAAGCCTAAAGACTTTTTTAAAGGCATTTAGCCTACAAAGCGGTACTTATATTATTACTTATGAATAACTAAAAACTAAGTATTTGTGTTACGCTATCATAGGTAGGTACTAATATTACAAAATTCAATTTTATGTGTAAGTATAAATGTTTGTTTTTCCTTAACACTCAAACGGCTGGAGAGATTTGAATGAAATTTGTACCTGAATAGTTTACAAACTATATAATATGTGATTATACATCCTGGATTAATACATAGGCTACTTTTGATGCCAGTATTTCCACGGGGACGGGGTGACGTACAGCAAGTTACCCATAAATGTAAAGTTAACACTACACAAATTAAAATGTACCTAACGAAGTAAACATACTGAAGTTAAATTCCGAAAACTCAAGCCAAGTTTACGTAAAACTCACCACTTCAGCTTTAAGTTAAAAAGCTAACTTATCACTCACCTAATTACGAATAACATTTTCATACGTGAAAGTTACCGTTAAGTTCTGACGTGAAAATGTGTTAAGCATGGAAACGGGTTAAGTTATATTTTACGAAAATACGGTTGCCGTTACAAGACGTCCAGTATATACGATAGAAAAAGGGAAAGAAAAATGTATTTATATGGCGGTTACTATCTTTTTTCGTTGACATGGGAGTAAGAAAAAAAACATTTTCTTAACCTGTATTAAATTTAACGACGACACGACGAAAAATGAATTTAACCAATAGGTTATTGCTTAAATTAATAAAAACAATCAAGTATCCTTAGGTGGCACAACATGGCACACCATCGCCAAGAGTGGCGTGATCGAGAAGAGGCCTTTACCCAGCAGTGGGTGTTACCGGCTGGGTAGATAGATAGATCCTTAGGTGGCTTAAAAATTACTACAAAGTTTTTTTTTAAACTCTACTGACTATTCACGAGTTGTTTTATAAAAATGGTTGTCCAACCCATAGGTAATTACAAAAATACAATACCTTTCAGCTATTATGCTACAACAAAGAAGGCAATTGCCCGACCGCCCGCTAAGTAGTGTTATGCTCTTCACACCAAACAATATTTGTTATTGTTTAACCCGAGTGCACTCGATGTGGCGATGCAAACAGTTTGGCGATTGGAGCCCCCTACTGGTTTACGAGTTAGGGTTGTCACAGATAGGAAATAATTTTTAACATTTTGTACGATTTAAAAGTATCTATCTAGTAGTAAACGTGATGATAATTTTAGATTTAGAGAAACAAGACAACCTTGTGAATTGTAATAATATGCATAATTTTTCTTAAACAAAGATATTGTTGCCATAATTATTGTTAAGAACGGCACAGCACCTTTTTTCATTTCCTTCATCGACTCGCAACGCCATCTCAGTACAAGTTACTCCTTTCGAATATAAATTATATCCTTAGTTACACCGCCAATTTACCATTTATTAATCTTGAGATAGTCTATGTAAGAAGATACATATGAATCCATTTAAAAATAAACAATCGAAAAAACGGAGCATGACAACCCTAAATCACCCCCTAAGCAAGAGGCTAGTAACAAATATCTGAAGAGCCCTTATTCAATACGTTTCCTAAACTAAATGAGAGTGGAGTCAGCTCAGCTTTTAATGGACGTATTGATAAAGCGACACAGTTGCATGTTGACATCTGTTCTTGTGAGTTACAACTTTGTCAGCTTAATGGAAGGATGAACATGAATAAATTAATAGACGATCGTCTCAATTTGGGTTTAATGAAGGTTTGATATTTTATCGATTCAAAATACTTAATTAGTTATAAGAAACTGTATGAATACTGTATCTTGTAATATTACAAAACTTGACATTGTACAGAATGAAGTGAGAAATGAAAAATATTGTAAATAGTAAGAAAAACTCATAGAATTTGCACTGTGTTTTTCAATTAAGCGACTCTTTAAATTTTATTCTTTAAACAAATTTACAAATATTATAAAAAATCTCTTAACATGACCAACATGACTGAGTCCTAACGTTTTTATTTTCCGTAGTATTGATAAGATGCTTCTCAAGTCGGCGCCCCCAGAAAAAACAAAAAATAAAATCATCGTTACATCGGGTAGGGTGCAATCCTCTCAACGCGTTCAAATATTAATTCTGCCCTTGTAAGATAAAAACTATTAGGGTAGGATTATGGTGGATTATTATTTTAACTAAATTAGCTTAGTATCACGAGGGACCGGGCAGACCCTTCAGGTCAAAGAGTAGACAACTGAATTAGTACCTTTGCTTTCACCTGACTGTTTATTTGGGAGAATAAAATCGATTTCCGCTAGCAGATGGTATAAAATCACTTGCCACACCTTGCAAACCCCTGTAATGTGTAATATTTATCACATTTAAATAATATCAAATCTATTATTATATTTGGACAATAAAGTAAATCGTAATTGTGTCTAACTTATGAAAATGAAAGCTAAGACGGACGACTTTCACTATAACATTCGTCATGAAAAATAATTAGTAGGTACACCTGCTTTTCTAATGTCTTATCTGTGCAATTACAAACTTTCTAATCTATGCCACAAACATTTCGTAGCACTCTACCAGAGGGCTTATTAAAACCAAATTGCGAAAATTGCAGTGCAAATGTGGCCCTGTACTTGGCTAACCGGCTTACTACCACCCAGTCTCACCAGACCCTTCATATCATGGCTTTTGTTCGACTTACCGGGTCTGAAGTGTCTGGTTATTGGCGTGATCTAGCCAGTATTTCAAGAACTGTAGCTTAGAGTATGTTGGTCTGAGAGGCAGGTCAGGTTATTTCGGGTTGGTAACCCTTAGTGTGGTGAATGATTTGTAATCTTGGAGTAATAACGACAAGGGGGCTAATGATGGGATATTACGACCAGCGGTGTTGACAGCTCGTAAGGATTACTGGGTAGTTATGGTTTAATATTTGATGATGGCGTTGCCAGGAATGTGTGAGCACATAAAATAAACATTGTATCTACCTATTGTAGCGATGCTTGTATTTTTCAAGTTTGGTATTTAAGTTTAAAAGTGAACCAAAATTTGAAGGGCTTGAAAGTCTAATTAGAAAACATACGAAGTTGCAACCATATTTTAATGTGCATGTATTGTTATAAAGGTTTGGTTTCAAAATCGGCGTGCGAAATGGAGGAAAGCGGAGAGATTAAAAGAAGAACAGAGGAAGAGAGAAGGAGCTGATATAGTGACTAAGCGAGACCCGTCTGATGATAAGGTATACTTATAATATCAATTATAAGATCATCGTAATCTTTAATACTGTTATATAGGTCAATTTAGCTATTATTTAAATGATTACAGTTTTTCACAAAACTTATTTTTTTATGTCTTTATCGATGAGTTTATTCTCAAATCAAAGATTTATTATATCACAAAACTACGTTTCAATTCTTCGATAGCTTTCTTATACCATCATCATTGATAGGGTTCATCAGAATGCGGTATGTCCCGAGGCTCAGCCGAAGCGTCGCCTGTATCAGGCGGGGGATCGCCGCGCGGCTCGCCACCCGTCACGCCGGGCTCGCCGCGCCGCTCACCGCACCGCTCGCCAAACCGCTCACCTAGGCACGAGAGGTATTAGTTATAAGGATCGGGATTAGAATTAAATAAGAATGAAGTGACGCAGTGGGTAAAAACCTGCCTGAAATGTAAGTTGCAGGGTCGATACCGCTTCGAGACAAATGTTTGTATGGTCTGTATTTTCTATCATCATGGGTGGCTTAAATTATAGTCCATTGCTGGGTATAAGCCTTTCCCTCAAACACCATTCTATTTTCTATGTTAAACTTGAAATTACATTCATAAGTAGGTATATTTACTTCATATCTGCCTCTTGAAACACATTATAATGTATATCATGTATCTCGCTCTAGCAGGTCTGAGACTAGTTGTGCGTCCCCGGCGCCGTCTGTCGGCAGCGTCGGCTCAAGAGACGCGGGCCCCGATCAGCGACCGCAGCATAACATCTTCTCGCCTTTTGATCAGTGAGTACATCATTGTCCCGGCTTTTAAAGTCGTTAAGTCATAACGACTCTTAGGCAGCTTAAAAACTCCGTTAACGAGTTGGTCATTTGCTCATAAAAACAAATCTATACTTTTCGATCTGTAGCTTCTGAATTTCGACGGTTCTGCAATTTTCACTGTGTTGTCGATGTAATAGTTTTTGTTTTAATTTATTTTTACAATCTTATGAAAATTTGCTGGCACAAAAAGCAGTGGATAGAGCGATTTTTTTGTTATAATTATAAAATTTTTCTACTATTTTTTTCTTGTTTATGTAAAAACTACTACTAAATATGAAGCTTTATTGTAAGTTATACATCAGAATAATTTATACCTATACCTACGCAAAAGAAGTTAGTTTAACAAGCATTCATGGGTTTAATAAGCGTAGTGTTAAAATACCACCCACAAAATACTAAACGCACACCACTTCAACTTTGATTAAAGGCCTCTTGTAATTCTTACCACAAACAGTCGCATTAAACTAGCGAATCCTAATTGAAACCGTAATGAGATCAATGAGATAAAAAGCCGGTGAACGTAAATAGCCGGTCAGAAATAATGATAATACGTAAAAAATTCAAAAATCTAGAGTTCAAATCAGTTTATTTATCTAAGACTAGCAACACGTTCCGGCTTTTCATTAAAACACCCGTGGTGTTTTAATGAAACTACCGGGATAAAATATAGCCTTTATCCATCCCGACAGTCCACCTTAAACATCGGTGAAAGAATTTTTGAAATCGGTTGAGTAGTTTCGGTGAAATGTCTACCGCTCCCTGGGATACAGTCGTGATCATATTTCATTTCATTTTTTTTGAGCAAGAATAGCCGAATTTACAAAATTAGCCGGACATCAAACATCTCCAATCGTAACGAAGTTTATTAGTGTGTCGTCATTCAGTAACGAAGATGTGAGTTTATGGCAATTACTCGGTTAGGACATTTAAGCTTCGGACTCATCAGCTGTAATTATATTGCGCTCGTCGAGATGAGACTCGATGGCGAAGTTGAAAGATGGGTATTATGAGATTATTTACTTTTCTGTTGCGAATATATATTTAGTCTTCTTGGCCGTTTTCGGCTATAGAGACACATTGGCGTAGTTGTTCGTGTTTTTTATCCATTCTACACATCGGTGAAAGAGTTTCGGAAATCGGATGAATACTTTCGGAGATTACCTCCTACAAACAACCAACAACTTTAAAGTTACTAAGTAATGATACTAGGTACTGATAGTTTTAAGGGAAGCCTGTACCCAGCCATAGGTGTAGTCAGGCGATTTTCATTAGAGGATAACCCAAAACAAACATAAATTCTACAGCACGCAAGTTTTACAGTAAACATTAATGAAACCTGTTATTTATTGAAACAAAGCGGTCGAGTATCACGCCCCGCATTGATTGACAATGATTTAATGCCCCCAATTTACTATAATTTACCAACGCTGAAGTATTTAGGCCAGCTATTTTATTTGTAAGTCGTAAACATTTTATTGAATATCATTACGTGAACAGATTTTTATTGAACGTTTATTATAATGCTATGATATAACAATGCTGTATGATTTATATAATTACTACGTATAGTCAAATTAAATATGTACCTACTTTCTTCAAATATTTTTTAAATTAATATAAAAGGTAATAATAGTAAGAACAGTTATTTAACAGCTTGTTTACTAATAGAAAGATTCTACTGTTTATAGCACTATCTAACGTCTTCCGATAAACAGTTTAAGATCAATCAATCTATCATTTATTTGCACAAAAGACGTACTTAGATTATACTTGGTAAACATATAAAATCAAATTATAAATTCTTAATTCAGTATTGTGAAAAGTCTTCCCATTGCTCAAAACTCCGACCACGAAACATCGCTTTTGAAACTTACTCGTTAAGCAACAGTTTACTTAAGTCTGCAAGATTCTGTTTAATCGAATCAAGCAGAGTTTAATTGTCAATATCGAGCTTAAACCCACTTTGTAAATTAACTTTAAACTTTAATTGGTTAAGTATCGATCTTCTTAATTATGATTGAGACTTCGTTTTGACTTTGACACGAATTAAGTATGATTTAGGAGATTGGACGGGGGGAAAGTGTCTTTTGATAGTAAACTCGGGAGTTTTCATTATTAAAATACAGAACGTATAGAGTGAATATTGCTTGCATTACCTTACTGTGACAATTGATGCTAAACTTGCCTTTTATGTAAGTTATACCATAACCCCCTTATTCATGTTGGGCCAGTAAACTTAAATTATCTAAAACGGAATTAAATTTGTTGCATCTCTTTTCGTTGCCAATGGAGTAACAAGAAAAAAACATTTACATAGACTTACTTATGAAACCTATATTAGATTTACTAATCTTTATGAACAAGACCTTAAACATGTAAACAAAATGTGTCGTTGAATGAAATAATAATCTGGCTTTATATTCGTCTTTCAAAAAACATTATTTTATAGAACACTAATAGACATGTAGACAAACGATAAAACTGATCAGAATTGACATTTTATTCGACTTTCATCAAAACAGCTCCTGAAAATCGTCTGATTTTAAGCTTATTTTACGTGTAATTGATTCTATAAACAGCCAAAAAGCCCATGAAACGATAACATGCAGTACAAACAGCTACAATACAATTTGCTGTAAGGATTAAGTCACGCTGTGGATTAGCGCGTCGACAAATGGTCGACTAACGAATTTATGTGTCGAAGCGGCGGGTGTGTTCGCGTAAATGTTGCTGTGTTAGCTTGTATGGAATTATTACATTGATTATCTTTTATTTAATTAAAGAAACTAAATTATAATATACAAGTATCACGTTCCGGCTTTGCACGGCTATGCTAATAAAACTACCGGGATAAAATATACCAGAGTTTCAGAATTCGATTGGCATAAAAATTAAGAGATAGTTTAGTTCAGTTTTACATCATCCTCCTCCCATGTTTTATCGCGGTACTGAACGTCTTAAATACGAGTACAAGATAAAACCTACCGTTAAAACGATATGCTAAAAGTTTAGTATTAAAAACATGTTAAATATTTGAGTATCAAAAGCGGCAAGCGAATCGCGAACAACCCTTCAGTATCACATCGCGGGTACAACAGGCCCCGTAATCTATTTGTCATATTAATGTGGACAATTAGGCCGGCATGCGGGCGCAAGGGTTGACGCGAAACGGGTTCGTTACACCGACCAATTACTCGCGCGACTGTACTGTACTGTCACAGAGGAAATGTGATAAACAAATTGACAAATGGAATTAATACATCTGTTTTATTTGATTACCCACCACTAAAAGCTTAAGTCGTACGTTTTTCGTACTTGTTGTTGTAGTGTGTATACTGTATAGCCAAGCACAGAATTTTGAAACCCGGCTTGTGTTAAAAAAACCATATGATAATATTCTGCTTACATACTTTTTTTTGAACACATAAAACCTACATAGAAAATACCCATACTTGCAGATCATACAAATATTGCCCCGTGACTGGGATTCAACCAGCAAGACTCTGCCTACTAATTTAAACAGAAGCTACCATATCATCATCATTTGTGGCCCAATTTCACTGGAAAGCATTGAGTGATCTCTCTTTCTTCTGTCCCTTGTTTTTCGGCAATCGCGACGAATTCAATCCGATTATACACATAAAATTTCAGTACAAATGTAAATACAATTGCCGGGCTGTCTGTACAACGTAATGTGGTTTTAATCGACGCTTTAATTTGATTCTCTGATAGCGATTCCGAAATGGTGTTGAATTAATGGCTGTAATGAGAGTACGGCTTAATTGATGAATTGTGTAAATTACATTTTGTTAACCACACTATATTTCTGGGAATGATACTAGGTTCATTTTGATATCGTTATTATTTTCTCGTGAATCAATATTAGCTTTTAAAATGGAATTTCCGATGTATATTAAAAATGAAGTACAATAAAATACATGAATTGAATATGGTAGTATGGTATTGTCTGTCTGTGTGCCAATAAAAAAATTCTAATATAAATAAAACTTTCTAATAAATGCATCTTATATGAACTTGACAAAAGTTTATTAATAAGATGTGGTGATGGATTATATCCAATGAACAAAACCTCAATTTCAATCCAATTGTCTGTGTTTCTCTCTCCTTTATACATTGAAGTTATTTTACCAACCAATTTTAAAACAATCAACAAATCGATAACTTCGCAAGAAAGCTCACATTTTTCTGTTCCAACGCACATCAATGATTCAACATTTTTCAGCCGCTCAATTCAGTTACGCGCATAATTCAATAACAGTTCAGAATACAAATTGCCGTCGCGACTCTAGACAGTTGATACATTTATTATGATAATACATTGCTCATGAGTACGTAGAGCACACGAGTAAACTAAACCGAAGAAAAACTTCCTAAAAATAAACACCTTTTGAATGAGAATTATTCGACTGTTTTTTACATGTTAGAAAAAAATATGATCACGGCTGTCTCAAGGTGCGATAGAAATGTTCTTTCTAGCTTTGGAATTTTCAGATTCTTTTGATGATGTAAATAGTGTAAAAGTGTCTAAATACATTTTGACACATTTTACATTTTCTACGTCTGTTATGTACATATTAAAAAAATATTATTTTATCAATATTGCTTTTCTATTCGCTACTTTCTACTCGTGTGTTTGAATATGTAGAGTTGTGTAATTGAAGACGTGAAGTAAAACCACTCTGCAGTGCCGGTTCAAATGAATTTCCTCTACAAATGAAATTCGCGTTAATTTCAGGGAAATTTCGTATACGCTGTATAATTTGATGCAAAATATTTTATTACGGCTTTACGGTGAAAACACGTGAATGTCTAATTAAATAATTATTACCATCTTATCAAGCTAAGCAACTTATTGAATATGATAGATATTAATATTCAACATTTGTAAATACACATAATGTGCCTAAAAACGCCCAGACTCGTGACAGATGTATGTAAATCATACAAATATTTGTACCCAGTGGGATTAAGCCGAACGTATAAAAACTGGATATATAAAAAACGTTTCATGGTAATTAAATTGAAACCAAATCAAGGCCGTTCTCATAACAATCATTCCAATGAATAAGACTTCAATTTCATTAGTCTCGAATAAAATTATATAAACGCACGCGCGCATTGACGTACGTAAGCAAATGATTGTCGTAATGTTGGCGCTACGAGAATGTATGGTTATTGAGGTGGCTGTAGGTCACAAACATGCCTTATTATATAGTTCAAAAGATATTGAGATACAGCTGATAGGAAATGTAAAATACTATAGACGAATAAGAAAATATTACTAATTGAAAACAGTAAATACAAGAAGATCCAGACTTGGTTTGTCTCATATGAAAAAAACTTATTTCCTTGACCTATTTAAAATACCAAATATAGGTACATCTATCTTTTTTATTAGGATTAAAAAACAATTGAACATTGTTAGGTTTAACATGTCGCACTTTGTCAAAGTAGTTTTTGTTTGTTATTAACGTTTTATGTGATGATTTGATTTGGAATTCTCAAAATAAGAACACTTTTTATGATGATGGCCTCCACGACGTATACCTAACGACACTTCAATTAAGCCGCTCGCTAAACACTTTAAACATGGATTTAATAAGTAAAATGTCCATTGTTAAAGTGACAATCGCATGCCGGTAGTGAATCCCCATAAATTCCTAAAGATCCGAAGGCTCCAATCCCGGCTGATCGCACGTGTCGGCGCGATAAGCTGTATATCGCATTAGACGCACTTCCGACCGGACGCGCCGCCATCTTGTCCAGCGCGCTTCAAACGTCTAAATGTCAGGATGAGTGCGATTTTGTTTTCGCAATTATTGGCTGCATTTTTAAACAAAACGTTTAAAACGTAACTTTTATTGAGATTTTAAAACAATTTTTATAATATTTTAGAAATTATACCATTTAGCTGAAGTCTAGATTATTAGACGTTTCGAATTACATTTGGTACAGTCATCGGTGGATCGGGTTAGGTATTTAGCCACAAGGTCCAGATATTGAATAACCATGATATTTTCTCAAATAGCAGAGCTAGAGCATACCTAGGAATAATGTGGTTTTCTGCCTTATAAAAAAACTTTTTATTGCGAGTACTTTAAAAATATTATCAAAACTGTTCTACCTGCAACCTGTCATCGATTTTCTTAAAACCAAACCTATTAAAGTTGGGTTTTCCATAAACATTATACTCATAATTAAAATTATCAAAACTTTGTCTCTCATTCAATTTTGCCTTGTCTCGGTACGGAACGTTTTGGCATACACGGATCAATTGTAGGCAATTATAAAGGCACTTGTCCACTGCGGGTTGCGGTACACTCGCATAACTAATTGCGCTGTTTAAGTCAATTCAGCGCTAATTAATGTGGTTAATGGAACTGTTGAGACGCTCGGCCATCGCGGCATCCTGTTGTCAGAGGATGACAACATTTTGTACTATTTCTTTTAAACTACGAATTGTGGATCTAGTTAGTATTCTTAAGCTAACTTACCTGGAACACAGTCTTTTATTGAAAAAAGTTGCACGATTGTGTCAAATATGCATGTAGACGTACCTTTAATAATTTAAAGAGAGAATTAAAGAAAATATCATTCAATTCAGTAGATTTCAACGATCACTTAGAAACGTCTCGGATAATAGGTGATTATCTCTTAAGGTCTTGCATCTTAAATATTTTAAGGTGCATTAGAGAACGCAAATATAATCCATTACTACTCGTACTAGACCCACACCGCTTTGAAGCATTCAAAATCTTTTACAGATATCTTTAAGAGAAGGTCTCAAATACCGGTATATTTGACTTAAGCTAACTTTCGTCATTTCATGTGTGTAAAATAGTAACCGTAAAGTTGTGAGTATTTTAAAAAGCGACAATAGGTTTAATTGCAATCTCATTGTCTTTTGAAATTCTTGTCCAAGCATGTGAAATATAATAAAACAAACGCATGGAAAATACCAAGTGAACGGGTTCGCGTCTCCATGATCCAATTGCCGTCCGCTAAATTGATACTCTATTTGGCTCAATTAAACATTAATTAATGTCATTAACGAACACCGAGCCGGCCCGTTGTGACTCAACGCGCTTTGTTAGTTTTAGTGACGTCATTACTATATTGTACTTATTTTTTTCACATAGGTACACCATTTGTGAAGACATTTTTGGAAAATGTTATAAAATATACATGTTAACGGGTATTTATCACAAAATTATGAAATCATATGCGCCCAACATTTTCATAGAATTACACAGAGACGTGGTCGCTAGGACTGTTTAAAAATACATAATTATTATGTGCTTTTGGAGTTTCTGGATTTATAATGTTGTGAGTAATAGTATCATGTTATGCAAGTGGTTTTGATGCGTGAGGCACAAGACAGAAATTAAAGGACAGGACGTATACAAAAAGATTATGAAAGTAACATACCTAATATTTTAAAAACATTACATACATATACCGGAAAAAATATTACCCTCCTCATTGGTTTGCTGTATTTGGGTGAAATATTTGTTACCAATCTTACTAATTCTCATTTGAGTTACAAAAAACTTCAAAACAAGGCTGACCAACCTCAATCTGAAGTTTTATCAACAGCGCTAACTTATGGACTCTAATAAGAAGTTTAATTCGCATTATCATCGGTTAGTTTGTGGTCACAATCCGACCCATTAAAACCATCGCCACTAAATCAAAACGCCATAACCCGGCCATAAAAATAAAATAAATGTTTCCAAATATGACTCCGGAACTGATTCCAATCAAGAGACCGAACGTTAGGGCACGCGACACTGTCCGTAAAAAATCGTACGACACAATTTAAAAGAAAGCTTAATAGCCGCAAGCGCAGTGACTATTTATTTACTCATAGGGTGTGTCACCCTAAATCAGTATAGGCGATCGCTTAACGCTAAATTGCCCCGATTCGGGATAAACAAAGCGAGTAGGCACGCGACGCGAGCGTGGGCTCAAGTGGAGCTATTCATGCTAAATGTACCGTAATTGGATCTTGATTTTGTTGCTGAATTACGTTTTATGACTCATTTAACACTACTTTCATAGGTTTATAGAAATCCACTTAGATAAATCATAAAGTAATGAGACACTTAAAAGTAAAACACAGATAACTATAAAATAATGAAACAATGAACCCGTTATTAATACAATTAATGTATACACTCCATTTTTGTATCAATGTCTGTATACAATGCCGTTCACTTAATTTTGTTTATATCAGCAATCTCCAAATTAGGTACACCTTCATTTTGATTTTGTATAACAAAAATACACATATTTTTATCTTAACAATTGTATTGACTTTTTATCGTCTATTAGAGACAAATATAGGGGCTATCATTTTCGATTCATTTACGTTATTTCAACACTAACCACGGTCAACAAGGCGTGCTCGGAATGCCGCCCGCTGCGTCGCCGCGGGCGTCATACAATATTGTGCGATAATACTGTGCGCACGTGCCGTTCTCGAGTGTGTACACTGCTTTACAAAAATAATGGCGTAAAAAGTACAGAAATGGTTTATAAAAACACATCGATTATTTTGCTTATAATTATTTCCCACTAAATCTCTTTAGTGAATTATGTTCTTTCGCATGCTAGGTTAGCCATAATCGAATACGGTTAGAAGTATGACATTACGTATGTAGGTTTTTAAAGTGATTGAGGTAAGTAAGTTCGTTTGAGCAATAAGCCAACTCTGATGACGGAGTTTTGGCATTGTAACTTGTAAGTTCTGTGGACCTGGAAGGTAATAGGTACAAAATTTTTAATTTCATTATCATTGCACTCTCAAATCTTCTATAGTTTTCTCACACTACCCACTATCAAACGATTGCGTCTAATGAGGCGTATCAATCGCGATTTAACCCATTGAACATTCGTGACGCCAGCATACAGTAGCCGTAAAAAATAAATCAAGTGTGCGTCGTCGCGGAAAGATCGAGTGTGGCCCAACCTTTATGTTGACCAGCATGCGGGTAAAAGGATTAAACATTTGTTGGATTTATTTAACAAAAAACATATTATTTTATTGGTACAAAGAGTTAAGTTGTTGTGTATTTATGAGTGGTAATTATTTTCAAATAACATTTTTAGGTTAGTTAATTCCCATAAGATTCGCCATAATCACGTGATATACGCAATATACTTTTTTAATTTAATACAAGCTTGTTGCTCTGCAAGCTTATACTATACCCTTAATCGAAGTAATTAGTTAATTAAACATGATTACTGAAATTAAAATAGCTCTGAAATTAGCTCGAAAATTATTTATCTCTCGCTTCGTATGGCTATTATCATTTTATATTCGACGTAATAGAAGTAGATTATCAAAATGTATAAAGTTTTAAGAGAAAATTAAAATACCACCAACTTTCAGAAATTAAACATTGTTTATATTCATTAATATTAACGAAAGCCATTATCTCTGCGCTGTCTGTGAATCTCGGAAATTATGAGCTTATTTTATAAGCCTTCTTTACACGACGCGACTTTTTATCGCGAAACTCACAGTTTTAGTCATTAGCTACTTTTTTTAGAGACTTAGAAACATCAGGCAATAATAAAGTAGACATCATATCAACTATCTAATAGGTAACTCTTTGTATTTACCAGTTTCTAGTTGGGTATTTAATTGAAATAATTATCATAATAAAAAATACTGTATGTTTGTAGAATAATTATTTCCTAATTATTAATTATTCCTGTAAACAAACTTAAGAACTTAAAACATTCTAAAAACAACTTTTTCATAATCACACACACAATAATTATAGTCTTTTAAAGATTAGGAATTTCTTATTTAGTCGCGTCTCACAAAACTCGTAGCATTTCGCTACGTCATCGCTACGGCGTAGAGCTCCGTAGAATTAATTGCAACAAATACAAATTAAAATATTCGTCGACTAATTTGTAGAGGAGGCACTCTATCATTTGATTATATGCTTTGCCTATCATTGTAGTGGTGCAAGGATTATAAGAATTGAGCTGATGAATGTACTTAAGATTTAGTAAACCTTGAGACAAATCTCAAGGTTTACTAATCATCTTTTACGATTTAATTTATTTATTCAAACATTTCCAACCAGGTTCTATGTATGTACGTATGTAAGCTCGTATAGCTAATGGAGTTTTTAGACACCCGCCACTTGTGGTCACCACCGCCACCATCCAAATTGTGACCGCCCAGAACATCAATTTATGAAGAATGTCTTAGCAAGCCACTTCACGAGAGCTTTACTGAACTAGTATACATTTCACCAGTTACACCAGGATCAGCCAAAGAGCCAATCATATCTAATCCCGGTCTAGGAATCAAATTTGCCGTGTCGTCGCCGCGCCGGAGTCGTTAGCAATCAGTATTTGCGCCGGAACGAGGTTAGCGATCGTGACTGGCTTGCTTATTCACCTCTTTGTGATCCTCAAGGGACCGAAGTGTGAATCAATATTGTGAAGACATTCATTTTGTTTAAGTACAATCTAAATATGGAGGTTATTCAACAGGGTATTCATTACTAATCAAATATAAATTTATCAATGATTTTAATAATTAAATAATTAAAGAGATGAAGGGGAGGCGTACGATATAATGCTACCACATTTTATCATGATGTTTTTATTCTATGACTTTGTTTTTGAAGCATAATCCTTTGATTTGACACTTCTGACAAATTTATCGTCATCGAATACCAATTTCTTTGATTTCTTTATTTAAACAGTAAAAACGATAGTAGAAACGTAATAAAGTACAGTAGCTCTTTAAACTAAAAATAGCATAATTCGAGCAAACTTTCATTGGAATAATTCCCGTGAAAGTTTGAGTTAAACTCGTCTCATTATAATCGAACAAGCGAACTTCCCAAGCGGCCGGAATTCGATTCTCCGGATCGGATTCAGAACTCGGTAATCGTATCGCGGCGCGCGCAACACAAATTATTCCTACCGAAACTCCATAACTTCGTAAACTCAAAGGAGAGAACAAAGCGGAACCACAATTGGTCGTGTACCTGACTCGATGGAACTTTTAAAAATGGCTGCTCTTTGATAGCAAACTCGATAAGACCTCGCCGCGGGACACGCAAATTTAATTCGGCGGGAATCGGTCGTGCCTTTGACGTCGTGTGTCGTTTGAAGATTTGCTTGTCCGACTTGATCGCGCGTTGGTATACACATTCACGAGTGTAAATTAATATTGTAAACACTCTTGTAGCACGTACTACATGTAGTAGATATATTTTTAATAAGGTTTCTATTCTATGAAATATTTCTAAATGCTTAATGAATGAATGATTAAAAGATATTTGGTATGAATAATAAAATTTAGTAAAATATGAGCTATGTCCTTAAAACTGTAGACAGTATATGCAAAGCACATTCATTAAAATTCCAGAATGTGTGTTGTCTAAATTTAAAAACGAGTAACACAATATCGTAGTTGAAAACCGCAGCGCGTTCATTAACGTTACTCAAACTAGGGTTGCCTGAAATTACTGCATGTTGTGCTTAACTCATTTAACATTTTATTTTATTCTGGCTCTACAAGAAAAACAATAGTTTCAAAACATAGCTCAACCCTCAAAGCAACTTTTAAGCTGGATGAAAACAATGTGTCAGTATTTTCGCCGTTAAGAGAGAATGTAAACCTAGTGAACATACTCGTATTAGTAGATGGGCATTCCATAATTTAAATTAAAACTGAACTTACTTTTATGTGTAGTTCACTCACATGCTAGTAAACACGATAGTTCAAACAAAATGGAAAGCTTTTACAATCCAAAAGTACAAAATAGGTTTTGTTTTTTATGTTATTGACAAACCATCGGGGACATTGGGTACAAGAACGGAACTGTCCCTGTTCATCGGTACAGCTGGCAACCCTACAACCGAGCCCGGCATAAAGATGAAAATAACAAGCCTCGTTCGCCGTAAGCAAAAACTCAATTATCATATTTTATACCTCATAATACTTACGGAGAAGATATTCAATTATATAATTTTTCCTCTGAAAAGGGAATCCCTTTTCATTTTTCATTTGGATTTTTCTCTTAAGCAATTACGGCGGCACCCGGGGAAGCGCAAGATTGGATTCGGTACGTCTACTTCTCTCTCGAATTTTCTCATTTATGTTTTAACAAGCTGCAATGTTAACTTATATTCTGTTTCTCGCTTAATAGAAGTGTGTCTCGGATGATTTGAGAATTTGTTTGGAATATAAATGAGCTCATTACCTTCATTTTTGACGAACTGTCTTAGATAAGTTTTTTAACATAAGGTATACATTTTCACTGACTTAGAAGTATGAATGTGAAAATGTATATGTCAAAAGCTAAGATACTTTTAATTATTTTCAGAACTTGCCCTATCTAACTGAATAAGACATTAAACATATTTTATAGATATGTGAGTAAATCGTAAAGTATTCTTACAACAAAAACTTTGACTTGTAACTGTATGTACTCGTATAAACAGTCACAAGTCATAGTTTTTGTTATATTATGTATATTATTTACTTTTCACTTCTACATACCAATAGGAAAATAATACAAATCATAAAAGAAAAACCATCGACCAAAACGATTATCAAATAAATCAAGTACCTACCTTCTATGTATCAAAGACCTAAACACAGTTTAATAAATCATGTATAGAACCTACCCGGCTAGGGCGGGGCGTGCACCCCAATAACGGTATCGCACAAAACGTTATAAATAACTATATATTTACACAGGTGCTCATGAATAATGCAGCGCAGTCCGCCCAGTAAAAGCGTTACGATTTTTCATAATAGCTCTCTTTGATACTCCTTCAAAGTTATTTTTCACCTTTTATGAAGCAGTTTACTTTTATAATATTTCCACTGGATGTTTCGTTATTTATTTCCGGCATAAAACTAGCGTAAATGGATTCTGAAGCTACGAAACGAAATAAAATATTCTTTATAG
The DNA here is from genome assembly GCA_947086425.1 of Xanthorhoe spadicearia. Taxonomy (NCBI): domain Eukaryota; kingdom Metazoa; phylum Arthropoda; class Insecta; order Lepidoptera; family Geometridae; genus Xanthorhoe; species Xanthorhoe spadicearia. Next base: position 2,046,610 of record OX352209.1, read on the forward strand.
GATATTACAGCAATTTTGATATAATTTTCATATAGGTATCTCTAGAAGGTGTATCGAATATTTGAACTAGTTTGTTTGCCAGTGGCTATATGGGAACTGACTAAGCTGATTCCACTTTTAATACCTACCAATATTTTTTTACGATTTGTTGTTAATGCAAATAACGTCAAGAATCATTTTCGTAGTTACGTGGAAACGTTCTGTTATAAAACATTTTTGTTGCTGGTACATAAAATTTTAACCAAGCTATATTTTTATACTATCATCATCATCAGCCCGGTTGCACCCACTGCTGGGTATAGGCCTCCTCTTTATGACGCCACTCAGTTCCTGTGCGATCCTTTGCCACGCTTTCCCGGTGATGTTAACAATGTCATCTGTTCTATACCTACAGAAAATATACATACCTACCATAATAAGTGTCATAAGATTTAGTTTCATAAAATACTAAACCCTCCATAACTATCACGTTACAGTAAAGACAGACTAATCAATTACAATTTATAAAATAAAAACAATTATTTGATTAATAACCCAATTAAATATGATAATGACCCCCATACTATGAGAACAAAGAATGGCGTTCCGTAGGCATGTTGTATTCTGTTCAATCGACGGAACCCTTTAAACGCGTTCTAATTAATGCAATAAAGCGAGTAATTAAAGCACGTGTGACTCAGAATAGTGGTGGCCTTTTTAAACTTACTTCGTACTAAATTTTGCATTCTACAGCTTTTGACGGTCCCGGCGATAAAAGTAGTTTAACTATGACGGAACCCTAAAAATTCCAATACCAGAGTTGACTTCTTTTAATACGAACATAGTAGGTACATTTTAAACTTTAGCGATCTGTATAAGCCCGACCACCAATAAAATGAGGTAATTACGCGAAAAAGTCCCTTTTTCATTAATTTGACATACACTCAAACTTGCTTACTTAATCACAAATATATATGGTTTTCCTTCCAAGTGATTAGTAATTTAAGTTGTTGTTATAATTACTTATTACATTGACTTTAGAATAGAGCCTGACAGTGTAATAAAACCTAGACTTCAAATCTAAACGTTATGCATTCTAACACTTAGAATTAATTGAGGTAAAGAAAATTATGAAACTCTAGCTGTATTTTATATATTTCTTAATTGCGAATGATATCAGCTTATAAATAAATTTTAATTCCATACGAACTTATAGACATACCCACAAATACATAAAAAATATAAAATAGTTTTAATACTTTTCCCACCTCTACTCTTCAATTACTGGAATTGCGTCGTATCCCATCACCGCATTAATTTATGCCTTTTTTACGCAATAACGCTTAATTGCCCTTTATTTATCACTTTTAATTTTTCTAATTTGATCATTCACGTTTATTAGAATTTATGACGCGCGTAAACGATACTGTCTCTATTTGAATGTGTAATTCGAACAAATGGCTTTCGAACAAATGTGCCTTGGTTATGAGAAGTGATGGCTTTAATTCGATTAAGTTATGAATATTGATATAGTTTAAAGTTTTGATGAGAAGAAATGGGATCAAGGGTGAAGAGATTTTAAATAAAATTACTTCAAAGACTCAAAAGCGCATGTAAACATAAAAATATTTTTTTAAGAATCGTATCAATTGTCCTGGACAAACGTAAGAAGTTACGGCTGGCTTTAATAGGCTAAGTTATTTAATATGGAATTACTTTTATACAAAAACTACAATATCTAAACACCAAAGCTAAATTAGATTGGTTTTAAGTTGGGATTCCCAACTTAAAACCAATCTAACCTTTACTTATGTTATAAAGAGGTTCCCAACTTGGGAACCTCTTTATAACATAAGTAAAGGTCATTGAACCCTTTACACAAAGCTTCTATTCTTAACCCTCATAAAAAAATCCCATCAAAAATTCAGCTTTCTTCCGTACTTATTGTTGAACCTCTTACCAAACGGCTTATGAGCGGCTAGTCGGATTTTTAAAGCAATGTAAGTTAAAGTCCGCTGGGACCCGCTGCATTAGCGGTCGATTCGGCTAAATGTTATGTTGTTTACTTTAAAATGGACTAATGTTTGAAGGTAAGGTTTGATATTATTTGTTTTAGTGTAAAAACGTTTCTTCAGATAGAATTGTTATTTTGTCAAACAGATAAATCGAGCTATGATGTCTGAGATTATTCGTGTACAATTTCGATTCTGATTAATTGTTTAACGAATTTTTTTGGGCTCCTAAGTAAATATTCAATCTGTTGTACATTCAATTGTCGGTCCCGTCCTTAAAATCGTTAAGCCATGCCGGCCTAAACAGTCCGTCAACAGAGTTCGCCACTTGCTCATACGCAGATTATCCACTAAATTTTGCCTAAAGAAATTCAGATAACGCAAATAATGTTAGCGGTTGAATCCCGCTGGGAAAGGCGTCGGTACATTAGCGAGGATTTGCCCAAATGTTATTATTTGTATCCGGATTACCGGTCGCTGATTGACGAGTGACGGCTCTACGGGAATGTGAGCTATCAAAGAGATAATACACGAGTTTGATCAATTTAATCGATTTATTTAGGATTTTTGTTCTGATTCCTAACAACCGTGTTGACCAAGTGATGCGATATCAGATAAATAGACATTTTGTCTCTGAAAATGTAAAAGCTTTAGGACTTTGACGCACTTGTGTAGATATAAGTTTTACTTATCCACGAAAATGGTTACTGCTACTAAGCAAATGGCATATTTCTCAGTTTTTGGAGACTTAAAAAGTTAGCAATATTTTTTTGCGATTTAAAAACCATGAAAAATATATATTTTTTGATCTGTTATCAAACTTATCTCAAAACAGTAATGCAATCGATTTTTATTACTATTATGAAGTAGACTCAACCCTCACGTTAGTTTTGTCGAATCGACTTTTGATTTGACCTCAGGGTAGGGTTGCGGCTACCAGCAACTGTTACGAAATGTGTTTATTTTTTTGACAGCTTAGAGGGGTAATGATCTACTGATGTTTAAACCCATGTTACCGCAAGGCATTTTTATATCCTTAATTTCAAGTAGTCAATATTATTATTGGAGTTTGTTTAATTTTTGGGGGACTGTTCAAATTCATTTTCCATATCATTCAATATTTTAACTTAAACCATGTTATATGATAGTATATAATAGAATACCTAAGTTAAGTTTATTTGGTGCGCATTTTGCTATTGAGGAAACAGAAAACGACACTTGCAATTTTGTACATCTTTGCTGGATGTTCTAAATAATTTTCCCTTTATATTCGATGCCACGAAAACCTTAAATAAAACAAGCTCTTTCACTCGCTATGAAGAATAATCTACGCCAATTTTTCGTGTGCGAATTTTTGCGACAGGAGACACTGAAAAATGCACATACTCAGAACTCAGATCACGTAACAAGTAAAAAATTACTAATAACAAATGCATGGGAGATGGAACAATATTGTGGAATACTGTAGCATTAGGAGGGACAGTCAGGTGCAGAATATACTTGATGTTGTATGTCGGAGAGTTTGCATCTTCTGGTCAATGCTGTTGACGGAGATTTGAGACCACATATTATTTTAACTAAATATTTACTGTCAGACTTAGAGATATTTCAAAAATGTTTATTAGACCGTACATTAGCATAGATTTACCAAGCAAAGTTTTTACAAAGGAATGATTAAATGAACAATGAATGTCTCTAAGTGCGGCTATAAATCTTTTTTAAATTGTAATTTGATAATGGATTACTTCCTTCCATTGAAACAGGTAAAGGACCTGTCAATTTAGAAGGTGAATGTTCCTGATTTAATAATCAATTCCATGAAAAAAGAAACATTCTGTTACAAACACTGAAAGTTGGATTTGGGTGAACTTTAATAGTTTTTATTGGTTTAAATAACTAAAAGCTATTTTTAGCATTTACAGAAGTTTTTAAAACCGACTGTACTAACAGTAAGCAAGATCATGCAACTAAACTTGCTTATTTATACCCACCGTCGCGAACGCATTACGCGATTAGGTCTTACCCTCAAAACAATCGTATTTTGTATCTTATCTCTGTAGCAATAGAGGTGAGTATAAGCCACCGTAATCCCGTAAATGGGTGTAACCTGAAACGCGCGGGTTTAAAATTGAAATTTATATGCGCGCATTATGTATGAGAAGGATTATGGGAGGAATGATCGCCGGCCCCGAGCTTCGGGCCCCTGGCCCTGGAGACGAAATAGTTTTTAGAATAAGGAAGGCTTGGACGTGTTTTCCACTTTTATAAATTATAAATTGAATGAAAAACTTGAAATATTTTTTTGCGAGTTTTTAAGACTTCATTCTTGATCCTGTATCATTCTGATAAGTTTTCGATCGTAGTGAATGATTTTTGACTTAAAATGAAAACTGCTCAATGATTTTTGTTAATGTTATTTCACATTTCTACATGATAGTAGTAATATAATGTGTCAGATAAACAATTTCGTGAAATATTTCAAACTTTATCATCATTCGTTCATGAAACCGTATGTCACTCGTAGTAATCTTTAAATTAAATGTCTACAAAAAATGTATTTAAAGAAGTCTTGGGCGGCGGCGCCGGCAGGTAATTTCGTGAAGGAGGGAGACGATTACAGCTATTAAATATGCATTAACGAATTTTTCTCCTTAAGAGCTGCAAAAAATGGCGTAAAAAAGAAAATTGGCAATTACTCGCGAGGCGGGCTCGCTTACCTACAGAAATTAAATTTATAACTTAAAGATGTACACAAATTGAATGTTGAGATGCTTTAGTATTTTTCTTCGGAGAAAACTGCGTAAATTAGCTGATTTGAGTGTTGGTTATGGGCGTTGTCTTTCAAGCTTTATTTTCTTTGAAATGCTCAGACAGTATTTGCGATGAGATGTGTATATTTTTACCATGAGAAAGTTTGTTGTGGTAAACTATTTCCATAAGAACTTTTCCAGTCTGTTGAAGTCAGTTTTAAAGTATAAAAAATAACTAAGCTTTACTATTAATATTGATACGTGTGGTACGTATGTAAATAGTGTACCACAAAACACTTTCTGTGTAGAATGGTAGACATAATAGTCGGTCACAAAACAGCGATCAAAAACAGATGTTAAAGAATAATCCCAATGCGCTGTAATTCTTCTGTACTTATCGCTAATTGAAGCAGAATAAGCTAAGAAGTTCCATTTAATCACAAAAGGCACAAATACATATTTCATATTACGAAATACACAACACATCAATCGGTACAAAAATCTTGTTAATACATGTTGTAATTTTTACTCTTTAGATGCATTACCTCTCCTGGTAACGAATGTGTTATCTTTATATCAACACGTAAACATAGCATCAAGTAATTACTGTCAATTTATGATAGTGCATAATTAAGGCGCGACGCAAGTGCCTCTGATCATTTATTCACAGCAGTCTGATATTTCGTGGCGATGAGTATCAAAGGTATTTGCTTTGTCTTACGGTGTTTTGTAAGAATCTTATCAATGGTTTGGCAAAACATAAAGTGTTTACAGCGGCATAAAGATTTTCTCTGAAACAGGCTATTTTCTTCTTTTTTATCTTTTACTCAACATGTAGATAAAAGTTAACAGCAACAATTTAAAGAAAGTAAACTGCAGGTTTTTGGATTTTCTCATCTTAAATATATTATTTTGAATACCAGGATATAGACATTGTGTAGGTAGAGCAAGTCAGCCGATCGCATAAACCACTTTCCTAACTAAATGACCCTTATCTACAAGAAAAGCATTTTCAATTTGGGTTTTCAAGAGAAATAGTTTCCGATATAGAACCTGTTTATACTCGTATATATTTTGCATTAATGCAATACCTATATTTTTTTCCCTCTCGATTGAAATTCAGCCTGTATCTAAACCCCCGGTGTATTGAAAGATGAAGTTCATCCCACTATGTTACCAGGCTTTAGGTACTAAGCTAGTAGTAATTCACTTAGACTGCTCAAAGTGACATACCGGCAGGGGTCCGAGGGTAGTGTTGCTATAATCAGTTAATTGCATGCATAATTGAACTCACTCATTACCTACGCTAGTGCTAATATGTATGTTTAATGGCGGATTATAATGCGTAGTGGGTAATTGAATTGTTAGGATAGTTTTGGAGTAGACACGAGAAATTATTTATTTTTTAAGTATAAAACTTAGAAAATCTCAAACAAAAAATAAAGGAATTATAGGTCTTCAAGTTAAGCCCCAGTTAAATTGTTTTTTATAATATTTGTCGATTGGATAAGCAAACTAAAAAGTGCTTTAAGATTCATTTTCACATTTCTCACTCAAGTCCGATACTCGTTTCTCCTACTAATTTCCGCAGAAAACTTTAAAAATATCGATACTTCAATTCGAGCCCAAGTTTAGGTAAAAAGTGTATAAACGAATGAGCGTAATATCAGAAATAGTAAGAGTAAAATATGTTGTTTCACAGTTTCAGCGGTGAGTCACAAGTTAGTCTTATTCATCACTAATACCACTTGACTTGTTTATCAAATACAACTACAACTCAATGAATAATTAATGAGCACTCAATTTCAGCGCGTCTTAATCAAAGCATTAATATTATTAACTGTGAAATTCTCTTTACTGGCAGCTTGAATATTAAGCCAAGGTCTGTGTCCCTGAAAATCAATTAATAGGGGCACGGTTGGTTACCGACTCACTCTTGACCCTTTCGTAATGGAATTTGGGGTGCAATATGTCTTTGATGAGATAGACGCTAAGATGGTGTCATGTTCAATAATTTTACTCTAATTATTATCATGCTGAAAAGCTGTTACGATATTTAGTTAGACATACATAACTTTATAACCCCGAGATGTTCTATTTTCTATGCGTGTACGTACGTGTACGTGTGTGTTTTTTAGTTGCCAATTCGCAACTAAAAAACAAAACTAGTTTATCCGTGAAAAAATCTCTAGAAGTTGGTGTCGGATCAAACAGATACCTCAACTGTCCATTCAAAAAGAGCCAATAAAAAATCCAGCAATTTGTCAGCAGAGCTTTTGCCGCGAGTGGAGCCGTCGGCAAACACTAAAAGCACGGCCCAACCGCGCGACACATCAATTATTTCGGATCGTAATGAACACAAATCCTTTGATTCCATTGAATGGGTGCCAGGGGGGATTTGGGGAACAAGTGATAAGTGATAAGAGTTTGGAACTTAGAGAGCCGAAGCTACAAAGTTGTACTCTCACAAAGTATAGCTTATGATGTGACTTGTCCAGTAGCTTACTTAATTGGTCAGAGTTTTACCATGATTATGGTAAAATCAGGATGGGAACAAAATGAAATTAAAATTATCACGATTGTAGGTATACCCAGCGGTAGACATTTATTTTCTATTTTTTTGTCAATTTTTAGATCTTTTGAAAATGTACGGGGTGCAAACCCATCGATACATTAGAAAGCTGGATTTCTCACGATGATTTCCTTTGCCGTTCGAAACCAAAAAGATGCACAATTTGATATCATTTTATTAATCTGTGAATTGAAATTTGTCTTGTCTAAAACAATTCCCGCTAGCTCTCCTCCCGTGTCCCGCGTCCTGTTTCGGCGCATCAAGTATTCACTGAGGGAATGCCGGAGTGGCGCGACACCTCGGCCGTTCATTTCATTGTCCCGGCATCCCGGGCAGGGCTTTATTCAGGACTAGAAGATTGGGTTCTAGTTATTTCGGTACATGAAAGCTAGAGTCCTTAGTTATGGTTCAATTGTTGGAGGCTTAGAGTCCTGTTTGGCCGATTGTAACAGTGTCTAGACTTTATATCCGTAAGCCTGGGGTTCGAATCTCGGCCTAACAGACATAAATGGATTTTTCGTTTCGTAGAAATATACCTACGCATTTATAGGAGCTCTACACAGTAAAGAAAAACATAGTAAGGACATCAGTCAGGGTTCAAGCGCAACCTGCCACATTGTTGTTGAATGAAAGGATGAGTGTGTACCAAAATACGCATTTGGATATTGAGATCTTCTAACTAAGACATCTGTAAAAGATTCGAGAATGCGTTTAGACACTTTCGGAACGCCTTCACGTCTTGTGAATACCACCTAGATCTAGGTTTTTTATATAACCACAATGACAAGCATCAGTGCATTGCTAGGCTAGCTTACCATAAATCTTATTATCAGCCCTAGACTACGACCCTGGTTCCCAGCTGTGATGCGATATAGCCTATTTGAATTTTGCACTAGTTTAGCGAGCACTGTCTTTGTAAGCTACGTAATGCTGTCTTTGTAAGCTTGTAAATCTGACGTCTTGGAGACAAAGGGCATAATGGCGTGCTTGACGATGTAGTTTAGTAAGATCTCTTGTAATGATCTGACACTTAACGTGTCTAGATATTACTTATATTATCACTAGATAGTATTATATAGAGTTATTATAAGACATAAGTACATTATTGAGTAACATGAGTCAGATAACAAGAATAAGCAACAAGTAAGTATATCGATTAATATTACAACATATAAGAAAATTATTTGAATTTTAACTAGGAGGCTTTACCATTTCCAAACAACGTCGATTGAATCTCCAAATTAAAACAGCCATCAAATTATAAGTCTACAACTTTATTATCGCAAAACCATCTCATTACCGAACAGAATCTCATCAAATCCATCTCATTACAAACAAAATCAGAAATCAAATGGACAAGTTGGTAACAGAATATCAAATTGATTGTATTAGTGAAGTTTCAATGAATTGAGAGGCGTCTTGCAAGCCCTGCACGGTTGGTTGACTGCCAACGAGGTTAGCGATCAAAGGACGGCATCGATATGCACCCACTTCCGAGCCAAACTGATTTAAATAAAACATTTTATGGAGATTGTCGAAAGTAGATAGAATTCGGATAAGAATGAGATGGAACCATTTTTGCTGCATACTACTCTTGCGTTTGTTCAGCTAATGTGTCCAACAATACTTACCTATTAACTTAACTTTTTGTGTATTACATATACAAGTGGTTTTTAAAAATAATAGTTTATTTGTGAAACAACGACCGTTACTCAAACAAGAACCTTGCATTTCGACACCCTCATTAAATTATACGCTTTTATAAGTATATTTAAGGAATTGTTTAAAGTTTATTTAACCCCATTTTTCATAAAGATTTGTCCATATAAGTTACAAAAATGTATTCAATAACATATCTTTTTAAATAACGGGGTTAATCTTAACAATTAAATGTACCTACAAATGTTTTTAACAGTCTCCCCTGTTACAGTTCAGGGTCGTACCGCGCTGGTGGCTCGGAGCCGCACTCGGCGCCGCCCCCTCTCTTCCTCCCCCCGCATCTGTCGCATCTCTCGCAGCATCTCAACCACTTGTCGCAGCCTTTCTTCCCTTCGCTTAAAGGTAAGAACTGAAGTGGTCAAAAAAATATCAATATAAAGAAAAAAAAACATAGCCTTTTTTAAATTTACTTAGATTGAGTTATGGTACTTAAAGACACTTTGGTCAGTTTGCCATCTTTTTAGAATCATCATAGAACAATTCTCGTAATGACGACTGAAAATTTTCACTGTTTGTTCCTCTCACACATTGGTAGCTATTCAGATGTCGCCAAAACTAAAACTAAAGTAATTAAAGATGTTGGCCTCCCTTTTATAACGATCGAAATAAAAAAAAGCATCATCTTTAGTTTAGTGTTCGTTTTTGCGTCATCAGAATGACCACTATTGTCTGACTTTTTAGATTTTTTCGTTTCAATTTAAAAAAGTCTTATTTTACACCTAGGTTGGGGCGCACCGTGCCCATGTTGCCCCAAAGAAGAAGCGCGATCGACCAGCGTCGCGGAACTGCGTCGCAAAGCGCACGAACACTCCGCCGCTCTACTGCACTCTCTCGCCAGTTTCCAGTCGCGGGCACTTTTACCCCTGCCGTTGCATTTGCCCCCTTTGCCCCTGCATTTGTTGCCCCATGATTCTTCGCATTCGACACCTGCGCCTGCGCCTGAGCCAGCGAAACACCATGAATAGGGTCTATGGATACACCTTAAGGGGTTGAATTTTATTGCTATGTCACGCTGAAGAAAATCGAGATGTGGAATGTTTTGAAATAAATGAGTTATTTAGAAAAGGAGGCAGATAACTTGAACGTGAAATAAAGACATTTTTAATAATTCGCACTGAAAAACATGTCTAGATCTTATTTAATTTCAAAGTTTAAACATTGTTAAGGGCTTATCTGGAACACATGTTCAATTTATAGGAAATGCAGAAAACTTGTCACATTTTAATTTACCCTCAATGCTTGAAATACAATGTTTCTCTTTATTACTAAGTGACCCCAAGTTAAATAAACTTTTTTAACTAGCAGTAGAAAAGGACCACTTTAATATGATAATTTGTGAATTCGTAGTGCCATTCGAAATCTGTTGCTAAATATACCGTGCCAAAACTTGCAATTGTGCCATAACATAAAAATAATTGTATCAACATTCCACTTAAGACACTATTTATAAATAAAGCACAACAATGCTTATGTAAAAGTATACGACGCTATGTAAATAATTTAATATTAATTTTGTAAACTTATTTAGATTAAGCTTTTAGAGTACACATATTGTAAATAAAATAGCATTGCCGTTTCAGTATTGACCAAAAACTGTGCATAATTTTTCATCGTTCTATTCTAGATGTAAATAGATGCGGTGTTCGTATTATTATAAATTGTAAATAGCAATTATATAGATTAGAAACTGGTTATGAAATTTAATATAGGTTGGTTAAAAATGACTTAAATTGTTTTGGTCACAATTGTGCTACATATAGCTACGCCGTAGAATTCAGTGTCTACGATACTGCTACGGCGTAACACATTACATTTCTTTAAAAGTAATATTATATTCAACCTAAATTCAGAACAATGTTATACGAGTAATATTTGAGAAAAATGTTATTGAAATATACAGTAATGGAGGGTAAAACATTCTAAAGCTCACATAATAAATGAGTGTATTTTTTTTGTTAATTTTCCAATATATTATTAATCTTGTTACAACATAATTCTTATATCAATCAAAATGTTATATCTTTGAGGCAATAGATGTAAAGCAATATTAAAATAACTTAGAATAAGTTCTGCCCGCGATACGTCTGTAAATAACTTACCTATCAACAAAACTACTACGGAAATATCAGATTAACAATCATCATTTGATCATTTGAAATCATTTTCTCTGAATTGAATTTCAAAAATCCGTGATCACAGTACGCGCTGTATTGAATTTAGCTTTTTAGCTATTTTTTTTTACTTAGTAATTTTTATCTATTTCTGAATATAGAATCTAGTGGATCCATTGGTTAATGGTTTCGTCAAGGTCCCAAGCAAGTAACTAAAGAAAATTAATTGTAATATAACTTGTTATTTTAACACGGCGATTCTGACGTCGTCAAAACTTATAAAATTACTAACTTAAAAAAAATTATCCCGGTACCTAATTTCTTTAGTACCTACACCCGTGCAAAGCCGGGAAGTGCTGCTAGTCTACTTATAAACGGCGCCGTACTGTTCAAGAAACAACTGCTGAATGCACAACTAGGTGGAATTGGTCTCGCGGGCCATTTGTAAAAATATATTATAATTATTCAATAAATAGTTAATAATAAATTGTGAGATAGTAGTAGCTTAGACATATTAGTTGTTATGACTATTCTGAAATATACCATTACGTACAATACATTTTGTTGTTTTAATTGATATTACCATTGTTTTGAGATGTAGTGATCAATTACAGCGATGGAGGTTTCAAGCTGTTAGATTTTAAACTAGTTCTTGGTTTGGACACTATATCAGGTAGCTTAAAAGCTCCTGTATTGGCTTGTCTACTTTATATCTTTTAAAGAAAGAACACCTTTCCTTTTGGTGTAGGTACCAAACCTTTCCTTTTGGTTTTTATACTCAGCGGCACAATTAACCGTCCACCATGATTTTTCTAGTTTCTAGTTTGAAATTTACCCTACTTACAACTGATAAGTTTCATTTGGTTTAGAACATAATAATTTAAGATAAGAACTCCTCTGCGGCTTAGGGGGCTGGCGTCGAGCTGGTCAATCACCAATTTTTCGTTATATTAGGTACTGAAAGTTACCTAACAAGCATAACAATGAAGGAGTTATTTCGTTTTTTTGTCCTTATATCTACATCAGGCGGTCGATTTTCGACGACTTTCAAAACATGACGCGGTAAGAGATGGCCCGTTATCTAGCTTTTATTTTCTGAAATCCATCACATATTCAAAATCCACCACACGTGGCACGACACCGTGTCGTGCCACGTCAAGACATGTTTTTTTGGAAAATAAGGCGACAGTTTCGAAACGCTAGAACGGATATGTACGAAACAGGAAGGTAAAAAAATAATAATGATCGCTACAATAAATAATGTACTACATAACACTCGGACTCCTAATACCCTCTGGTCATAGGGTAGGCTCGGTAGGATAATCCTATTTAGATAAGAAACTAAGGGGAAGATTTATAAAGACTTTTAATGTACAGCTTAAAAAAATTAGATATGTACTTGGGTTATGTAGCTGTCTGTAATCCGTGTTCACAGAGTGTACTCAAATAAATTAGACTGTCCAAGACTTGTCTTGTTGTGTTTACTAAAGTTCGGATAAGAAAGTATTTGCTTGGAGTGACTTTTACGTGCTTTATCTACACTATCTACACTAATATTATAAAGAGGAAAACTTTGTTTGTTTGTTTGTTTGTTTGGTTGTAATGAATAGGCTCAAAAACTACTGGACCTCGCTTTCGAATGGTGAAAATTCTTTCACCATTCGAAAGCTACATTATCCACGAGTAACATAGGCTACTTTTTATCCCGATATTCCCGCGGGAACGGGACTTACGCGGGTGAAACCGCGGGGAGCAGCTAGTACTTGTATAAAGCACGTAAAAGTCACTCCAAGCAAATACTTTCTTATCCGAACTTTAGTAAACAAAACATTTCATTTAAATCATCATATTTTAGAAGTCATAGACAATTTCTTAGTCTTAAGTTTAACAGTTAATCATCGTATTTAAACAAGCAACAAACAAACATAAATATCATCTGATGTATTTATGCACTGAGTTTGTAATTCTCGATGTATTTATGTAATAAGTTTGAAAGTTATTCTTCCTTTTAGTATTCAGACTTTATTAAAATGAAAGCTTGGAGAAGTGGTCCAATGGTTTCTTTCGGTGGGTTCCTATAACCAACTTACGGATGGCCGTAGGACTTTCGCCATAGCAACGTTGTATTTGTCAAAAAGTATCATACATTTTACGTTGTAAAAACAAAGTTGCTATGGTGATGGACCTACGGACACCCGTACGTTGATTATAGAATTCGGCCATAAGAGTATTTTTATGCAAGTTTAATAAATAGTACATACTCGTACCACACACCTAACACTTAGGTACTTAACTTTAGGTACTTATTTCACTACCATGAAAAATAGTAAAACCGTACCAGGGATAATTATTTTGTTTCATGTTCAAAGGTACAAAAAGTAATTAAATATGTAATAGTAAACAAAACTTTAAGTCAAACATTTTACATTTATACTTTTTGAAATATCTCAATAATATAAACTATAGGCTTATATACCACGGCCGAAGTCAGGGCGTACTGCTAGTCATTTCAAAGTATACGTATCCATGTTTATCCTGGAAGTTTCCTGCACAATTGAATCGTATTTCAGCATCCTGTCTACACCAATACCAAGACAAAACAATTTAGAATTCACCGGTTAATATTCCAGTGGATTTATACACAAAGTTCGCGCTCAGGTGTTGAGACAGACAGACGGGTCCAACTTCGCAATTTAGTGTGCAATAAACATTTATTATACTCCCTACTTTGTATGCTTATGTGATTATTTTACTATTTTGTATGTAAGTTTAAGCTTCCATTTAAGTGAATGCATAGGTCATGTCAATGTGTAAATATACGAGTATATACTCGTACTTAAATGTTTAGATTCGATATAAACACTTAAAACAGGATATTTACCATGATTCGTAGATTTATGAGTTTTAAATGTTTAGGTTACTATTACACGTATTTTAGTGATGAAAATGTTTAAACATAAATCAGGCAGATAAAAATAAAATAAAATTAGTCAAAAAAGCTTAATAAATGAAAAACAAGTACTTATTGTGTTTATAATTTATTTAAAAAATTTGATACCTACTTATATTTACAGAAATGTACCTATTTAATCTATTTATAAACTCATCATCAACTACCACACGTGCGTCATGGGTAGTGATCAAGCCATTTCATAAGTTTTTTGAACTTACTATTTTGATACACATCGATATCAAAAAAAAGCAGGATTTTTAGGTTTTTTACATTTGTGCATAAATAACTGCATAGAACTTAAATAAGACTTAAATGAAATTAATAATTAGAACTAGAAATTTCATTAAATTATGAGCAAACTCTTGTGTCTTCAAGCTTTAGTTCGTAAGTTCATTGAAAACTACAACAAATCCTTAGTCCGTACATTCCGTCTCACAGCGTTATTGAAACCTTCTCTGTACTGGTAGAAAACACCGGTTGATGATATCACATCCGAAGATGTATCTGAAAAAAAGATCATCATGTTAATAAAAAAACAAATTAGTCGCTTTTGAAAAAAAAAAAAGTTTTTTTTAGATTAGTGCATCGTTTGTGGATTCCTTGAATTACGAATACGTTATTTATCGCCATTTAGAGGACCTTTATTTTACCTACTATCAAGACTAATCAAGGCTACTGACTCAAATTACATACTACACTCCAATTTGACTAAAATTAAGTTTTTTTTGAACTGTCACTCAGACTGCCATTTTTTTTATTGATAACGAAATAAGAGCTTTCGAATTTAGGATTTTTTAATTAGTCAGTGCAACACCTAATCACCGCCATTATCGCGCATGAAAAGTTAAAACCATTTTCCCACACCCACACTGAAAACGCTTAGTATTCAATTAATTACGGGCCTGTTCATTGGCTAGACTGTAGTCTACACCCTGAGGGGGACGGAGGTGGCTCTTACGATTCTCGTTAAGGTGACTGTTTAATAATACCAACGCGATTTGTAATGGGATTGTTATACAGCGAATATCTTATTGTTTCTATAATTTTGGAGTAGCGTTAGGATATTACTTAATGGATTTAGAATAAAGTAAGAAATAATTGTTGTTTAGATCGTTTTTATACATTAAAATAAATAAATATCCTTGGACATTCCACGCAACGTCATCTATCCTCAAGCTAAGTAAATAAATTATTATTATGAATACCAAGATAATTAATTAACGAGCATCATTACCGTTTTTAGAAATGCTCGTAACGTACGATAGAAAACATTTTATCAAGTTTTACTAGCGATCGCCGGCTTAGCACGGGTCCAATAATTTTACAAATAAATCTACCTCACTTCATCAGAGAATCACTTTATCTAATAAAAAAACCGCATGAAAATCCGTTGCGCAGTTTTAAAGATTTAAGCATACATGGGGACATAAGGATATAGGGACAGAGAAAGCGACTTTGTTTTATACTATGTAGTGATGAAACTTTCTCAAGTCCATGCGGACGGTACACTTGTGAAAGCAATCTTCATATCTGTGATCTAGTAGATTGTGATCCAACAGCCGAGTGATCCGCGCGGCGCGAGTTCTAACGAGGCCGGCTCATATTTAATTGTTTCCATCGCTCGCGGCGAGACGGAATGGAGTTATTGTTTGATTTAGTTCACTAGTGCACGTCTGCGACTTCGTTTGGGGTAAATCTTGGGGTTTTCGAAGTTTTCAATACATTTTTTATAGTGGGTTACTATGTAGGCTTTTATAGAAAAGAAAATGACAGTGATAGAACATTTTAATGTCTCATTGAAAATTACTTGATTCCAAAAATAAAAATCGACGCCTTTGAGTAACCATAACACAAGCATTAAGTTGTTTAGCTTGAGACTAGATAACGCTGTGTGGAATGCCCAAGGATGTCCATGAAAGTCCAATTTATTTATTTATTTTATTCTCATTATCCTTCCTTACCGAAAACTATTTGAACCCAATCAAACCCTCAAAAATTTCTTTAAAAGTCAGTGAATCAACCAACATTCAATCATTCAAACCATGTATATACGGATTTAGCTGCTTACAGAGATAATGGAAAACCTGATTCGTTCATACCCCAAGAAATGCGGTTAGCGGAATGAAATATCAATTTTCAGCTGTAATTTGAGAAAGTCGATTGATTTTGTGATTGAACATTTTATTGTTTGAACAAATTACTATTGAAACGATAATTTATTAATCAAGGATAAGGATAATAACAACTTTTTTTAATTTTAAAAACATTTGTGGAAGTTCAGGGAAGATTTAAACGGTGGAAAAAAATGAAATTACATACTCGAATACTCTAATCACGCCTCTTTCCTATGGGGGTAAGCAGATAACACGGATCTCCACTTGCTACGATCCTAACACACCGTCAGGATCGTAGCAAGTGGAGATCCGTGTCCGAAATACTTAAGCTTATTAAGCCGAAATATTATCTTGGCTAAAAGAGTTTCCCTTAAACCAGTTTCTACTGTCTTAAAGAAAACTCTATTAGGGAGCGAAAAACAGAATTCGACTACATAATACCAAAAGTGTATTAAACAAACGAGCGGAGACAATATCTAAACTCAAACAGTTGGTAATCACGCGTCGTGAAATGAGTGTAATTACAAGAGGGGAGGTGTTTGCGCTTGGTAATTGCCACATTGTACAGTCTACACCCCCATTCACCCCGTAAGGCAGGGCTTATGGAATATGTGCCTATTTTAGTTCATATTTTGGTATGTAAAAAACAGACTGTTTAGATTATTTACAGAATTTAACCCCCAGTAAAATGCGGGGTGTTGTATATTGAGGTGTGTCTCATAGTATCGTTAATTACAATTACAAAAAAGGAGCTTGAATATATACATAATATACAATAGACTAACAGTACAAAGTGGTTTATTGTCTCAATTATTCATACTAAAAGTTACAAAAAGTACAATGTTGAGATAATGCTATTTGCAAATTTTGATTAAAATGCAGCCTAACATTGCAAATTGCTAAACACCCTTAATGATTGCAAACCGGGCGCTCTAAGCCGAGATTCAAACTTTCAGTACAGCCAAAGATCCATCAGTTAGTAATAATATAAAGTGATCATCGTAATCCAGTGATTCAGGCATTACCTCTGATCGGGAGCGACCATTACTCTCTATTACAGGGAAGGGTTGTTTGTATTCGTCGCGCCCGCACCTGATGCCACCATTTCGATATTATACCGACAAATACAATTGCCCAAATATATCTTTGTTACTGGTTTGTTAAGAGCTGAGTGGAATTGTGTGGTCAAATGATTGACTTACCGTTTCGTTGAATTTGTGATAGGGGTACTATTCGTCCGAAGAAATCTTTGTGAACCTGTAACAATTTAAAATTTGGTGTCATAGGCAAAGTAGATTTTTTTATTTATAAACTATCGCGACTTGGAAACATATTTATAAATGCTAATGTTTAAAATTACAAATGTTCTAAATCGACAATATTTTTACGTGAGCAATTTCCCGTTGTATGAATATAATGTCTAGTACAACTCACGATAGTTTTGAAAGTGAAATAGATTAAATACCACGAAGTCATGTGACCGACTGTACCCGTCTTATTCCACGGACGAGTTACCTAACCGCTGCAGTGCACTCGTCGTCGCCGACTAATGACGTATCGCAACAATCGCCTAACGACGTCTCCTGAATGGCCCGAAGCGGGCTGAAGCGTGCTTCTGCGATTCTAACCTTTGTGCTTCTCAACAATTTACGTCGCCTGAATGGCCTGAAGCAAGCTGAAGAGTGCTTTCGCATTGTAACCTTTGTGGTTCTCAAATTTTTTTAGCACAATTAGGGCTTTGGACAAACTGAAACTTGTACTATAAGTTGTAAACTTAAACACTGTTGGTCTTATTACAATAAACTACACAAAAAATCGAGTTTATTAAAACCATGGTCTTTTTTTTACCAAGTTTAAACCAAGGTTTATTTGTTTATTTTATTGAGGCCGTTATAAGTTACTGTTGTAGTATTTATTTTATTTGATTTTTTTTAGAGCGATATATACTGAAAAATTGTAGTAATTCTAGCCTAAAAAACTCCGTCACTAGAGTTGGCCAACTTGCTCGAACGAACGAGTCTACACAATTTAGCAACAAGGAGAGTATAAAAAATCCCCATTTTTTCCGCAGCCCTCTTAAATCAAAACATATTAGTGGAAAGAACCTTTTTTCACTCACGACGCTCCCCGGTAATTGACATTATAACCGATACACCGACGTAATAGCCCATAAGGTTTACCAGGACACCTCTGGCGTCCTATAAGGGTGTATACATGAAGATTGTTTTAAAAAGAAACTTCTTTGACATTTATTTTAGTATCCAGTTATAGTACATAATAATAAAATGTTTTTTGGGTTAGTAGTCATTCGTTAGTTTCAGCTGAAAAGATTTTCGGGAGGTTTTAAAGTTGGTGCTATAAATCTAACATTGTTTTAAAAACCTATTCGTTTCTAATGATCATTCATCATCGTCAAAACAAGCATTAAGTTAAACAAGCATTAACTTGGGACTAGATGACGCCGTGAAAAATGTCCAACGATATTTATTTAATTAAACCCTATTATTGTCATGTAAGTCGATATTAGGCGAACTCTTTTAAATTAATTGTGTCCAAAAAATAAGTTAATACTTGAATGTTTAAAACCATTTTAATGCATTTCCTGCCAAGCCTTCCAACACCTACACATGATCCACAAAGTCGATGTTAACCAACAATATAGCCGCATCCTTACCCAATACCCCATAATTGTCGTATAAGATGGTCATAAGGTTGGATACACGAGTCATCCCCGCGATAACTTTTATGAGTGCGAAATTGTGTTTATGCCTGTCGCGAGCTACCGCCGTCGCCCGTAATCGGAAATATTGCGCAAGAATAAAGTTATACTGTGGTACAAGGTGTAGGAAACAGCGTGAAGGAAAACATCGTGAGGAAACCAGTTGGCTTTCTAGCAGCGTTGATGGGCTTGCAACGTATGAAAAGTTAACTTCTGCAAAAAGTGGGTTTGTACCAAATATGACATGTATTTTTACATACCTCTGACTACCCCATTAGACATCTTCAAAGGATCTAAAGAATTAAATAAAGATCTGAAAGAAAATGTCTACCGCTCCTGGGATACTATTTCATTTCATTTTTACTTAGTTATGCTACGCCGGCTTTTAATATAGAAATTATTTATTTATTATTGGCTCGCATCAGCTTGTGACTCAGACCGGGGCCTACATCGGATCCAACTCACTTTATTGTCGTTCCCGCCCACTCGTGGGTAGCAAACTAGTAAAATGCTTCTATTTTTAACCCCCGACAAACAAGAGGGTTGTTATAATCTTATAACAATACACCACTATTTTAACTTAATGCTTATGTTATAAAAACTAGATGACTGATATAATATTCATAAAACTTAGATACATATTTTTTGTAAATTCTATTGTGTTTTTCTTTCTATAATATGTATAATATAGAAAGAAAAAGATCCGGAACAGTCAGGTAGGCCATGCACCACCTATGCTGCAGAGTTAGTTATCTTATCGGTATACTTTTTATTTTTGTTAAAACTCGCCTGTATCAACCTAAGAAATGAAATAAATATTCATTCTGTATTCCGAGGCATAAGCTGACGCGGGTTCAAACTTAACTCGCTTCAGCGTATGACCCAGACCGTTCGACATCGGATCCAACTCGCTTTATTGTCGATAGCGCTCCACTCGCGGGTAACAAACTAGTAAT
Organism: Xanthorhoe spadicearia; assembly: GCA_947086425.1. Lineage (NCBI taxonomy): Eukaryota > Metazoa > Arthropoda > Insecta > Lepidoptera > Geometridae > Xanthorhoe > Xanthorhoe spadicearia. The sequence continues at coordinate 2,066,495 of OX352209.1, forward strand.
TGGTTTGCTATTGGCTGCGTCTGTTGATACTGTTGATTCGGTTCACTATTTGTATTGTTTGAGGTCAATTTATCGGTACTGAGGGTAAAGTAAGTGATTTCTGATAATAATAAGAGGATGCATTCGAATCAAACCGGCAATCCGAAGCCTTAGATCGCAAAAAGTGGGAGACCTTTGCCCAGCAGTGGGACATGATATGTTAGATAAAAAAAATAAGAGGATAGAATGGAATGTCCTGTCTTTATCGTTGCCTAATAATTCCGTAGTAAACTTAATCTCTTATCTCTATCCTCTTATTATTCATCATCATCATCATTCTCCTGCTCTTATCCCACCTATTGTGTATAAAATTTAGTGAATAGGTATTCTTTCATAAAAATAATCCCAGTTTTATAACGAACAAAATATATATGAACATATGCAACCTACTTTCTACTGGATATTTATTTCCCCAGAGCTCCGAGAGACAAAACTAATGGAATCCGACGGCATACCATCAACAAAATCCCTAAAATTCCTAAAACAAGTTAATGCTATAATCCGTAGCAGTGCTACGCCGCTACGAGCGTAGCTAATCTCGTAGCGCTGTGAAATGCTACGATATTCAATTATGAGGTTTTTGAGCACGGCTTTTTGTGAAAATCTGATAAAAAAAGGAGGTTTCTCTGTGTTTGTTTCATTATCATTCGTGTATATTCAATACGAATGTTTAAAGAGTATACTAAAGAATGTACTACTTTCAAAAGTTAATTAATTGGATCTGTCCTACTTAAAACTCAAAGCCTCAATATCCAATCATCCTACAAATAAATCCAATACAGACCATTAAAAATCCGAGGCAATGCACCAAAAAAACTGATATGTATACCGTTCAAATATTTATCGAAAACAATATTTCAGTAGACATTTTTCCGGATGGATGCATGGGGCAGGGGTAGGGGGTAAGGGGGGGTAGAGGGGTAGCTAGGCAATACGCCCCGCCCCGCAAACAATACAATCAGAGCCAATCTGCCGCGCAAATAGGAAAATAGAGTGCCTGGTGAGACAGGGTCGCCGCGGGCTAGCCCAGGGCCGGTGTTATACGCATCACGCGGCACACATCGACGCGAACAAGGTAAAGAGAAGCATGATTGAACTTACAGAAGCGTTCATGTGTAACAAATTAATAATAAGCGTTGATTTTGTTGGTGTGACAAGGAATGAGTATAATGGATGGGCTGACTGAATGGATGGATAAAGTACGAACTCACTAGAGTTCGTACTTCGTATGCGCAAGTGGTCAACCCTGGAGACGGAGCTTTTAGGCCGCCATAACGTAATGACTTTAAATACATGTCCGACAATTTAACGTGCCCTCCAAAGCACAACAGACTGACGCTGTATAAATCATCTAGTATAGATGTAAAGGCCTGAGGTTTTTTCAATTTGTCCTAGTCCATCCCTGGGTATCTTAAGCAGAGATCGCGTCGCTTCTCCCGGTCGGATTGGCGCGCAATCCCGCAATTTTCCACCGGTCATTTTTCATTGTTTCCACTCGCGAATCTTCCCGATACTTATTTGCTGCCGGCCGTAAATAGGGTACGCTGGGGTACGAAATTTGTTTGAAAGGGTTTTTATTTTGTTCGAGTTTTCGGGAAGTTTTATTATGTGTGCATTCTTTAAAATGTTTATTTTATAGATTCGATCGCAAGACTGTTTTAGGCATAAAGATTTGAAATAGTCATGAAATGGTTAAATAACAATGCGGTTATTTAAAAACACCTTTAATTAACTTCCACCGACGCACTAATCAATAAAATTCGCTTTTTCTTAGAAAAGAAGCATGTTAGCTATTATATACGAAACTAGTATTTATATAAGTAAATAAATAGTTAACACACTTCTACAATATTCTATAAACCAAAACTTTATTTTTATTTCTTAAAGATACTTTTCAGCCTATTTATTAAATACTAAAACCGTCACAAGTTTTAAGGCCTCTACAAATACAGCAAAAAAGCATGTTCAATCTTATCCACCCAATTCTTCCGTAATGCCCTAATACATATTCTCCTACGGCCATATAAATACTTCGGGAAGAAATATATTTACCGCCAAATTGCCCATTTGTACAGTAAATATGCGCCATAGATCGCGCCCCGATCTCGGTAACCTACACGATATTTATTTAATGCCAGAAATACAAATAAACGATTTTGTAAATGGATATTTTATAAGGTAAGTTTGGATATTGCTTGTGTATACTGCTTTAGTTTTAGGGTAAACCTTGTAACTTGAGAAGTTATTTATTATTTTGCATATATTTTTTTGTAAATTGGCGAACGATCGTTTCAGAAGTGGAGGATGCGAGTTCGATCCTCGCCACTGGGCAAATATTTGCAAGATTTTCAAATATTTTTCAGAGTTTTTTATGTTTAATGTTCGTACATATTTACAAAAAAAAATAGTATTTTTTCTGAAACAACTACTTAGCTAGCAGTAGTGTTTCAGTTATCTGGTTACCGCGTCACTAGCATTAGCTTCCATAACTTGGGACTGGATGACGCTGTGTTTGTGTAAAATTATACAAGAATATTTAGGTTTTATTTTTTATTTTTATTTACTAAATAAATGGATCAACAACTTAATATACACTTTACCCTAACGCTTGATATATAAGCACTCAATTCTTCTCATACATTTTTCAAACAAATCTATTTTCCAAGAAAGTAAGTAAATCATTTTACCGTCAAAGAACACATTTACTGCGTATTGAGCAAGTATTAGCGGTAACAAAGGACAATATATTCAGTACTAATGTATCGCCGGACAATAAATAGCCATAAACAATTCAAGACGGTAGAGGGAAAGCTGATATTACCATTTTCCTATTATTCTCTATTGTCTTTGGGTGATTTATTTTTACGGATTATATAGAGAAATCGTTTATAAACTAGCAGCACGTCCCGGCTTTGCTCGGGTGTACTAATTAAACTACTGGGATAAAACAGACTATGTCCATCCCGACAGACCATTCTACACATCGGTAATTATTTTTTAAATCGCTCGAGTACTTTCGGAGATTATCTCGGTCAAACAAACAACCTCCAACAACAAAATAATCCGTCAACAAAATAACCTCCTACGTAATCGATCGATCGATTAAAATACAAAGGATGGCATCTTTCATCTTTTTTTACTCAGTTTAGGTAACATAAGAATCGCCAGTATTACTACTAAACGTGTAACGTATTGACACTTGAAACGAGATATTTACCATGATTTGTGAATTTATAAGTTTATAATGTTCAAAACCATGATAGTTTAAACAGTTTAATGCCATCTATTGAACCCAAGGAGTGGAAACAGAAGCGTGGTACTTCTAATCAAATTTCGAAATTACAAATTGGCAAGATGCCGATACATCTTCTGATTAAAGAAGCGAGTATAATAAGGCAATGCTCTCAAGCAAATTGCATTGTTCCGCGAAAACGATTTGTTACGGAAGAAAATTGTAAATTATCGGGCCCGACGGGAGATGATCTATTGTGTATCAACGTCAATAACAGCCGTTTACAGCGTTTCTTTACTTTTACTGAACTTAATTTTGGTAGAGCGAATTAAAAAAAAGAATAAAAGTAATGTAAGTGGCAAAATTAAAGGAAAACAATGTTCTAAGAGTTAAATAATGTTCATGACACCACAATATCTTTATTGAGGAATTGATACAAATATAATATGGGTCTTACAGTGCAAATTAAATAAATTTCCTGTACTTTTTAAGTGCATTTTTGTTCATAACTTCGAAATTTTTTTTTAGATCCTCCGGTTTTTTATAGGTCAACTTCAGGGTTACACTAAATATTGAATTACATTCAAACTCGGTCTACTAATTGACAAAATGTGTAAGTTTACTAGTTTATTATGAATAACGGGACTTTTTAAACAGTGTCAGGAGGCAATTTTTACATAGAAACATGCTTGAGATGGCTTTAGCTTGATTACCTTTAATTCTTGAGCCCAAATTAAGTCTGGAATATAAAATTTTGGTTTACTACGAATTATATAATAATTAAATAAGTAATCTTATCAAAATTAACGCTGCTAATCCATAAGCTATATTATCCGAGGTTAAAACTACCACCGCGCCACTTCATGTAATAATAACGTAGTTACCGCATATTACGTGTCTAATAGTAATTCCTCTGTTTAAATATTCACAAGACTTTATACACCGTAATTTTCATTTCAGTCCGCATTATCGGGATTACGCGCCTAATTTTCCGACCCCTCTCACTCTATTATTGTAACTAATCTTGTCACTGAATCGTAGTCCGATTATAGTATCCGAACGCGGTTCTGTTCAAATAGGCTTAAATAATGCGGTTCGAAATTTAAACACGCATGTAATTTTGAAATTGGAAGTTCGCGCCATATGCAACGCTCGCGGCCATGTTTTTTGGCGCCACAAAGTCGCTCGGTTAGTTCGGATACATCGTACGACGCTAAACGAGCATTAACAAAGAGAAATATATTCTGTGGGGTGAACGGATAATAAACGGTTTTATTGGCTTTATTCCGTTGTCTGAGTGTGAGCCAACAATGCTACGCTTTCTTTCTTGGTAAATAAATTTGAATATTTTATTAGACAAAATTTTCTTTGATAAAGCGCTGTTTCATCTCAAACTCGCTTTCTCATCTGTAAGCCGATAAATCCTTTTTCATTTGAATATCTAATTCTCGTTTCATTTTAATGTATTTGCTATTCATTAGTATCTCAGAAGCGTACTTGCCGATAATTTTAGGCTAAAGCTTACTGCTTACATAATAAAATTGTTTTAACATTAGCTAAATGTGGACCATGTTCAGACTACCCTCTGGGCATCTACAAAGGATCCAAATAGTCTGAAAAAATGTCTACCGCTACCTTGAATAATACTTACAGAATCAAATTTTATTTCATTTTTTTTTGCGTAATTTCCTATAATACTACAGGTATTTTTAACCCTGCAAATGCTGCGTTGTACAAAACCGTCATTCGCACTGAAAAGTAATCATCTTTTGTATGCTGTACAAACATGTGGCATATTGCAAAACCCTATCTGATTAACGCAAACAATTTTCGAAAGGCGACCGCAGGCCTGCTTTGACGGCCCTGCCAGTAGGCGCTCCGGGCCAAAAGCACATAATGTGAGGGTTAATAGCAATTTGTTTGAGGAGAGCTTTCTTTTATACAGCTATTATGAAACCGGTTAAGAGTCGTGACGTCATTGCGGTTAGAGAGCGATGAGTGTTTAATATTTAAACGGTTTTCGTATGTTTGTTAGTACTGTTTTTGTAGTTTTTAATGTAAGCTGTGCTAGAGTTGCGTATTTGACTGTACAAGTTTTATTTAAAACCAATTTACGACTTTAATGGAGTTTATAGTGTTATTTTTTCTTTATTTTACCTGTGCTAATAATAACAATTGGAGAATAAAGAGATTTTAAATATACATATATATAATAATAAATAATTATAATAATGGACTGCTCATAAAACTATGCTATAATGATTCACCTGTTATACGGAGACAAAGCAATGTATGTAGTTTTTCATAGAAAATGTAAAGTTGTTAGTCAGAATTATTATACGGAAGCAAAACTAGGTAAGTTTAAGTTACAAACACTTAAAACGGGATATTTACCACGATTAGATTTATGGGTTTGATATTTCGACAGTGTTTATAATGTTCAAAATCACGATAGTTTAAAAAGTATATGTAACTTTTTATACTCTATCTGCCGTATTCTTAGTTTTATCTTTGGAAAACTTTAAAACTACTTAGATTTATTTGTCATACTTAAATACCTATGTAGGTATCTGTTTTGATATCCTACTGTTTGGTATAACAAAACGTCGTCATTACAGTACTTAATTAAACACTTGTACTCGTAGCCGCATATAACTGGTAACACTTTGAACATATGAAAGCGAACAGCCCTCGAACACCGGGGGGTATTTGCGTTTAGTTCTGATTGTAATAACTATTTATTCTTTGTTGATAAATGTGTCGTGCGGTGAGATCGGGTATCAAAACTTGTTACTTTAAAAGTATGTTTTTTTGTTTAAAAACAACATATTTTTAATAAGTTTTTAATCTTGGACTAACTAAAACATTACATACCGCCTGTAATGTTTTAGTCAGTCCAAGATTAAAAACTTATTAAAAAAAATGTTGTTTTTAAACAAAAAAACAAATTCATGATTTATGTACATACTATGTTACTCGCTCACAATTTCGCTCGAATAGTATCTACCTGGATAAAAATAGCCTATGTATAAGTCAAAACTATGCATATTCCAATTTTTCTTGAAAGAGCAACAAATGTCCACACATCCAATACAAACTTTCGCGTCTATAATATAAGTAAGATTTGATGTCGTAAAATTGTATGATAATCACTTTTCATTTAAATGATCGTTGGTTTAACTCGTCTGTTACAATATTAGTGAACCTTTACATTCAAACACAGAAGCAAAAAATTGCTGAACCACCACAAAATAAAAACCTCTATGAACTAGAAACGAAACAATCCGCGTCCAATCTGTACGGTTCGTCTAAATAACCAACTGCATTGATGCAATTCCACTGACAAAGGGCTTGGTAGAGTAAAAACTAGCTAACAAGCGCGGGGCTTGCGCCCGCGGCGAACTCTAATTCACAATTTGCCGCGCTCGGGGAGCACATTCTAAATTCAAATTTTCACTGTGTTGCCAGTTACCAAATGGATTCGGAAAAGAAATTGTTTGAATGCGGAATTAGCTTTAGTTTTTGGCGGGATGTTTAGTTTTTTTTTTTAACTCTAAATTCAAACTTTGCTTGTTTTAGCTAAATGGATGGAAATTTCTAATCTGTCAGTTGGAAAAACACGCTAATGATTTTTACTTGTTAAATAACTATTAGTTTCTCAAAAGAATCTTGATAGAAGTCTCGTCGAAAGTCAGAGGATCGCTTGGATCAAACAGAATCCCTACTCTACAAACCAAAAACGGTAAATCAATCGCAAGTGCCAACAATCGCAGGTCAGCTTATTTAGGTGGAAATTGAATTCCGAAGAGAACCAATTTATAATGAACTGCGGTTATTGGCACGACGATGTATTTTTCGGTTAGAGTAAAAGAGTATGGCAACAAATACAGAAGAGTGTTTTTAATGATCGATCGTCTTAAATTCAAATAGTTAAGTTCCCGTAAGACGGAGAGCCAGAAACATAGTAAAACACACGACCCAATGATACTATAAGAATTATTTTTCACAGGGACAGCCAGAAACATACTGACAAATACAATACCTACTAGTGATTTTTTTTGAGGCTTTTTTATGTAGTACAGAACCCTAAAAATACTCTTCTATGCATGGGTTCGTGAAAAGTCGGTCCCATTACCTCATAAGTAAGGGGTGTTTGGGTTACAGGCGATTTTTCCCCGTCGACCGCCGCGCCGTCCTTTAAAGGATTAGCTTAAGCCGCGCGCACTGATAGCGGTGAAGGTATTCGCGGCATCACAAATGTAATTTTATCGGGAGAAATGTTGCGTAAATTAAATATATTGAATAAATATTCATAGGAGATTTTAGGAATATTTAGAAATTATTCTTATTTTGTCTAGTCTCAATTTTAAAATTTTTGTTTTGCAAGCTGTAGACTACCGTTTTTTTTTTCATCTAAACTAAAGGATGTTTGTAAGAAATGTATTTTAAGCGTAAGACCGTTTTGTACAATGGCCACAGATTTAATCGATTATATTGATTATTTTTGAGCTTTTGCCTAATCAAGTTTTTGCTTTATAAACTGAAAGAGAAAAGCATAACCATATAATTTATTTGTTATATCTTTCTTTTTTTGTATTTGTAATGTGTGTGTCAATAAAGTCTTTATCTATCTATCTATCTATTTGTAGGTATTCATTGTGTTTTTATAAGTGAGAAGAGTGAGCTTAGTATTGTCCAAGTATCAAAAAATCCAAAAACATTAACACCAGCAAATGAGTTAAAATAAATCGCCCGAAATACGTTCATTAATTTGGCAAAAACATCGTATCTGGTAAGTTATTCTGCACATTACCGGGCTTCCATAAAGGCAATAACAGAGTAACGCGGAAAGCGCCCTCTATAATGCGTCTGGTAAACGAATATGTGGGGAAATTGCCTTCGGGGCCGCGCAGATGCGATTGCTGGGACGGTAGTGATGGGAAATCTTTACTTTTATGCAAAAAATCGACGGTTAAGGTCGAAATTAACCCCATCATTTCCATATTAAAATATTGAAGCATAGTTATTAAGGCCTTCGTTGTAGGGAATGTATTTCCTGTTCTTAGACATTTTGGATAACGGATCTTAATATGTTTAAAGATCAGAAATACACCTTATTTCTTTTGAGCCGAAATTATAACAATTTCCCTATAATCTAGTAAATATAGGCAAAACTTCTGTTTTGACCGTAAACTTGAATGTAAGTTCTGACTTCTGATATTAGACAGTCATATACTAGATTTTTTTTCGGGTTCATTTTTTATAGTAGCCATCAAAAAAATTAAATGAACTACAAAAATTGGTTTTGATTACATGGACTTACTTGCGGAGCAATTTCCCGGATACGTTAATGTTTTAAATTACATACTGTAATACACTTTAGTGGCTAGTATCCCATCCTTACCCGGATACGCGCAATCATCAATCTACCCCCTCGGAGGTCGCTCGTAAATCAGCGCACAATGGCCGAAGGAAGTTCTTAAGAAAAACTATAGGTTGTATCCTTCCGCGCCACCGGCCAATCGGAAGCCGGCTCGCGAGACGCCCTCAAGGGTAAGGGTTATATGTAATTGAGAACGGGCCAAATGATGATGCGCTCAACTGGCTAATGAAGTAGATTTGGATGTGGATTGTTTTAGTTGATTGTTTGCTAGTTCGGGAACTGGGTTGCTTGGTTGGAGTTGAGTAGAGTTTTCTAAGTTTAGCTTTGACTAGGTTTAACACGAACATGACTGGACCAAGGACGGTAGACATTATTTTAGATGGAAATACATTAATGTTCGTTCTGTATGTTATGTTGTATTGCGGATTAGTATTATAATAATAGGTTGATATTTACTTGTAGGGTTAGGGATTTTAAAAAACACTAAGAAAAATACGGAATTTATTCGAAAATTGCATACAAATAATTAAATTTTCAATACAACTAAAAACTTACATTTAGAAAGATATCGTAGAGCGTCTACGTCGTAGCACTTGCTACAGTTTTAGACTAGGAATCAAATCGTTTGACGTTTTTAAGAAAATGTTATGTGTCTAACTTAAGAGTATTAGAGCCGAGTGGAAGTGCAAGAGAGAAAGAGAGAGATGATATCAATCTCACTAGAAGTTGCTCTATACTAACTTTACCCAAACTGTCCCATTGTTAAACAAAAGCTTCCCTACGACAATTTTAAAAAAGACTACACAATGAAATTCACAATATCCCCCGCAATAAAAGGGTTGGTCTGTTTATTAACAGATATTAGCCCGGTCCATTACGCCGGCGAAGCGCAAAAATGTGTTCACGCCCACGTAATAAATTTACTAACTGTTAACTTGCCGGCCGCTGTGCACGCGACCTAGTGTGGTTCGAATGGGGGAATGTAGCGATTTTGTACACCTGCGGCTTTTAATAAGGCTAGTTCACTATGCATCGTGACAATGATCGCAGGCTAGCTTATGTTGGTTAATCTTCCGAATGCAGTTTCCACTACCTTAAGCTGACCTGTGATTTGATGCCGAAATTACGGTTTTCGCTGTGCAGAGTAGACCCGCTGAGTCTGTACTTAGGCTTGAGTCTTCGATAAAGAATCGTTTTTTTATAGACAGAAAATGAAACATATTCAGCACACACAGTAGTAAAAAGACAACGTGTGAGATGAACACAAAACAGGTTAATAGGTATACATAATAAATTTCTACGCATAAACTTTGTCAATTTTACTTTTCATTTTTGCTGCTCTATATTGTCTAACTTTAGCTTACTACAATAGAAAAAAAATGAAATATGATCACGACAACCTTATTCTCCTAATTGCAAGGTACGGTAGACAATTTTTTTAAGGGAGTAGTAGATACTTGTTCAGAAAGATGTCGAAAACGCTTATAGTGAACACTAGCACCCCACCCTGCCCCGTTTAAGTGGTAGTTTAGTGGGATGGACCTAAGTGATTCGTTGTGATTTTATGTTCCGCGATTAGGGAGTGATGCAATACTGTAGAATGGACAAAACTACGCAATTACAAGAGCTCTTAATGGACCTTCGCCAAAATTGTAGGTTTAAACGCTTCTTATTAAGTGCTCGGGTTTGTACGTTTCCTCTAGCCATTTTGGCGAAGTAAATGTAGTGGTTTCGTGCACTAATATACTTAATCCTATATATTCTTTAAAACGTTGTTTAAAGAATGTAATTTAAATGTAATGTAATTTAACGATTAATGTTCTTATTCATAAAAATTTGCCAATTTAAGTTTGAAGAATGTTTTTTTCTTGTTACTCATATGGCAACGGAAAGAGATAGTAACAGATTTAATATCCGTTTTAGCTAATATAGGTTTACTGGTCTAATATGCATAAAGGGTAGTGATATTAGAAAACAGTAATTTGGCATGGAAATACAATACTAACAAAGTTGTAGAATAAAGTCCTACTAATATTATAAATGCGAAAGTTTTAAAGTATGGATGTATGCTTGTTCCTCTTTCACGAAAAAACTACGAACACGATTGCGATGAAATTTGAAATATATGCTAAAGACATGGAATAACACATAGGCTTCTTTTTATACCGATATTCCCGCGGAAACGCAGCTAGTAATATAAATATTAGGTAAACAAATAACCAGTTATAATGTACCGTGGAATAACAAATTAGTTGGGAATAGCTATTAAAATAACGCGATGAATCGACGACCGCCCACTCGGCCGCCATTAGCGAGGAGAGAAGTTGCAAGGAAAAATATGGTAAAGGGAGTAGCACACTTAACGGTGAGATAAAATTAATGTCTATGGTTCTTATGTGATCCTAACTATCGTACTAAATATCCTCAAAGATTATGATATATTGATAGATACAAGATTTTTAAGCTATTGCATAGCTTCTATCGCGGGCCTTGAGCGTGGAGACCGAATCCAGAAATTCCGTAACGAAAAAACCTAACGCTTGTCACTTTAGTTCAGCAACTCGCCTCTAGGTGGCATGAAATAGCTTTACCGCGCGCGGCAGTCCCCGAGTGCCACACGTCTTTTTTTTATTATGTTTTAAACCACACTTAGGTATTTTATCAGAAAAATTCAAAATCCTATTAAAAGTGAGTAAGCGGTGAGGCTTCCCGCGTTAAGGAGGATCGCTTGTATCGACGCAGGTTCGAATCCTGCCTGTGTCATAACTTTTATTAAGAATCACCTCAGCTTGTAAGTCAATATTGAAGTGATCCCTGAGATTTTCTTCCTCGATTTTTATCCTTTCATAATTCATAATTCATTTATTTGCGTCCATGTGGTATGTACAGAGATCTTAATAATAACATAGAGAAACACACATTCCCCATAACATCTGGGATGCAAACTTGCTTAAGGATCCTTGAGGTTCTTGAGATCCTTGAGTTCCTACCACGTCCTTTTCTTTCAGAGTAAAATAACATATTAAAACCGTTCAATGTCCGCCGTCTCTAACTATCCCTCCTTCGGAATTCTTCCCGAGTTTTTAATAGAACCACAACCCTTTTATTGTGATTAGTTATTGTGTTTGCGAGGGGCTTACCGCCGCGTATTTCAGATACTTAATGGGAATTAAAAATCGCAACATCACTGACACTGATCATTTCTGAAAGTATTCCTGATTTATTTCTTTAATAGGGCTGTGTAGTTTGCCTTGATTGTGACTATTTGGGCGTTTATCTTTACTAGTTGGTTTATACAGCTTCGTTCGTTTGTATACAGCTTGAAATAGGCTTGCTACTTAGCTAGACCATTCTCTCGTCTGAGCCGGTCATATCCACAAGAAAGACTAATAAATCTGACCACGAACTTTCTTACGATTTTTTCCGTTCACCGTTTAGGGCCTCGTGTTAAATAAGCATAATTTTTTTTTCGAACAAAATTAAATCCATTTATTGTATGACTGCGTACAGATGCGACCGCGAGTTGTGCCAAAGTTTTAAAGATAATTTTACAATATCTTTTAATTTTTTAACTATAACATACAAATTTATAATTATTAACGGGACTTAATCGCGTATTAAAATCATATTATTTAAATAATATGATTTTAATACGCGATTAAGTCCCGTTAATAATTATAAATATGTTTCCAAGTCGCGATAGTTTAAATAGTATTATAACATACAAAGTTATTTAAGTCTTTTTATCATATGATTTTGCCAAGATATTTCAGCCAATTAATTTTTATATAATTTTAATTTCTAGCCTTTTGAGACAGCCCTACTCCCAATGGGCTTTTTAAATAATGGACGCTGTAATTAGGGAAGTGAGTTTGAAAGAATATTGGGTTGAAAACTGAAGGGTAAAAAGATAAATATAATTTATCATATTGATGGACATTTCTTTCAAAAGCATCAAAATAAGATTTAGAGTTTATTTCCATAACTAGCAGCACGTCCCGGCTTCGCACGGGTGTACTAATGGAACTACCGGGATAAAATATAGCCTATAACCACCCGGACAGTCCATTCTACACACCCGTGAAAGAATTTTTGAAATCGGTTGAGTAGTTTCGGAGATTACCTCCGTCAAATAAACAAACAAATTTTACCTCTTTATAATATTAGTATAGATAAAGAATTTTACGTGAAAGCTTGCATTTTAGTGTTGCCATCTCTATGTTTTAAAAAAATTGATAGGTTACATAAAAATGCTATGAAGCTGATCTACGCTGAGCACATTATCATAAGACAAATAATTAACATTATTTAAAGTCTTACAAAGAATAATAGGGAGGGTTGGCACAAGCGAGGAGAGGCCTATGCCCAGCAGTGGGATGAGACGTGCTGCACGTGATGATGATGATGAATGAAACTCTTACAAATCTTGACTATATACTACACATATAACTAGGATCTGCAATTTTGCATCAGCACACAATACAGCATACGAATGCGCTAATTAAAACAGTGTTTGCTAAATTCGCATCGTGAATTGTGAGACGTGAAAGCGCTTTAGAGAGGCATAGAGTAATGTTTCAGGGGCAGAAGGGATGTTGAATCAAAATACGACGTACGAAGCGAAATACCAAGTTAGGAGTATATTAGAAATAATATTCATGTTTATTTCGGACATTTGGTACAAAAATTTGGACATCCGAGTCTACGAAACTAAAGTGTGTAATTGAGTTTGTTGGGTGGGTGTGTTGTAGATGTTTATTATGTGTGTTTGTGAGTGTTTGTGGTTGGTACGACTCTAGCAAAGTCAAGCATATAAAATAATAAGAACACAACTCGGAAGTATTAATTTTCCTTTATCCAGGTTGCTTCGGGAAGTCTTTGCCCTGGACAATATGGGCTAAAAATAAAAATAAATATCCAGGTTGGCACCACTCTAGCAGACCTGTGGTCTTTTTTTAGTCAAAACATACTTCTTTATTTATTTTCTACAACCATCATCATCTCCCTGCCCTTATCCCACTAAGTGGGGTCGGTACAACACGTTTCTTTCTCCCATTTTCTATAGCCATATGATTTATTTTCTGTGAAGTATTCATCTGCCCCCAACTCTATGTAACTAAACAGTGTTCGCGCGTCCAAGTCACGTAATCACGCCAATCTCGCGACGAGTGTGCGCACAAAAAGAAATAATTAAGCCATGCGCGCTCACACTCGCTTGCCTCTTATAATGTAACACGGAATGGGCTTGGCCTTAGAGATGTGATGAATGTTGGCTTTGATTGAGGTTGAGATGGGCTTGCAAACTGTCGTGTGGAATTTCACTTTCAAAAGATTTATAAAGATGTAAATGACATAAATAAATTCAGTCTTTGAATATCTCTTTGTCTTTGTGATTTGTGTACAAAGTTATGTTTCTGTGCGTTTTCCTTGAATAGTGCCAAGCAGAAAATTGTCAAACAAAGTTATCTGACAAATAGAAAGAATAATTCTGACACGATTTTTGGCAAATAATGAATATATAGCAATTCCCAGCCTCTAAACTATCATCCTACTATCCTATCCTATCCTATGTGAAAGTTTGTGAGAATGTTTGTTATTCTTTCACGCAAAACGGCTGGACCGATTTGGTTGAAGTTTGGTATATAAACAGGTGATACCCTGGATTAACACATAGGCTACTTTTTATCACGATATTCCCGCGGGAACGGGACTTCCGCGGGTGAAACCGCGGGGCGCAGCTAGTATGTGTATATTAGACAAAGTTTTAGTCACTTCACAAGCCCGAGTATCCCAAGTTTTTTTCTCATTAGTAGTGTGAATGAAGCAATCTGCTATAATATCTAGATTGTAGATACTAACGCGGTGACGGCTATGGGAGCCCATTACGAGGTGAATGGGACGCTTTCACGCGCTGATGGAATATATTAGAGCTTATTTGTAGAATAGTGGTGTTGAAACAAGTACGTATTTACTGAAATAAACCTATAATAATATATATAATATAGCTATAGAATATATAAACCTAAATATACCTAAAATGATGAGCACGTGTTTAGCAATTTTAGATTATTAGAAAATCGTAATGTGTTTTTTTATCTATACTAATATTATTAAGAGGTAATGTTGGTTTGTTTGTTTGAGGGAGGTAATCTACTCAGCCGATTTCAAAAATTCTTTCACCGTTGTTTAAATACACTGTCCAAACTTGACAAACTTCTCTACGTGGAAAAGTTATATTTTTTGTAACACTAGCGCCATCTGTTATGGGGATGTCAAAACAAAACCTGTCTTCAATGTACAGTCTTCAAATATACTAAAAAATATATATGTAGGTATAAATAAAAAATAAAACAAACAAGAATAGATATTTTTGTTGTATTCCCACGAGAACTTTTCACGCTTTCATAATATTACAAGCTGCGCCCCGCGGTTTCACCCGCGTAATTCCCGTTCTCACGGGAATATCGGGATAAAAAGTATCCTATGTCACTCTCCATCCCTTCAACTATCACCACACAAAAAATCACGTCAATTCGTCGACAAGTTTTGCCGTGAAAGACGGACAAACAGACAGACAAACACACACTTTCCCTTTTATAATATTAGTATGGATAGTAGGATTATTAGGATATGTTACCTGCGGTGTTTTCTGTACTTCAATCGGCTTTAGTCTTTGCAAATGGTTGGGTATGCGCGAGTCTGACGTCATAACTGTACTTTCTTTAGGCTTAGGCACATTCTTGTCTTCCTTAGGCTTAGCGTTCGGCTTACTTGTATTCGTCACTCTGCTTGTCTGTATTGGTAAAATAATATTCATGAAATATAGTATTTAGCTTGGCATTTAATGGTTTCATCTTGTAACTTTAAACAATCGACAATTATTTTTTTTAAACCACAGATCTTGTATTACAGTATAATAATGAGCAAAGTACCATTTCTTCATTTCTCCTTATCATTTCCAATTGTTGCTCTCTCGATATCGCCTGTCTAATGGCGGGCGGTGGTCGCAGTTTTTCATCATTTCCTGTACAAAAATAAACAATTAAATATATAGATAAACATAGTTGAAAATCCAAGACAGTTTAAGTGAGTAATTTTCTTAAATTGACAAATGTATAGGTTAGTTTTCAGCAATAAATTCTTACCAAAAAAGGCTTGCTTGTAGATATCTGGTTCCAGTACAAATGCATAAACGCCCTCTGGCGTGCGTTGTTGTACATATTGAAGTCCGTAGTCACACATTGCGCCCGCGCACGACTTTAGTGCTTTCCGCTCATTTTCACTGCATAACTGTCAAAGATCTTATTAATATATAAAGTACATCATCATCATCATCAGCCATTTTTAACCCCCTGCTGGGCATAGGCCTCCCTTCGTGATTGCCATTCGCCTCGATCCTGCGCTAGTCTTACCCACGTGCAACCTGCTGCCTTGCGGATGTCGTAAATAAAGTACATAAATAAAAATAAACAGATCTTGTTAACATTCCGTGTATTCCTTTTTGATGCTGACGCCGACAGAGGGGTCGTTTATTCTTTCAGCACTTTCTGCCCCTTTAGGGCATAAAACAGACCAGCCACTCAAAGCTCAAATACCCAAAACTCAAAGCAACATCCCAAGCCAAGGTCCGTACCACTTCTTAAACTTTATTTACCTTTCCAAGCCTTGGTCAAAGTCCAGTGAAGTTATAAAGATATCCAAAGACAAATAAAAGAAAACTGCATTTGAACAATAAAATTGGTTTAATACTTTGTATACGTACGTATTTATGACGAATGTGAGTGTCTAGACAAACCTATTAAGGTTTTTAGACACTTAATTAAGCTGGAATATGTATTTTCTATTTTACGTAAATCCTACTAATCCTACTATCCTACTAATCCTTCCTATCCTATCCTACTATCCTATCCTATCCTATTCTACTATCCTACTTCCTACTATATATATATCCCACTAATATTATAAATGTGAAAGTTTGTGAGAATGTATGTCTGTATGTATGTTTGTTATTCTTTCACGCAAAAACGGCTGGACCGATTTGGTTGAAATTTGGTATGTAGATAGGTGATACCCTGGATTAACACATAGGCTACTTTTTATCCCGATATTCCCGCGGGAACGGGACTTACGCGGGTGAAACCGCGGGGCGCAGCTAGTCCCACTAATATTATAAATGTGAAAGTTTGTGAGAATGTATGTATGTTTGTTATTCTTTCACGCAAAAACGGCTGGACTAATTTGGTTGAAATTTGGTATGTAGATAGGTGATACCCTGGATTAACACATAGGCTACTGTTTATCCCGATATTCCCGCGGGAACGGGACTTACGCGGGTGAAACAGCGGGGCGCGGCTAGTAAATAATAAAGTTTAATTACCTGTACGTTTGCTGAGCGTAGTTGTGGCCTCAGTATATACGGTAACAGCGGTAACACATCCAACACCAGCACGGCTCGGGAACGACTGACGCCGCACGAACTGCCGCTTATCACCGCCGACACTATACTCTCACATTCTAACCTTTTTCTGTATATCTGTAAAAAACATAGCTCTACATTTTTGTTGTTATAATGGGTATCATCACAGATTACCTACATAAGACAGATACCTCATCTCGAACATTGTCCTTTTTTCTTCGGGCTATTTTTGTGTTTAATTTTTGCGGCGCCCCGAGCGCCGTTTAGGTCTTGTCTGCAATCAAAAATAACTAACTCCATCTAGTGCTAAGTAGCATGCAGTCGGGTGCCTAAACGCCACTACGTGACGCTCCAAAATTCAAACACCAAAAAATAGCCTGAAGAAAAACGGAGTGAATTCTATGTTCGAGATGAGGACCCGTGGTATCATTGAGGCTATTTACTTTTACTACACATGCTTGTAGCTCTAGTAGTAGTAGAATTAGCAGAAAAGTGTGCGATTTTTTAGTGGGAAACTGGATCTACATTTTGGCCTGAGCAATCGGTAATTTGGCAGGCAAGCTACTTGGATGATAAAACGGTTTTGGCTTTACAAAGTATGAATTGCCCAGGAAAGCATATGTATAGAAACCAAAAGTTGAGTAATGTCCACAAGTGTCCACATGCAAGCGAAGCCACGAATGTCCAGTTTTATTAGACATCTCTGGCTAATTTTCTTCTTTTTTATAACTAGACTAATGTAAAGTCCACGTGTGTGAGCCTACGAGGACTATGAGCCAATTTTCTTACACTCACTGACTAGTTTGTAGTGATTTTTTGTAAAACCTTACCTCCTGAGCTTGCATTGGAAACTTGATCCTATGCACTGTCCTAGAGCCTAATACATGTCGGCACCGCACTATACACAGAGGTAATATGCCGTACAATGAGTAGTTTTGATTGCGCAGTGTCCACGAGTGTACACTGTCGAGCAAACGAAGCCAGGAGAGGGTCTCGCAAGCTATTAGCAGACGGGCGTCCACTTTCACTGTGAGATAGTTCTCGAATATTCCGTCGGCTAATCTGGAATCAATAAAAATCTTTAGACATGTGTACAGCGTCATCTAGTCCCAAGCTAAGCAATTTAACTTAATGATTGTTTTATAGTAACCAGATGCCTGATGTATATTAGTCAAGTTGTATTACTTACTTACATTGTTTTTTACTTATAATTTAGCATAGTGTACCTACCTACAATACACATACTACAGAAAAAAAAAATACAAGACCCAGAACAAATATCTGCACAACATACAAATATTTGTACTGCGGCGGTGATCGAACCCGCAACATTACATCACGGTGCGGTTTTACAATAATAGGGGTTAAAATAACCTGTCATAATCCCCAGCCGACTGGATAATCCGCATTATATCCGGTTCCTTGTCGTTGATGGTGAAGACGGCTTGTAATGCTTGCATCATAGTTCTGTTGCAATCCTTCGTGCCGATCGCGGCGTTTTGCACATCTTCCATGTTCAACTGGAAATAAAGATATTAAAGCTGGATACACTACACTCAGATAGATCAAAATCACAGATAACATAAGTACAGATGCCTCATCTCGAACATTGATACACTATTTTTCTTCGGGCTATTTTAGGTGTTTGATTTTTGCGTTTGATTAGGAGCCGTACCATGAGGTGTTAGCGATTCAGTTTAGGTTCTGCCTTACTGTCAAAACTTTACGTCAGCGCCTTACTTTACGTCAAAACTGGTTCGTAGTTGGACCTAAACTGAATCGCTATAAACGGTCATGGTAAGCCCGCTGTCCTATAACTTGAAAAATATCTACTTATTAAAACATTTTTAAAGGATAGTCTTTTGTTAATATCAATTAGTTTTCAATACTAATTACCTGCGCCTTAGCCCTAGCTTTAATGAAGCTTAGCACTTGTATCGCAGCGCGCACGTCGCCTTTAGCACGCGTCGCTAACGCGGCGAGTACATGCGGCGCGACGCTCAGCCCCTCGCATTCGGCGACTCGTGCTAACCGACCAGACAGGCGCGGGATGGAAACACCGCCGACGTGGACCACTAGTGCTACTACCCTGGAATAAAGAGATATGAGTTGTAGATTAAAAAAGAGATATGAGATAGTAGTTGTCTTATATAGGTAATCTGTGGTTGTAGATTTTATTTTTAGAGTTTTGCAAAGGAAAAAAAAACTGGTTGTCTGTTCGTTACAAACCCATTTTTATAATAACTTAAAAGGGGATATTTACCATGATTCGTAAATTTATAAGTTTCCCGATATTTATACGGTATGCGCCCCGTGCTTTCACGCACGTGAGTGTATGTTATTCCAGATCTTTAGCTACCTATATTCCAAATTTCATCGCGATCGGTTTTGTAGTTTTTTCGTGAAAAAGGAACAAACATACATCCATACTCACAAACTTTCTTATTAATAATATTAGTAGGAAGTATGCCATTTTAGTTATTACCTGAGTGGTCTCAAAGAAGTAGCATAAAGATCGTTACAGATGGCTATAACTGGCCTCCGAAGTGGTTGAGTCTTTGCCTTTTTCTTTCCAGTCTCTGTAGTCGCCGTGCACCATTTAACTAATAGTTCTACGGTAGGCAATGGAGCGCCGTCTATTTCATCTGAAAATCAAGAAAGATTATGTTTTAGGACGTTATATGTACTAGATAAATACATAGATAATGTATAGTTTGACGACCACTGTGGCGCAGTTGGGTGAACGCCCGGGTGAGATGCGGAGGTCGCGGGTTCGATCCCCGCTACGGGACAAATGTTTGTATGTTCTGCAGATATTTGTTCCGTGTCTGGGTGTTTTCTATCTATAATATGTACGTATTTACAAAAAAATATGTATCTAAGTATTATATCAGTCATCTGGTTACCATAACACAAGCATTAAGTTGCTTAGCTTGGGACTAGATGACGGTGTGTGGAATGTCCAAAGATATTTATTTATTTTTTATTTTATTTTTAGTACAGTCAGCTTCAAATCGATATAAGCTTTGTTTGCTTAGAGACCATTTAACCATCCTGTCTGGTCATACAAATATGAAACAATGAGTAGTAAATAGTGCCCGTTCCTGTAGGAATACCGGGATCAAAAGTAGCTTACGTGTTAAGTCAGGATATAAGCTATCTTTGTACTAAATTTCATTAAAATCCGTCTAGCGGTTTGAGCGTAAAAAGTAACGAAAGATACATCCATCTATAGTTACATACTTTCGCATTAATATTAGTAAGATCTTAATCTAAAATCTCAAGTCTAATAGTTAACTAAACTAAATCTGAATATAGCTTACCTAATATTAAGCAGTTAGGTCTCCTATCAGCATCTAACACAGATCGCATGAGTGTTGCACTTTTCAACGCCGTGCTGAACGCTTCCGTACTTCTCTCATCCGAAGCATTTAGTTCCACGGGTCTGTAACCTGATACAAACAAAATTATATCAAAATTTATAAAAAAAGAAAGAGAAATATGTTTATTTCTGTAGGACTTCAAGGATTACTTATTCTTTATTCTTTATTCTTTATTCTTTATTGTACACAAATAAATTGATACAGAAAAATATAATTTGTAAAGACATGTACAAAGGCGAGCTTAACCCTAAAGAGAGTTCTCTTCCAGCAAACCTTTGAGGCTAGAGAGAGAAGATTAAACGCTAAGGGTCGCTGTGTACACAAAAAAGAACTACATTAGCTACTTATATAAGATTAATTAAAACAAATTTAACAACTAAATATTTTTAACTAAAACAAAAACAAATTTAAAAACTAAAACAGATTTTAAAATAAGATATATATCCGTATATACCTACTTATATACTTTGTATATAATACCTACACAAATAGATACAATTCATACAAAAATTATATATTATATATAAAACAAAACCTAAATAAACCCTACTGACAAGCAAATATTTATTGAGAAAGGTAGTGCTCTTTAACTTTGCTCTTGAATATATAAATTGATTTAGAGTCACGTATGGTGTGAGGGATAGCATTCCAAAGCTTTACCGCCTGAACAGTGAAAGAGTCGCCGTAGCAACTCGAGGAGTGAGAAGGAGTTTTAAGACGTAAGGATATAGAGGACCTACAAGGTTGCCCGCGTGGAACCAGAAATTCAAATCGTTCACGCAGGTACGAAGGAGATAGTGGATTGTGAAGAATGTTGTACAGGAGAGTCACTACATGAAGGTCACGACGGCGACGTATAGGAAGCCATTTTAGTTGCGATCTGAACTCGGAGACATGATCAAACTTACTTAAAATGTAGTCTTATAAGCTTTGGTGACTCAATTGTCTGTTCCCACGCAAATCCCTACACCAAGGGAACTAGACCATTATGGATAAAATCATTTTGTTGAAGCAGTTGTCTAGACGACCTCTGTGGCGCAGCGGGCGAAAGTCCGATTGCGACGCGGAGGGTGCGGGTTCGAACCCCGCTACGGGACATATGTTTGTATTCTCTGCAGGTATTTGTTCAATTTCTGGGTGTATTCTATATTTCAAAAAAAAAAGTTTCTAAGTAAGTACATAGCATAGTATTATTTTCTCTGTGGTAAGTAATACATTAGTCATATCTTGTTATCATAACACAAGCATTAAGTTGTTTGATACTAGATGACGCTGTGTGAAATGTTTAAGGATATTTAGATTTATTTAAATTTGTCTCCTCACCAGCTAATCTGGCCAGCAAGTGAGCTAGAGTAGTCTTCCCGACCCCGGGTGGTCCACACAGCAGCGCCACCTTGTGGTGAGGTCTGCCATCCTCATCCATCTCTAAACTAATATGAATAAGACCGTTGGTCTTCTCACCAGCTAATCTGGCCAGCAAGTGAGCCAGGGTAGTCTTCCCGACCCCGGGTGGTCCACACAGCAGCGCCACCTTGTGGTGAGGTCTGCCATCCTCATCCATCTCTAAACTAATATGAATAAGACCGTTGGTCTTCTCACCAGCTAATCTTGCCAGCAAGTGAGCTAGAGTAGTCTTCCCGACCCCGGGTGGTCCCCACAGCAGCGCCACCTTGTGGTGAGGTCTGCCATCCTCATCCATCTCTAAACTAATATGAATAAGACCGTTGGTCTTCTCACCAGCTAATCTGGCCAGCAAGTGAGCTAGAGTAGTCTTCCCGACCCCGGGTGGTCCACACAGCAGCGCCACCTTGTGGTGAGGTCTGCCATCCTCATCCATCTCTAAACTAATATGAATAAGACCGTTGGTCACCTCACCAGCTAATCTGGCCAGCAAGTGAGCTAGAGTAGTCTTCCCGACCCCGGGTGGTCCACACAGCAGCGCCACCTTGTGGTGAGGTCTGCCATCCTCATCCATCTCTAAACTAATATGAATAAGACCGTTGGTCTTCTCACCAGCTAATCTGGCCAGCAAGTGAGCTAGAGTAGTCTTCCCGACCCCGGGTGGTCCACACAGCAGCGCCACCTTGTGGTGAGGTCTGCCATCCTCATCCATCTCTAAACTAATATGAATAAGACCGTTGGTCTTCTCACCAGCTAATCTGGCCAGCAAGTGAGCCAGGGTAGTCTTGCCGACCCCGGGTGGTCCACACAGCAGCGCCACCTTGTGGTGAGGTCTGCCATCCTCATCCATCTCTAAACTAATATGAATAAGACCGTTGGTCTTCTCACCAGCTAATCTGGCCAGCAAGTGAGCTAGGGTAGTCTTCCCGACCCCGGGTGGTCCACACAGCAGCGCCACCTTGTGGTGAGGTCTGCCATCCTCATCCATCTCTGGCTCAGCGTCTTTCTTCCCTTTCCACTTGTTCGTCAGTTGGAACTGACCGGTGCGACGAACGAAACTCGTTCTTTGTTGAGGCTCGGTCATTTTCACTTCCTTTTTGAATACTATCTGGAATGTAGATTTTCATATTAGACATTTACATAAATCTAGGATGAGAGTTCTATGCCAACTTTGAGACAAAGTGATAAACAAAATGATAAATATCAGTGTTTCTTTAAAAACCAAAGAAACAGCAACCAAAGTTTTTAAACATTGAAACCATTGCTGAATTACTTTTATTACTATTTATATACTTATTTTCAAATCCATGTTTTTTGTATTGTCATGATTATTATACAGGTACCTACTATGTGTGAGGTTAATCAACAAAATTCTAAAATTAAAACTAATATTTACCTTAGTACCTGGTGCAGCATGAAATTTGTAATAGAATAAGTACTAATATTTGTATAAGTAGTAAAAACTACATTAAGTATTTTTTTATCTAACGCGATAAAAACCTGTGGTTATTATTTAAAATATATATAAATAAATTAAATACCTTGTCCCACAAATGTAGCCAATGCAGCAAGGCACGGTTCACAGGCTCATCAGACAGTAAATCCAGGTAGCAGTCAGGCCGGTACTTATCAACCCATAACGAGTCATGCACTATTGTTGGGACAATCTCTACCTCTTTGGTGACGGTCTCTTGTTTCGTTTCTAACTGGAAATAAATAGTTTAACTTGTAATTTGTAATTATTTATTCAGTAACAATTGTTCAGTGGGGATTGTATGATGTTGATGAATAACTTAAAATTTATAGCTTCAGTTTCAGGGGTGGCCAATACTAGCTTCAAGATCTACTTTTTACTGACGAATCCTTGTCTGATCTACCAATTTAATAAGTAGGTACTTCTTAAAATTGATATGATTTTTTTTATTGTTTGGTTTGTCATGATGCACCTGACTAGTGGTTGTGAATTGTGATCAACCGGTTGGTAACTTGTCTATTTCATAACAAAAACTTGTTTATTTATTTTATTTTATTTTATTTTATTCGGAAAACAAACAGTGTTAACATCTTATTATAAAAAACTTAAAAAATAACTAATCACCATTAACATGTTTTCACATATAAATAACAAAAAGCTTGTTTGTTTGTAGGAACTAAAGAGATAAAAAACAGAAAAATAACAATGAAAGTATTTAAAAAAAAAAATAACATGTAAAAACAAAAAACCAAAGAGATAAAAGAGAAAAAATAGTAAAAACAGCTAATGAACCAATTCAAACCAATTTTTAAACAGCAAATGTTTTAAAACATTTGGTTTAGTAATAAAAAGATCAAATTCAGGAAAGTCAACCAATGTTTTGTAAGTGTTAGCGGTTCTTATGAAGTAAGAATTCTGTCTATATTTAGTGCTGCAAGGGGGGACATAAATAAATAGAAAATTAGTCCTGACAGATCTTGTAGGAACTCGTAATTGCACTTTAGAGAGTAGGTGTGGGGAGTCAACTGTTGATTGTGCCAATTTAATAAGGAAGGTTAAGTCTGAAACCATCCTTCTCTCTTTTAATGGTAGGAAATGATACCTTCTGCATCTTGTTTCGTAATCGGGGTCAATCATTTTACTCTTGTACTGCATATATCTCATAAAATTGCGCTGAATAGATTCGATTCTATCAACATAGACATTGTACTGTGGGTTCCAAACTTGAGAGCAATATTCTAGGGTGCTGCGAACGTAAGAGCAAAATAGGATTTTAAGAATTTTTAATCTAGAGAATTGAGAACAAGACCTTTTTATAAAACCCATAGCTCTGTTAGCCTTGCGTACTACGTGATTAACATGGTTTTCGTAGGTAAGTTTTGAGTCGTGTATCACACCTAGATCTCGTACTTCATTTAACTGCTTCAACAAGCATTGCTTTATCCTATAATCATAAACTATTCTAATAGGTTTACGTGTAAATGAAATTGAGTGACATTTTGTAACATTTAAATCTAGGTGATTTTTTTGACAATAATTCTCCAGTCTAACAAGATCTTGTTGAAGTAATTCACAGTCGTTTATATTATTAATCATTTTAAAAATTTTCATGTCGTCTGCGTAAAGTAAAAAATGAGAATTTATAAAGCAAGTTTTTACGTCATTAATAAATAAATTAAATAATAGGGGTCCCAACAATGAACCTTGTGGAACTCCAGAGGGGACTATATGCCAATTAGACACAATTCCATTAATTGCTACCGCCTGCGAACGGTTCTCTATATAGGAGGAAAACCATCTGTAAAGGTTTCCGTGGATTCCCGCGTATAATAATTTTTGTAAAAGAATTTTGTGGTCCAAACGATCAAAAGCTTTGCTGTAGTCTGTAAAAATACAGTCCACTTGGCCGCCATCATCCATGGAAGATGTAACGATGTCACTAAATGTCAACAGGTTTGTGGCAGTGGACCTATTTTTGAGGAAACCATGCTGTTCGGGAATAAAAGTCGAGGAAAAATTGCTATATACCTGGATATAAACAATACGCTCAAGTATTTTACCGAAGAGGCAAAGCTTGGATATAGGCCTGTAGTTTTTAATTTCTCCCTTACTTCCACTTTTGTGTACTGGCGTAATGAATGCAGATTTCCACATGCTAGGTACTATTCCTTCGTTAACAGAACGTGTGTATAAAATGGAGAGCGGTCTCGCTAATACTTCAGCACATTTCACGATGAATAACGGGGGAATATTGTCTGGACCAGCACCCTTAGTTAGATCTAGATCTTTAAGAAGCTTAACGACGGTGTCAGAATTAATAGAAATTTTACTTATTGTCTGCGCGATATTGGAACTTTGGTTGGTATTCTCCGGTGAAGTATTAACGGGTGTAGTACATGAAGTCGTGAGAAAAGTAGACTGAAAGTATGTTGCAAATACGTCACATATTGCTTCGCATGTATCAAATGTTTGACCGTCATGGGACATGGTGGACGGTAGGGAGTTGGAACCTTTTTTATTTGATTTAATAAAATTCCAGAACATTTTCGGATTTTTTTCAATTGATTCTTCTATTTTATTTATATAGGTATTGTAGCACTCTTTTTCTATGGCTTTTGCCCTAGCTCGGAATAAAGTGAAAGAGTCATAATCTGATGAGTTGCCATACGTGCGATATTTCCGTAGAAATTTGTATTTTTCTTTTAATATTTTCCTTAAGCTAGAAGTATACCAGGGGGGAAAATTTGTCGGGTATATAGTTTTTGAGGGCACAAATGCATCTATTACATCGTATAAAGCTTTATAGAAATACTTGACAGCGTCGTCCAAGGTATTATTTTGTAAAATATCCTCCCATGCAAACTCATTTAATGAACTTTTTATTTTAATGTAATCTCCGGATTCAAAGTAATGTTTAATTCTAGGTTTAGATTTTAAGGATTCGTCACCAATAAAACAATCTAATTGAATGACAAGAGACTTATGATGACTATTTTCAGTGACTAAAGGGTTCTCACATGCATCAACTGATATCTTTACATTCGACAAAACCAAGTCTAAGATTCTTCCCTTAGATACATTATGACACAGGTTATATTGATAAAGGTTACACTCGGATAAAATATCAAAAAAATAAATTTGAGTTTCACCGATAATTCCAGAGGGTTGTAAGGAAGTGCCGTCACTCGACCAGTGAATATTTGGCATGTTAAAATCTCCCAATATTAAAAATGTATCATCGGGGTTTGAGTTTACTATCAATGTAAGATTGTTTATAAAATTACGTAATTGCGTATCATAAGAATTACCTAAGTTTTCGCGACAAAGATAAATAGTACAGATGTGCAAATTATGCGAGGAGTGGCCTTTATTTTTCTGACGCACCGTGACCCATATATCTTCGGCGGTGGAATTCCAACTAGAGCGAGATTCCCCTAAGAACTCACGACGAACCGCTAGTAACACTCCACCTCCCAGACTTTGCTTAGTTTTAGAGTAATCTCTATCCCGGCGCCAAACCGAATAATCATCGCCAAAGAGTTCGCTGTCAGCAATACTATCTAATAACCAAGTTTCTGTTAACGCAATGATATCATAAGAATTCAAAAATAAATTACGTTTAAAATTTTGCGTCTTAGTTCGTAGCCCTTGTGTGTTTTGGTAATAAATATTAAACGAAATCATTTTTAACATAGTGGTTACAAAGTCTATAAATCATGTCTATTATGAAAGAAGAACTAAAGTAAAATAGCTTGGAACCTGACACAGTACAGAATACGGAGTGATTACGAGTAGATATACACAATATCATGTACAAATACGTATACGTAAGATTAAAAATATTATTCCCAGTTAATGAAGAAATAAAATATATATCAAGCATCATTGAATAATTAAAAAGCAAAACAGCTATCTTTTTACGAAATAATTGGGTAGTTTTACATCGTTTAAGTTCATAATAGGAACGAGTTAAAAAAAACAACAAAGCGCGTTCAATTTCTATGCGGTATAGGTTGATGCAAGCGCAAGCAAAAATGACCCGTTTATGACAGTGCGCGTACGCACTCACAGGTGATAATTGAGTACACGGTTGCCAATTAGCGTTATCTTGGTTGACTATTCCAATACAAAAGAGTGAAGAACAAAAGAGTTTAGCTTTGAATGTGGTTCTCAAACTGTTCATTCGAGAATAAGCATACAATATTACTTCAACGGATTTGTGAATTTTAGAAGATCTTTTTCGTTTCTTATAAAAAATTGTGGCGCAGTATCGGATTTTCTGGCCATGATTTTGCAATGTTTTACCCAGATATATTTGAAGTCATGTTCTTTTGCCAATGCTCTCGCCTTACCCAGGAGTGATTTGTTGGAGGGTGTCAGGTGGTCGTTCACGTAGAAGCTTGCGGATGTTGAGAAGCCCAAGTTCGAGATATTGAGTTGCTTACTTTTGCGTGCTAAAGCCACAAACTCCTCTTTCGTGTAGCGACTGTTGAACGCAACAACAATAGGCTTTTCAGCATTAGGTATACGAGTGGGTATACGCGCTATATAGTTGATGTCCTCTTTTCTAACAACTAAGTTACACAGATTACTAATCTTTTGGGTTAGCTCGAACAGATTCTCATCTTTTTTCTGTGGGATACCTTTGATCTCGATGTTATTTGCTCTCGCCCATTGATCTCTTTCATGAATTGCGTGATTAAGTTTCTCAATTTCCAATTGAAGAAGAGGGACTTGACATGCTACGTTTTCTACCTTGGTAACTCTGGACTCCAGGGTATTGATCTTCTCAGAAAAACGGTTGATGAGTTCATGTGCCATCTCAATAGAGTCCTTGAGACCAACCAGCTCCGATTTAATTAATTTGACGTCCGCTACCAGCGATGCCAAGGGAGAGAGATCCGCAGTAATTTTGTTGAGTTGTTCTTGTATCCTGTCAAGTTGACTGGGTTGGGGTGACAGAGGATGCGGGGACAAAGATGAGCTGGACTTACACTTAGGGCAGCGCCATGCACCCTTTCTGCTGTCGCCAAGTCTCCGGTATCCAGCCTCAGTGACTCCTGCGCACTGGTAGTCATAGTGCTGCTTGCAATGACTACAAACTGGTCCATCGGTGTGCTCAGATCCGCAACTAGCGCAAGCGTACATGTTATATGTTTGGGAAACACTGGATTTACTATTTAAACAAACAAGCGTGTGCTCTGTTAAGTGGCCTGACGGCGAATGTGAAGGTGTGAAGGTTGAAAAAACAAATCAAAAAATTTACAATGGTAAAAGTTAATTTAAATATATGATAACTTATTCATGATTCACAAACTGATAATGATTATGATTAACAGACTACTCACAAGTTTCCTAGCATCCTCCCATGTCTTAGCGTAAATAGCTTGAAGGGACACTTGTCCCGCTGTTCTATCTATAGCCTGGTCCCAGGTTTCCTCCGACTCAAGCTTCACATAGATGCGGTCTCCGTCTGAATTGGTTACTGGCATGAATGCCCAGCTGAAAAATAAAGGTTTGTTTGTTTGTTCGTATGAGCAAGTGGCCAACTCTGGTCAGAATAATCGGACAAAAATAAGGTGATAAGAGTTTTTAATTAGGATGGCAATGTATTGCATTAACACATTGTCTTAAGTACTAGATAGTACCTGCTGAGAGAGTATAAAATCATTAGTACATTTTTGAAGACATTCATAAGAGATAACTACATAAATTGTAATATAGTATTGTAGGTATTTTTTTAACAAAATAATGTTTAATTCTGTAACTGAAAGGATGCCTACACTATATTATAAATTGATATGTTCAGATACGCTACTATTCAGATTCTTAGAATGTCTGTGATTTCAAAGATAATTTTCTGAAACATTAAATATCTAAAACATTAATATAAAAAAACTTGGGCCTTTGCATCTTTACTAGATGATTTATACAGCATCAGGAGGCAATCATTGTCTACACTTAACGATTAACTGTAGTGCCTGAGACATAGTTTTAGATGGAATATGCTTGCCCAGCACGTAAACCATCCTCTCAGCTTAGCTGGCCATAAACACAGGAAAGACAATGGTCAATACATGTGGGGCTGACTAGGCGCAAAAACATTAATAAATAAAGACCAAAATATTTTTCTTACCGTGGTATATCCAAAGACAAATTCTCCTTAGCCTGATAACCTGTTTTCATATCATTCTGCATCTTTGTTGGCTCTGCAAGTATCTGCCTTAACCTTCTACCTTCTAAAATCTTGTCTATTAAATCCAAGTCATTTTCTTCCTCTGTTTTTGGTCTTTTGCTCGGCAATTGGATGTCATCAAAGTCAATATCTCCGATGTCACCAAAGAGATCTGCAGCTGTTCTTTTGTTAGAGCCATTGGGGAAATCATCAGAGTTTTGAATATCGTGTAGTTCCTGGATAGGTGAGTCTTCTCTAACAACATTAGGAGTGATTGGTACACTGGTAGATAAGTCTTGGCTGGAGGGCAAGGGATGAATGCTTTGAGATAGTGTTATTTCCTCTGCCTTGTTTCTCTCTTTGGTAGTTTTAGCAGAGGATGGACTGGCGAAATTTAGGCTCCGTTTGGCGGGAAAGTTTTTCGGTCTGGCTATGTTTGGATCTAAAATAAAATTTGTGAGTAAATGTATCCGTTAAAATTAAATAAAAAGTTTATGGAAAATAGTAGTGTAGGTACCATCATCGACTTGCTCCCGCATCATCTCCAACTCCTCGGCATACATGAGCTCATATTCTTCATCAGGGTCCGGGAAATCACTCATTTTGCCGCCCTTAGTAATCACAACAAAATATGTAAATATGCTTCACCAGCTAATTTTCTATTGATTCACTGATTATAAAATTGTAGTTGTATTCATAATGCAATGAATTTCAAAACTTGTCTTGTTTTGTTTGTCCATAAATAAATTCAAAAGTAAACATGTCGTGCGAAATTCATAAATTTTTTAGAAATTTCAACTTCATTCATTTGAAATGTCACTGTCATTATTCCTTGGAAGTTTAATATGTCAATGTCAAAAGTAACAATTTCCTAAAAGCTAAGTACCGGAAGTGTGTACAGCACTTTATTTTTAGTTTTACTACTCGGCAATAGATGGCGCTGTAATGAAATATTTTGTTTAAGTTTTCAGCTTTACAATAATGAGTATTGAGTAAAGGAAGATAATTGCTCTGAGATTGAGTACTACCGTACTACTCATAGGTAAAGCTTTTTCGAGACAATCATTTTAATTACTTACTTTTTTTAACTATTTCAACTTTGTTGATGTTTGTATTTTACAAACATCAGAAAAGTTTCCCCAAAATTTTAAGACTTCTCTGCAATTTGCTTTTTCTTTTGAGTAGTATTGAAGGTATTTTTTTTTTTTTTCAAACATACATAGCTAGCATTAGAATTAATTATAAACTTTTTAGAGCATCAACCATACGAATACAAGTCTGCATTCTAGTCTGGTGCAGGTGCTACGAAACCTACGAAGCGTAGCACTGCTACGAGATCCATGTTTTGTTTGACAAAGGAAAAACTACTAAATAAAACTGCACAGTTTGTATATACGAAAGTTTTTTTAATAATTGGGTATATTTACAATAGATTAATTAACAAACGTGAGTTACATGAGTAGAAGGGGGTTTGACAATACCTTCCAATGGATAATGATACATTCACACTCAATATCAAAGTTACGCTAAATAATATCTTAAGAGATCATCGAAATTCGACTTTGGGCTCCGACACACCGGTCCCTTAATAAAACAGCTCTAGAAATCATTTGTCTATTACCTAATGAAACCATGAATGTAGGTACTGTCATGTCGTAACCCTTAATAAATTGACGGATGTGTTTGTTGCCGATTTTCTATTTTCCAACACTTTCTTTTCCCATAGACAAATGACATCTAGAGCGTTCTATAACGTGATACATAGAAATAAACGTTATGAAACGTTTACAGCAACCTGATCAATAATTGTTGTTGACGATCTTCGTACATTTCCATACAACACAAACCTATTCTGATCTGAAACTATCACAATCACGAAAAAACCGACTAAAAGTAACCGGTTTTTAACTTTTTTGTTTTTTCGATACGTCTATTGGGTTAGACATTTATCATATTCATATTAGAGATTGTATAATTGATTGTAAAAAAACCGGTAAACACTCATTAGCGGTTTTATTCGTGATTGAAACTGTACATCCAAGCACACTCGACTTATATTAGTAATTGGAATGTTAACATGACTATTTCATACGTGCATACCTTAACTTTACTTATTGAGATCAACATTCACTAGGAAATAAGCAAACTTTAATTTCAAGGAGAAATGTTTGGTTAGATTATAATCTCTATATTTTAAGTCACGAAGAGAATGAAACATGCCTTTACTTAAGGGGTGATTCATTACAGAGCTCGTAAGCTGACTGTGTAGAGCGTTGGCACTTCGATCGCTCGCCGGTGAATTTTATACAGCGGTATCGGGTTTTAATCACGCACATAGAGCCAGGGAGCTAAACCTATACATAGGTAATCTAATATCATAGGTATGATAGTAGATAGGTATCCACGGCGTTACAGATGCTCCATTTGTCGATTTCTCCGTTCGTAACACGACTAAGGTGCCAGCGATATAGCTCTCCTATGGATCACCCGATTTACTCTTTTATTAACAGAGGTAAATGTCAAATAAAACACCAGTGAAGTCAGTGACCTTACCCTTAGTGACTATAAAATACCCAGGCATTACAATCAAACTTCCACAATTACATTATATTCATTAAATTAGAGTTTATTAAATGATCACCATGGCTATTCCATAACACAGACATTTTGAAGTTACTTTTCTATTTTAAGAAACTCCGAAAGCCAAAAATCTATTTTCAGTACCCGATAGGTAAACCAATAAACAATAAAATTATTCAACAAACTTAAAAAAATTATTAAAATTGAAGCACAAACATCACAAATAATTTATAGATCGATAAATACAAGGTCAATTAATAATAGAAAAGTAATACTTTCTTGATAATAGATAACAATAGGACTGGATACAACATCTTATAATACCTAGCTACCTTGTACCTAATTTTGACATAGTTTTATTTATAAATAAACCCTAAAGGTACTTAAACCACATGCTAGTAAGTAGGTACCAATCAATGGACACAGCCATTTCTGCTATTAAATGCTTTCGATTTGGCGTCGATCAAACAAAGAAAAACCCATCGTCTACCATGTTTGTTTTGAAAAAGATAGCTAGGCCACCTTGTAATTATCGATCGTCTAAATAAAAAGTAACTAAGCTAATCTCAGAACATCACAGACATCTACATTACCTAATGACTCGAACACGTTAATGATAATAATATTATTAAAATACTTACACCGTACGATAGTCAACAAACTTACCTATGGCACTCGGATTGACCTAACACAGAATAAGACAACTAATGAAAATCGGAAACATTTATACCAATCTCCCTCAATAATCTCGAAGTCATTTTTCTCGGCATGGCTCGAGTATTGAGGAGATTCATGACAATAGTTAGATTATAATTAAAATAAATATGTAACAAACACTCAATCCTAATCTTCAAGTACCACCTTTAAAAGTTGACATTATCCATGAACTCACTTTTATTTAGCTGTGTAAATCTAAATAAATTTAGGCTGATGGCTGCCCTCTTTCAAGGTGATGTATAGGCCTGACTCATTCATTGCGAAACAGCTGAGTTATTACTATATAATTCATCATTTTCGCAACAATTTAGAAGCTGAAACCTTCATTTGAGTTTTAGTATTAATGATAAAATAAATCATGTAGAGCCTCGCAGAAACTCTGTAATTAACAACTGAATTTTAAATTCCAAGTGCCTACCCTCCTTCCAAACCTTTTCTAACATATTCTAACGTTAAAGACAGTCATATTCGTTAACTGTACAAAATGCGTTTACTCAATCGCAAAAATTTGACCTATCTTAACGCCCCACTGAAGACATTCCAACTTTGAGCCGGTTACGTACACTTCGAAGAAGGGATTACCAGATACATGAGACGTTCGGAAAAGGTCAACTATTAACTACCCACTCAACATTCTTACCGAGACTTGAGCCTCGGACTAGCCGGGGCCAATAGACAGTTAATGAGACTGCGCAAGAAAACATTCAGAGTCAAAGAGAATCGTGGAAACTCTTCAGACTTCGTTTTTTACTTAGACTAAGGGTCTTATTCATAAAACTTGACAATTTAATATAGACTTAAAGAAGGTTTTTTTGTTACTCAATGAAAAGAGCTAAATAAATAGCAACAGATTTATTTAGCGTTTTAGCCAATGTAGGTTTACTGGTCGAATATGCATTTTAAGTAGGTAAGTCTGTTTTCTTGTCCATGTATTTTAAGCAATAATTCGTAATAACTGACCCTCCCCGAACATCTCCTCGGAGTCACCGCTTATTGCACCCTCCCGCCCTGACACATTTCACTAAATATCTAACTATAATGGCATACGATTCACTACTTTACGAAGTAACTTACATACTAACCGCTGTTCTATTTGGACTAACACCGTGGAACGGTAGAAAGTAACAATCAGACAATTGTCTACAAAAACATTACTTAAACAACTTACGGTGCAGACTCCCGACCCGATGCAAAAATCCGCAATATATTTTCAGTCGTTCTTAACCACCAAGACCAATGTCAGCAAAGTTCATTCAGATGATCATTACCTACTGTGTTAAATAAAGTCATGGCCTCGCAAGAATAATCAACAATCTAAACATGCTACGGCAGTAACGCCAAATCAGTTGACAAAAAAATATTGCGGTTTTTTACAAGCGCAATTCCTCACAGATTGACTGACTGGGTAGTATTGTACAAACTCCAAATAGAGAAAATCATAGTTCTAATAAATACGAAGTGTCAACCCAAATATCAGTCTGATGAACAAAAACAGTGTCCTTTCTCTACCACCCAGGCAGCATTCTGGTATCTAACCATGTGCTATTTTCACCATGTAGAAATAACCTTGAGATCCATGTTCTGAGTTACAAAGAATTAGTTCCAGTCTTTGTATGAAAATTGGCATTTTATGATGAAAATGTGCGGATATACAAAACCCGTGGCAGATGGACATTTCAAACTGGATGCAATTACTATGACGTAGCTGTTTTGTAAAATTCACAAAACATAGAAAAAATTCTGATTCAGAATGATTTTGCCTTCAATTAGTAAAGAGCATCGACTCTTCTCCCGATTTTTTTGCCATTATCCGAATAACTATGTAGATTCTAAATTGTTTTAGCTTAAACCTTAGACTTAAACAAATGGTAAGTATTGAATTTTAACCGATGATTTCTCGGTATCATCGACTAAAATTGATTAAAAATCATTGATTTGGTCAAAATATAGCTAAGGACTGTCGAAATGAAGTGCGAATTCCGTGTTTCAGATTCTAGTTTTGTGATTTTTACGAATTGGCTAGATTCATACCATCAATTTATTTATCTCTAAGGGCGGATGGTCTACCTTTCTCATATCTCTCGAAAACGGGACGTTTTGCGAACTAACTACTGGAACACAAGTTCAACAGCAGCCCTTTGATTCTTGGTTAGAATATGACTTATTCGAAAACCTTGGTCAATCCTTGCGTTACAAAGATTTTTGAGCAAATTTTTAGCCTTAAGCTGTTGCTGACAACACTAACACATGCTGATGATTGGATCGACTCAACTCATAGTTTTAGTGTTATTACTACCTAGCCTTTCTAAACCACTACCTAGGCCACATTCAAATGACCTAAAGTAATTTGCGATAGTGTTGTAAAATTATTTAACGAGTCGCAGCACTGTCCTTATGACCAAACAATTACAAGAAATTCCGTAACGCAGAACAGCTAAAGCTCTTAATACACCTGTCATTGTAAAAACAAGGATTTGTTTTGGTTTGTCGTGACCCACTCATGGTGAACAGATTGACCAAGCCTTTCAAACGTCAGAAGCCGACATCAGACCCGGCTGGGGCGGTCAGTCAGCGCCAGCCGAAGCACGGCCACCTCCGTATGTCAGGCAGCCGAGAGGGCGTGAGGGGGGGCAGGCGCGGGGTGCGCCGGCGCGGGAGGGGGGAGGATACTCTCCATCCCGCACGCCTTCAGTTCCGTGAACACTTCAGTGAAGAAACCTGGCTCCGAGTTGATTCTGAGCATGTTGAAGGATAGACGGTCGACGATGAGGAGGCACCGGTCCCAGAACTTATCTTTAGAGTCTTCGACCAAGAAGGGTTTGAGCGGGTATGAGATCTCGTTGCCCATGTAGGAGTAGGAGAGGTAGAGGCAGGTGAGGACGACGGCT
Organism: Xanthorhoe spadicearia; assembly: GCA_947086425.1. NCBI lineage: Eukaryota > Metazoa > Arthropoda > Insecta > Lepidoptera > Geometridae > Xanthorhoe > Xanthorhoe spadicearia. Next base: position 2,102,183 of record OX352209.1, read on the forward strand.
TGGAGCTCCTGCGGGCGGCCGATGCGCTCCCCGTCCACCAGCTCGCGGACCAGCATGTACACGAACACCACGTTCGCGGGGTTGATGAACGCTACGTCCTACAACAAAATTAAAAAGAGTTCTAGTACAATTTTTACACTAAAATAATTAAAGACTGATTTGCTGATATGTATATACTTAGGACAGTAGGACCTAACATTGATCCAAAAAATATAATCTGTATAATAACAAAATAATCACGTTTACGTAGTAATCCATAGTAAAAACAAGATAATATCGAAACAACTTAGTTAGTTATGATTAGGCTTCTAAAAAAACCAGTAACTGTAAGACCCTGTTCACACGGCATTGTTTGCAGGTTTTTTCACGTATTCGTTTTGTAACGTACAATCACCCAGGTCTTCACACGGTAAATTATCATTCGTGTAAAAAACGAATAGCCGCAGAAAAGTGAAGGAAAAAACCGAATACCTACGTCAAAGTTCATTCGATTTTTTGACGTATACGTTTAAACGTATAAGCAGTACACGTTTTTTTGCAGTACAATCAATACGTGAAAAAACGTGCAAACAATGCCGTGTGAACAGGGTCTAAGTGTTCAGCTTATAATGGTGCAATAGACTAAAATAAAACTCCAAAATCTGACAAATCATACCTAACATTACCCAATAAGATCTAACAGGCCGATAAAGACTAACCCTCTCGTAAAGACCCTTTACAGCGCCAAAAGTAGGGCAACGTAGGTCGTAATCTCAAGATAGATATGGCTCATTAGTACTTGATGACACAGAAACACCGAAAAACTGAGGCCTTTACTACTTGGGTTATTTATAGAGTATCAGGAGGCAATCTAGGCCAGTGTTATAAGGGACATTGTGATTTCTCGGACATTTATTAGGGGATTTTTGCTGTTTTTGTCCTTAAATCTCTTTTGCTTCTTCTAAGAGAACGGAAGGACATTTCTGTACATAAACTCTTAAAATCTCCTTCGACGGGGACCATCTCAGGTCATTTGTTTAACAAGCCGTCACGTGTCTTTTTTAAACTTTCTCGATCAAAACCCTCTTATCCATAATATGTAGGCAAGGCACACAGCTTAATCAACACCTATCAGGTAAATATCGTCAACATGTGCAAAGTTGCATCCACGGATTTCGTTTTATTTCAACCCTTAAGCCAGTAAGTGCATTATGAATTTTCGTAACCAAAATATTGGTTTCAACAGGATTCGTTCACTGTAATTTGATAGATGTAATTGGGTCAAACCTTTACTTTACCAAATGTCGTTCTTTATTCAAAAGCTAAAACTATTCCACACGACACAGAAACACCAAAAGCTGTGCCTAAAACAGTCCGGAAATTACCATAACGTTTACGAGTGGAGCCCTTATTAGCGAGTCATTTATTGATCCAATGAATACATCAGTCGGTTTACGATTTCAATTCCTTACCTCTTCTATACGAAAATTAGTCTTTACCTATGTAAGTTGTAGGTGATTTTTAACCAAATAAGTTTGTGTTTATCTACAAATGCTTATAAACTTTTTATATTGATATGACATATTGACCACCGATATCATAGTAAATTGTAAACAATTATATTTGTTTTAAAGAGTGCGATGTGATCACTATTGTTTTGTTGTGATTGAAAACCTATTTTTTTTTTCTCAAAATATAATCCTAATTAAATCAGGTAGTAATCAGGTAGCTTTGCACTCTACCCAGGTACACTTTACGTTTCACATATGCGACATCAAACCACGACAAATCCAAATCCCTGACACTGTACTTAGTGTTTGGAGTACCCAATACCTTTTTAATAAGTGATAAAATACTTGAGATACGATTTACGCTGCGCACTAAAACTTTTATAGGTGTTATGACGTCATGACCTAAAACGTGAGGTAGAGTTCCCAGTCTATTAAAGACCACATCAATACCGAAACTGTTACGTGGGCTTCATAAAATTTTGGGAAACCACCAGCTCCTTCGCCCACGCGCGTTCCGTCGCGTGCGATTCACCAATTAAACACGGGCCTGAAGCTTGAAACCGTAAGCTGAGGAAACCAATCATGTTCTATTCAGAACGATTGAAGGTTTGGGTGACCGCCGCCGTTGACGCAGCCTTAATAATATATTAGTGGGTTACTAAACTGGGGCGGCATTGAAATGTTTAGCTATTCATGAGTCTAGCTCCCGCTTGGAGCTTTATTTGCGTGATATAATACTAAAACAGGTGAATAAATACCTCTATATTCTAACGTGTTTTTATAACAATCTGAATCATGGAAATGGCTGCAATGATTTTCATGAATTTAGTATAGGTATACAGATATAATTTCAGTTTCTCTTGCTATATATAGGCTTTATCTAAATCTAGACAGCCATATCCACAAAACCATAATCAATATGTCTGGACAAAACTCAACCCTGAGTTTTCCCACGACAGTTTTACCGGGATATCTGTACAATCTGTACATTGTATATATATGATAACAATAGATAAAAACCAAAACAAAACATTTGATATTAAGCCAGTGCACTTGCTAATCTTATCTTATCATTTAATCATCGATGTCCTAGCAGATTCAATGGAATTGATATTATGAATGAAAACAAGTGTACACCTCCATTTTAGATATTAAATCTGTTGCTATCTCTTTTCGTTGTCATAGGAGTGACAAGAAAAAACATGCTTTAAACCTATATTAAATTCTCAAATCTTTATGTACTTATAAAATCCTGAGTGTTTAGTCTCATTTACACGATGTAACTTTCTAGTCTGTTGCTTGCAATTAAATTTACTGTCATCATGATTTGCATGCTCTAATCATTGTTTATTTAAATGATCATTTTTTTCATCTGCAACCTCGGCTTTAATGCAAGAGTAGACGGGCACTACGGCCAAAGAATATTGGGCACTCAGCCAAAAGATAACTACCACTTAAAATCTCTAATAGGTATAACAAATGATGATAAATATAAGTAAAATACCCTTGCACACATACTTATTTCAACTTTAAGTGATTTTTAGTAGCCGTTTGAGCCTATCCCGGTCGACTTAACTGGTGTATGAGCATGTAGCAGTTTTGATCTATAATATCTATAAAAAAATCTTTAACTTTTTCTATTAGGGTTTATTGAAGTACCTGGCTTAGATAGTGTGATAGCCATCCATTTCATATTAATTTTCTTATCCGATTATACCAGTATTACAAATCCTTTATGAATAATGCAGATAATAGGTACCTACTTAAAAAATTCGGTTACATCAACAATTTTGAGGTCAATGAACGCAAATGAAATCAAGTGAGGGTTGCAAGGAATCCAAATTCAAAGTAGGTACCTAAGCATTATACTACGAGCACGCCACCCCTATTAGAATACTGTCTTGTTATGATGACTGGTTTTACCAGAGGTAGCGTTGTTGCTAGAGGTGCGTGTTGTGCAATCCAAACAAATGTAGGTACTTATATGCCACAGTTCCGTTATTAGTAATTCAGTAATCGACATACGGTAGGTGTTAATCGGCAAGACCCGTTTTGAAATCGGCATTGTTTGATCTACTTAGGACATTATACGTCGCCAACCAAGCATGATTTACCAAATGTTCGCACAAAATATTGTAATGTTTTTTTAAATAAAATCAAAAATAATTTCAACATATGTAGGTACTAAAATTTATGCGTTGACTTTCAATTCTGTAGAGAACTTTACAACAGTGTCGGTACGGTAGGGTTGGCAACATACATATTAAATGAGTAGCCGGAAGGGAAAACCTTGGAATTGTCGCGTTTTCTCAATGGGCTTGAAACACCATTTGTACGCGCCACGCAATGTCGCGATCGGATTAAAGTTTCCCGAAGAAATAGAACGAAAACCTCCCTTCGCGATTGCCATTTGCCTCGATCCTGTGCTAGTCTTAGCCATGTGCAACCTGCTCAAAACATAGTATACGTTTTTAATTGTGTATATTGCAAACTTTAAAGCTATTTTTTAATGATTTGTATCCCCTACGTTATACACAGAAGGTAAGTACATAATGTACCTGGTTTTGAAAGTATTGAAACTCGCTATTCGTGCTACTCGTAATTAATTCTGACAAGGGTTAAACAATATGACGAAATTAAAAATTAAAATGGACAAAATATCAGTAGGCTATTTTCTCCCGCACCTACCCTACCAATTAGGGTAGATGCCTATACATACAACCCTCTATAAATGTGACAACCCTACTCCTTCCGGTCACCCTACAATTGCGTAAGCCACAAGACTTGGAAATACCACTAACAATAAATGAATGCGAAAGTTTAATACTTTTTCACGCGAAAACTACTTATATCAAAGTGAAACTTAGAGCATACAGAGATTATGATCTAGTACAACACATAAGCTTCTTAAGATCCTGGTATTCCCACGGGAACGGGATTTATTCATCACCTGTAACATTGTGGGCCGCAGCTAATAAGAAATAAAACAGCCAGGTATATTGAATAGCACTCGCTTATTAAAAACATGGTCTAAAATATGTAAGTGTACCTATTTCTTATTTATTTTCTATGTATACTATCTTTTGGTTGGTAAGTTTACATTATATTTCGTATCCTTCTCAAGTATTATTTGAAAAAAATATTATGAAAATGTTCACATAACCCTTTATAAATACAACAACTCTACTCCAGCAGGTCATACAGAATCAAGTTGCGTCAGTTACAGGGCGACAGTTCTTTTGAGTCGCTATATTTAATTATATTTAGATTAAGATTATTTTCTTTAAACGTGTGTGAATACTTTTAAATTACCTACTGTATGCTTAACCTAAACTGTTTTGTCGTCTACTGTTTGTTTTTGTATTTACTATACTAACTACTATTTGTGGGAACTAGTAATTAGCCTTCGCGTCTTATGTAGTCCTGGCTACATAATACATATTCTGCTGTCTATTTTAATACCTAGCTGTTAGTTTCCCTAAGACTGTGAAAATAAAATAAATAAAAATAAAATAAAATAAATATTTTAATTATCAGCAAAGTTATTCAAAATATTCCTACCACTTTGTCTTTTTAGTCACTTTATCACTTAATTCACATTAAAACAAAGCTCTTACACAAAATAATGTTTTTCCTTAAAACGAGTAGGTTTATTTAAATTGACTGTAGTTGCTCGTTGGCTCATGAGCTTCGTACGGGGATGACCACCGCGGAACAGTAATATTAATTGTACTTTGGTGTTCTGTAACCCAATTTTTATTATTAACCCTCAACAATTGTATCAAATCAATCTTAAAATTTAAATGAAAATAAATGATTTGATGTCTGAAAAAATGTCACAAAACCTACTGTATTTCAGAGACCAAATCATTTTTACTACTATTTTTAAGCTTAAAAATTGAAAACCCATGGACACCCTTTTGCTAGTGAATAAGAAATTGCAATCTGCCTGTGCTGAGCTACGCAGTTCCGAACGAACTAACCTTTTACGGGATTGCCTCGTAAGTTTACACTGAGTTATGTTTTGGGGGACTAAGAAGAGATGTACCTCTAGCATCAGTTTGAATTTTTGAAGGTTTGAAAGAAAAAACGAATACGAATATGTTGATATGTGACTATATACATGATAGTAGACTCATATCAAATTCCTCGTTAATTATCCCTCGTAGATAAACAAAATAATGTTTCAACGAGTGGTTTAAACTTATTTTTGCGGAACATAGACTCCGCAACGTTTAAATGTTTGAATATGTTTGTTGAACACGTATTTCCCTCATCAAAAGAACTGTCAACAATATGACACTTTAGACAAGACCACTTTATCAACATTTTGTCAGAGCTTCACTTTTGTTTTATGTAACTCAAGTTTAACTTAGAAACTGGTGTTAAAGGTGCTAAAACACGCTCGCGATACCGCTACGTGAAATAAGTAAATGATAATGCTTTTAAACTTGAGCGCTACCGTTAATGGGTTGTGGAAATGGCTACACTCAAGCCGACGTACTTATCTGTATGTATGTATCATATCATCATGAAGAACAAAACATTTTCAATGAAATGTATTGTTTATTTCCAAAATGGGTAAGAAAGATGTGTGGAGTGACGCGAATGGATAAAATTAGGAATGAGTATGTAAGGGGGGTAGAGCAAGGCCGAGGAAGAAGTGGATGGATTGTGTGAAAGAGGACATGAATGTGAGAGGAGCGAATTCGGAGTTGACGAATGATAGAGATGAATGGAAGAAGAAAACATGTTGGGCCGACCCCACCTAGTGTGGGATAAGGGCAGGGAAATGATGGTAATTAAGGATAACGAAGAGGCTAAGCCAAGAGGATAAGCGAAGTTCTGATAGGTTACAATTTGTTTGTGTGTGATTTGTGTGACCGCAAGTGACACGCAGTTCTTTCATTTATAAATGAAGCCATAACCCAGGCAGGGTTATGGCGTTCTGGCTATGGCCGAATTCTTATTATAATGGTACTAATTATGGTTTTGAGTTAATGGAGTGAAAAAGCTCTTTTATTTTATTCTTATTTCAATGACAAAACTTCTAGCAATCACATTCCACATCTGCAATCAAAATTCCGCCCTTGGACATTGATGTGAAACCTTGGACTAAGCGTCAAAGAAGTGGGTGGCTATTTCCTGTGTTGAAGGACACTGCTCGATTGCAATGGTATCGTACACACAGTGCGTGAGTAAAACACGCAATGCAGATGGAAGTGACACAATGATATTATGTAACATTTGGTTCAGGCGGTTACTGTGTGTGTGGTTCCAAGAAAATTTTAGGCACACATCTCTTCAAATTCGAGCGAACTCGAAGTAAATATCAAGGTTTTCAACACTCAAATATCTAAAGATTTGAGAGCAGAGAAATTTCAAGCTTTTGTACATGAGTTAAATATATTTTTACCGTTTGTTTCAGTGTAAATTAAAGAAATAGGTACACATAGGTAAATTTAAAATGTCATTCATTCATTGATTCGGCAAATTAAATATTAACTAATTTTCCAGAAAGCCGATCCTCACACAAAAATGAAGGAGTCCAAAACATGCTATTGGATGCTATATTGGATGCCCATATTCCTGCGTAAAGGTTTTATTATTTTTTACAATTTCTTTTAATTATTAGTCGCTAATAAAAAGGATAACATGTTATAAAGCATTATTGATTGATATGGATTTTAATATTTACGCTTTTATTTCACAGAGATATATTTATCTACCTTGATGTAAAAGAGAACGTAGTAACTTGATAAAGAGAACGTTGTCACGTTTTCATACAGGTAACTATAACTATTGTTAATCTACTTGTAACATGTACGTCTTTGTAAGATTCCTTCAAAGCCTCCCACGCCCTTGAAAGATTACCTGTTGTTCTGTTAATTCGAAGCCAGACAAGCATAAATACAATCCTACGCAATATTACTAGAATACAGAGCTTCGTTTAAAATAATGTAATCTATCTTAGTACTGATAGACTATTATAACATTGTTACTGATGAACTTTTACCTTTTCATGGTTTTAAAATTGAATCAAGGAAGATATTTGGGAACGAAAAAGTACAGTAAGTACTTAAAAAGGTAATGTTGGTTTGTTTGTTTGACGGATGTCATCTCCGAAACTACTCAGCCGATACCAAAAATTATTTCATCTATGAGTAGAATGGACTGTCGCAATGGTTATATATAGGCTAATATAGGCTTTATTTTATTGCGGTAGCTTCATAAGTGCACCCGTGCGAAGCCGGGAAGTGCTGCTAGTATTCTATAATTTAAATTCGAAGTTCATTTTGAAATCCGAAATTCGTCTCAAAGAGAAAAAGCTTGATTTGGATGAGATAGACCGTGGTATAAGAATATAATCCGTCTTGAAATGAGCGTCTGAGCCTTGAAGCTGAGTCATTGAGTTGAATGTCAAGTGTACATGCTCAAACCGTTTCATAGACTACTAGTAGGTACCTATATAACAAACTTTTAGCATAATATTACAATGTAAATAAGTAATAACGGTATTTGTGCAAAATGACAACAAAAAAATTGTTTTGTACTTGCTTACGTCACTAAAAGCATTATTTTAATGCAATTTATGTGTGATGGTTCTCCATCAGAACTGACTCGAAATGTATATGCGTTGTTAGTAAATGGTTAAAATTATCATTCATCCTACTTAACCTAAATAGAATGCCTACTGCTTACTCGTGGAGAAACCATTGTCTGGCATTAACTTTCGATATTAGCTAAATAATTTTAGACATTTTTGAGAGAGACATGTTTATATCATGACTTCGTATAAATAAAGATGTGTCCGTCCGCAATATACAAAGTCATGTTATCAAAAGAAAACTACAGAAACCAGACTTCAATTATACTCGTAGATTAATAACTCCGTAGGGCGTAGCACCTCGTAGCGAGACGTAGCAAACAGCGTAGCTAGTGCTACGACTGTTATTTTATCGATTGAGCAAATCGTTTGAATAAGTTATTTCAGTCTATTTTTGGGAAAGGTATTAAACTGACTTGAAGTCAAATAATCGGAGAATTCGTGACGATCAATAAGCAGACCTATGACTTGTTTATAAGAATCACAAATTGAAGAAAAATAGAGTTTAATTGATTTGTCAATAAGTTTATTTATAGACAAAGAGCGGCAAATATAACAGCGTATGGAATAATACTCTATAATCATTTGATCTGATCTAAGCACCCTCTACGCGTTTGCGCGTTTTCTCTCCAAACACCACTATTGCAACGGGAGGGTGCGAAAGAGACCGATAGAGAAGGGATAGAGAAAAGCCATATCTGTTTTCACTAAGGAGTCCATTGTTTTCGCAACAAGATTTCTAAGCTTTGTTGTTTGCATGATCAGGATTTTTAAAATCTGATTCTGTTTGAGGTGTACTGTTCTGTTTGACGTTATAAAAACCATAGAGGTAAAGATATGGATGAGAAAGTCATTGAGAATATTAGATCGATGCAAGGGGAGGCTTACACCCCAGCAGTGGGCTATCACTTAAGCTGTCAATAATGATGATAAACGCTCATTCGTATAAGCAAGTGGCCAACTCTGGTGATGGAGTTTTAAGGCCGCCTAAAGGCCTCTGCCATAGCTAATGATGATGATAGGGTGATGCGTAGTTGTGAAAGCATTGTTTACCTGCCATCCTTGCAAAAGGAGCGATCTGTCGACCGTCCTCAGCCACATGACGGCGTCCCCCGCCTGGAAGTCGCGCAGGCGGTGGCAGCGCGAGTGCAGGAACAGGCCGAGGCACTTGAGCAGCTCCGAAGTGGAGGCCTGGATGACGGTCTTGCGCGGCTGCACCGGCGGCCCGGTCGTCGGCAGCTTCTCGAAGCACACGTTGTTGTTGAGCGCGTTGGCGCGGGCCACGTCTAGCGGCGGCGGGCGCGGCGTCAGCGCCGGTGCCCCCCGCGCGCCCCCCGCGTACCCCGCGCCCGACACGTTCTTGTTGCGGTCCAGCGGCGCATTGTCCGTCAACGGCGGACGGAACGTCGCCACGCTCTTGCTCTTGCATTCCAACTTCTTCTTATTGTTGTTCGCGGTAGAGAACCTCTTCCATGACAGCGCGTTAATAAACAGCGAATGCTTCTTCAAATTCTTCTCCAGCGCTGTCTTCTCGGAGATGATCTTGGCGGCATCGTCGAGGGTCGCGCGTCGCTCGTCCCGCGGGAGGTCGCGGTTCTCTCTGTTCTTGGCGTTGTTGAGCCGCTCGTACGAGTAGGCGAGATGCGGCTGGTGCGGCGGCGGCGCGGCGGTCGGCACGCGCCGCTCGCGCGGGCTGAAGCTCAGCACGGTGCCCATGTGCGGCGCGCGCGTGCAGCCGCTAGGTTCCCGCATGCATGACGTGCGCGGCGCGCGGCGGGCCCACTGCGAGTGTCGCGGCGGCGGCGGCGCCTGCGCGCTGACCCGCCGCTATCGACCGCGCCAGCTGACGCCGCCCAGCCCGCGCCACCCGCGCTCCCGCCTGCCCTCTGTCCCCTGCTCGCCCCTCCACCCTTCGGTGATAAAGGCTGCGATTTAAATTTATATGACCGGAGTTTTTCCGATTCGGAAAATTATCAACAGGCTGTGAAAGATCTTATTTGTCAGTCATAATTATCTTTATTTTCTATTTCAGCGTAATCACTTCTACCTGATCTACCAGCAGATTTACAGGTAGCGTAACAATACCAACAAGATATAATAGAGAAGACTTCCTCCTTATTAATTAATTTTAGTTTGAGCTGACTTGTGAACCTCTTGATGTGCCACTTATCATGACCACCACTTTTTCTTCGCACTTAACACGAAAATTATCCGGTTAAATACCGCATTATCCGGCCACCATCCGTCCAAATTTCCCGGCTTTCCGTCCCATCCGTCCGGTTTCTCGGAAGCTCTACCTGAGAGCCGTAAACAAACCCTCTCGTATGAATCAAGTATTACTTATACCCTGATCACACGGACCGAGTAAAATGGTGAGAGAGTGATCTCGGCCGAGTGCTCTCGGCCGCTCGGTACGTGTAAACACTTTGACATATCCCTCGGCCGAGCCACAGGGCGAGAGAGTCACTCGGACCCTCATCTTTTTTCCCGGCCGAGTACCGCCGAGTGCCCTGCCCCCCGCTTCTCCGCTCTGTCTCGCTCGCTTACTCGGTTGGTCTGAACACGCGCATGACGCGCACTCGCCACTCGGTGCGATACGGCCACTTTTTTCAATCGAAGTTTTGCTTGCAATTTACGATCCATCGTGTCCCACTTTTGTAGTCAACTGAACTACTGACTGTGCATTTCAAAATACGTGTGAACGGCCGAGACAGATTTCACTCTCTCGGCCGAGACACATTTCACTGTCTCGCCACTTTACTCGGTACGTGTGATCAGGGTATTATAGGTTAATAATTTTAATTAAGACTAGGCCGGAGTGATGTCAAACTAACGATCGTAGCACATAGTCATTGTCCGACCTAATTTTAATAAATACATCTACATTTTCTTGGCTTTTAATTTGTGCTGAAAAATAATAACTGCCGTTTCTCACTGCCACTTAAACGTGTTTCAATGGAAAGCAATAAATATAAAAAGAGAAACCGGTTTACAAATGTATAAATATTTATAGGACATTTTTTCGTATTTTCATGCTTTCAAATACGCTTCGATAATGTTGAAGAATAACCCTTTTTACTTTTTGACACATGATTTCATACAGTATGTAATAAAACCATAATTGATTTGAAAGGACATATTCTCATTTCAATATGATTTCCAGAAAAGTAACTATTATATTTTTAGGAACCAGAAGTGAAAATCATTAAAAAAAAGGTGACAACTTTATTACACAATTAGTCAACTCATCAAAACAAAATTATCTTTATAAGCAAACAATTTGAGGTTATCAAAGGAAACACCAATTTACACCACTGAACCAAAACAAGCACTGACATAGGCTACACGTCCACATAACTCCACGAAAACACCATAACAACCTAACGAAACACAAAGTCCTAGGAAGCCGAGACATCCGTCTCGTTCGAAATCCAAGAGCAAAGTGAGCGAGCGCCGCCGTGTGCTCGCTTTTATGTAGGTGCCGTCTGTCGATTAGTCATCGGCAAGGGACATTGCTAACACGGCCTCTCCTGACATCCTGACGTCCTCGTCAGATTCGTCGTTATCGTGCGGCGACACCACCGCAGAAGACGACCCAGGCTCGTTGACTCCATCTGCTCGTGACGAAGCTATGGAGGGACCTGCGCCAGAAACTTGTACGTCTTCATCTGAAAACGAAAGCTTTTTAAGATAGGCTGCCAGTTTACACCCAGTGTTCCATACTCTTCTTACACACGACCTGGCAGTCAATTCATACATCGTCTTACAACAATCAGTCATCCACAAAGACATACCATCTCTCTTAACACTATTGAGACGTCTCTCAGATACTTATTCATGAACAAGGCTTGTTCTTAATGCTTGTTCCACTGGTTCCATGTTGTACAGCGCGCTCGCGCCGCTCCGTAGTTGTCAGCAGCCTCAGGTAGGTGAGTCCCACCCGTAGCATGACGCGACACACGCGCCTGCCCGAGTATGCGACTAACGCAGTCCGATTAAGCGACACACGCTGGACTCAGTCGACTAACGACTTTGCGACTAACGCAGATACGGACAGTCCGATTAAGCGACACACGCTGGACTCAGTCGACTAACGACTTTGCGACTAACGCAGTCCGATTAAGCGACACACGCTGGTATGGGACAGTCCGATTAAGCGACACACGCTGATACGGACACGGCAGAGGCACTTGCATGAAAGCAATATTAGGTAGCTTGCCAACACGTATTGAAAGACACGTCCACCGATCCGTCCGACTCATCCTAATCCATCCATTACACACGTCACCATCAATAACCATAACCTGCCTATGCCTAACCCTACCTAGACTCCCTAAGTACCTAAGTGACCTACCTAGACCTACCTAAGGGTGAGTGAAGTGTAAGTGTAAGTGTCATGAGAATATCTGTGTACGAGAAAGAAAGAAAGAAAGAAAGAAAGAAAGAAAACGAGTTGAATAAGAACGTAGTGGTGGCTATTGACGGGTACGCAAGCAATGTCAGATCAAGACAAGTACGGATCGAACACAATGTCGAAGAACGCAGTACACGTCTCCAGACACATCTTGAGCACGGGTCCACAGCATCCACAGGACCAGTCGCCCAGGATCGCTCGTTCACAGGACTGCTCGTCCCCAGGACCGCTCGTCCGCAGGACCGCTCGTCCGCAGGACCGGTCGCAAAGTTAACAAAGTTATCAGAGCTTGGTAGTGAAATGACCTGTCAGTATTAAGGATGTCTAGTATGAAACATCTGACTGAGTTTTGGTGATTCAGAGCGAGCTTTAATCATCCCTGGGCTCGGCCGTACCTGACCTTGTTCAATTAGTCAGTCCAGATACTCAACTTCCGTATCTAAGAAAGTGCAACAAAATCTGAAGGCATAAGACGTATACCTCGATCACAAACAACGCAACGTTTTAGTAGGTATCAAAAGACTCACAGTTACTCCGTGGTGGTACCCGCGCCACACGTACCTGGCAGCTAGGTACCTCAGCGTGACTGTTGCCACTGCACGCAAACATCATGCGCGATGCTGCGCGACCCCCGATCGCGAGAGCGCCGGTGCGGCGATCCATCTCTCGTGTGGCTGCGCGACCGCCGACCACAGGACCTCCTGTCCCGCGAGCGATCACTCCGCAACCCGGACGAGCGCTGTCGGTGACGTGACCGAGAGCGGCTCGACTCGTCATCACTTTAAACAACTGCGAAACACACGATAACGGTGCGTCATTGCACCTTGGTTAATAAACGTGTACAAAATAACAAATAAAAAGATGTTATGGAAGTACCCATTGATGTTCGTACCACGAACAGAACTCACAAAATCACAACCACTCAACTACAACTTTGCGTCACCAAACAAACATATCGACAATTAAAGTCAAGCTGTAATTTTCGTAGATCTCTTTTTTAAATGGTAAAATAACAGTTGTAGAACGACACGTCAAACTACAAGTTCGGGAATTAAAAGTAATTAACTTTCGACACTATACAAGTACCTACTTGTAAATCAGCTTTAAACTTTTACATATTAGGAAACTCGATTACTCATCCATACTTACACTTCCATTAAATGGTTCAGCCAGCTTAGAATGTGTATAAGAACCACCGTTATAAACCTGCTTTGAACAAACTACAGCTAAATCGGCCATAGACAGATACACGTACTTACTTGTAACAATCAAGTTTATGACACACTCCTATTTTTTTATTTAGGAGTTAAAAGAAACAGTTACCACGGAAAGTCGTCTCGGTTTACACGAGCTTACTTACTGTTTGCTTATGGAATCAGTTTACTTAATATCCTACTAGATATCGTTAGGTAGGGGACAGGATTTCAAGGGAGCTCGGCTTTACCTGACACTGACCAAGCTATCGTGGTATCAATATGCCGCCCTTTACTTAAACACAAAAGTTTCATTTTTCGTTATAATGAAAAAATGTTCAATGAATTGGTGAGATGGAGTAGATAAGTTTAGACTGCTCATAAAACACATACCTATTAGTATAATTGCGCTTTTCAGATCACTGTTAACAGCATTTAAGCAAACGTTTTCATTGTGTCCCGGTTTCTTACAAAACTCACCAATGAAATCATTAGACTGTCACGTGACTTTTTCGGGCAGTGAAGAGCCTTGTGGCTCGACTGTCCACGGTTACATTAAAACAACTCATACTACACGTAGGATTCACAGCTAGCCGCTTGAAAGTTAAATTTCGGCTATCTTGTTTAGTGCGGGTAGGCTTTACATAAATTGACAAAAATGAAACTAGGTCATTGCACGATCAGTTGGCATTTACCGCCGCCCGCCCTGACGTAAGGGTCGGTAATACCTCGTATGACAATTAGCACCTTTAATTTTACCGCCGCCCGCCCTGACGTAAGGGTCGGTAATACCTCGTATGACAATTAGCACCTTTAATTTTACCTACCGACTTTATTACCTCGGCTAAGAATCGCGCAGACTCTAAGACGCCTTTGTCGCCATGGGACTCGGAAGTGCTAATACTCACGGGTACGTCAGACGCAGTAACGTTTTGATTGAAGAACGCCTGTCGTCGCGGTCGATTCCAATGCTGGAGTATTAGATGTGTTACACTTGTGACGCTAGACCGCGCGGCATCGTAAGGATATGAGACTCAGGATACCCAGGACCCTGCACCAACTCGCCGCTCGACACCTCAAGGGGAGTACCAGACCAACCTTCAACCGTGTTCAGTCGAGATATAATCGAATCTAACGCCTGCTGCATGAGATCACATCTCGTTTGCGAGAGCTACGACTCGACCTTGACCTACGTTGCGAACTAGATCTATCCCTAGACGAATTCTGCTTCGAGAACGAGTGTTACTACGCGACGACGACTCCTGTCGCGACGACGAAACCTGGTCGACAAGAATTTGACCTACTTCGAGATCGCGTCAAGTTTCACGACCTACTTCGCATCGACATGACTTGTGCACAGACCTACGTTGGTCATCGAATAAAAATATAACTCGAACAAAGAAAATTGGTGTTTACTTCGATTTTTTTCAAATACCCTCAAAAATTCTTTAACAAAGAAAAACAGGATCAGGATGATAGTGGGAAGTGTAATTCTATCCCACTTCTGATTTTAGGAACCAGAAGTGAAAATCATTAAAAAAAAGGTGACAACTTTATTACACAATTAGTCAACTCATCAAAACAAAATTATCTTTATAAGCAAACAATTTGAGGTTATCAAAGGAAACACCAATTTACACCACTGAACCAAAACAAGCACTGACATAGGCTACACGTCCACATAACTCCACGAAAACACCATAACAACCTAACGAAACACAAAGTCCTAGGAAGCCGAGACATCCGTCTCGTTCGAAATCCAAGAGCAAAGTGAGCGAGCGCCGCCGTGTGCTCGCTTTTATGTAGGTGCCGTCTGTCGATTAGTCATCGGCAAGGGACATTGCTAACAATATTAATATTATTTATTAGATAGATAGATATATTCATAGTAATAGCAACTAACACGGAAATAGTTAAATATGATTTAAGATTAGAACTGTTTATTTTTAACTTATTTTATTTTTTTCAATTAGGTATGTACAGAACTTAAAATAGGATTTATTCCTATTGTGGTTCCATGATAATTTGGCGAGGATCTTATGAAGAGTAATGACCTAAAATGCACCTTGCAATTACATTGGTGCAGGTACTTAATTTTTTTTAAACGATCACAATGATGAGTATTTGATTTGTCAAAGACACTTAAAACTGATTATAGATGACCGCTCTCCCGGTAATCCCGGACACCAGTCACGTTGTCATATGTCAAACCATCATAATTTATCCCTCGTCGAGTTTAATTAAAAGCTTTCGAGTACCAAAATAAAGCTAAAAATGTTTATTTAATTAAACCTAGGTACTTTCCGGCTTTGCACGGTTGTGATTTGAAATCTGCTGAGTAGTTTTGGAGATTACCTTCGTCAAATAAAAACACAAACAAACCAACATTACCTCTTTATAATACGAATATATAGAAAACGAATTAAACAAAAACTGACTAGAGAGAATATCATTTTTATGTTTTTTTTAATGTTGAATAGTAAACAAGCCCTTAATTAAGATTAAGCTAATGTTATGAAAATTATTTAATTATTTTAAAACTCTATTTCCTTCTTCAGTAAAGAAAACCACTTTAAATGCTCATACGAAATTCACATCAATTTTATTTACATCGAAGTAATTTCAGTCCGGGGCAAATGAAACCACTTCGTAATTAGTTGCGGTCAGCAGTTAACCTCGTTGTCAGCACTCATCAGCTTTGAATAACCGGCAGTTACAAGTAACCCTTGAATATGGTTCCAGTGAACACTTTGACAAGGTTTTACTGACCTCGCTTTTATAGTATTGAAACTTAGTTACTTAATACTTACTTAGTTTAATTAATAAAAAAATTAGTATATATCCCCTTCCTCTAACTAAATGTAAAGCTAAATGCCACGATTGGCTTCAGTCCCTATCCTATGATGATACGGAGGAGCTGCTAGCTGTACTAAAATAACACATTTTTACAAAACGTAAACATACACGTACACACACACACACACACACACACACAGATACACACACACACACACACACACACACACACACGCACACACACAGACACATAGACTCGCACACGCACACATATCGTATACCTACATCGGGCATACTTGCATCTCTTATAATAGTACCTACTTATTTTTTGTTTTGTTCTAATTTTAATCTTTTAAGTTTTTGCATGCACACCTACTTTAAGGAACACTTGTTAATTTAAATCGGAGGAGGGGCGTTGATGTCTGCGACACAGTTTTAAACTTCTGCAGATGTCATCGACTTCTATTTAATCTGTACCACTTGTATCTGTTCCCAATAAAGATTTTTATTATTATTATATTATTATTATTAGTTATTAGTATCAGTAAGTAAGTTGGCCACTTGCTCACACAAAAGAAGAAGAAGTAAGTAATAAGGTCGTTCGATCTGCACCAACTAATTAATTACCTATGTGTTAGTTTTGATTGTGATCACATTTTGTTATTAAAAAGAAATACTTATTATGACTTTAAGCGTTACCCTATAAAGATTTTCGAGCTATTATTAATATTTTTCACAATTGCTTCACAGCTGAATGACAGTCAAATTAATCACGACCTAGACACGCTCGAAATTGGATATCGAAATGACTAAGAGCGTCAATAGACAAGAATTTCTGAATAAAATCGAGCACGTTGTATTGTAACATAGGTAGGTATGCCCATATTATATAAAACGCCAAGTTTTATGACGTCAAGCTAAAATGTTTTGTAAAACATATTGCCAGGTTACAATTTTCCCTTTACTGTTACTCCGCTTAGAAAATATTATTAATTAAAACATCATGATTTGTGGAGAAATCCATGAGTTCGCTAATAGGAAGCTATCATATGGAATGGCAACTACTGGCGCCAGCTGCACATTTTTAAAATCTGTCAGCGTCTACAGTAATTGGCGATTTTTACACCAAAAAACCTATTGATTTTCTCAGAGCTAGCTCATAAAAGGTAAAAAAATACGGTGAGCGAGAAGCTAACCACTATGAATCAAATCGTAAGTCTGCACTGCAAACGTACGGTCATCTACAAATAACCATTGCTACTGCAATAGATCTCTATTTATGTTTTCAATCTTCTCTAGCGCGTTCTCGCGCGTTTTACGTATACGCTTGAGATATTTTAATCAGTAACAAAAACTACTAACGGTTTATTGGTAGTTCATAAAGTCAACTAAGCACTGACTGTATTAACTACCATTATATCATCACTAATGGTAGTCTACCAGGTGGTATGGTAGTCTAGTTTTCAGGAAAATCTAGCAACCAGCGCTTCTGGGCTATTGGTCCATTGTAACAACGCACACTGTCAAAAAATAAACAAAACACAATATTCCAGTCTTGACACGAAGAAATGAGGTTGAATACCTGTTCAAAAATACCTATATAATTTTACCTTATAAGTCGATGCGATGAGAGTACCTACAGTACAGTACTGCTGTCAGTAAGAGTGTCTTTTTGCCTATTCCATCTAAAACACCTCCTGAAATAGCATAAATTATACCTTAAAGATGTAAAGCTTACCGTCGAAACAAGGTACATGACCCCTCCTACTGCAAGGAAATCGAAAATAATAAAAGCAATAAGTAGCTCATCGATTAGATTCTATTTCAGGACAACACAATACATTTAAAAGTAGAGGATCGACAAGGTGTAGATTGGAGATGATCACCATGACTACTGGGGAGCGGTGGGAGAAAATATTCGAGTGGAGGAATCAATGGAAAGTTTTTACACAGCAATATTTATTAAAATAGAAGGCAGGTACTGATAGCCTTAGGAAAATACAGACAGGTATTGTTTCACATTATTTAAGTGTATTTCTGGATATAGCCAGATCATTACCGACATCAAAAGACTAGAACATACTTTTTATAAATTATATGACCGGGTATTTATCACGTTACCTTTTTAGAACATAGATAGACATAGATTTGTTATCCCACTATCCCATCCCATCCCACTAATATTATAAATGTGAAAGTTTGTGAGAATGTATGTATGTCTGTATGTATGTTTGTTATTCTTTCACGCAAAAACGGCTGGACCGATTTGGTTGAAATTTGGTATGTAGGTAGGTGATACCCTGGATTAACACATAGGCTACTTTTTATCCCGGTAAACAATCCCGGTAAGCAATCCCGGTAAAAAATGTAGGAAAAAAAAGTTGTCTGGGAGCTTAAAACGAAAACGCTGCCTAAACCCTTAAAGATACAACAAAATAATGTATGGTGGAATTGTGTATCTTATATAGGTCTACAAAAAAGTCAGCGATAGCATATGTCTATCTCTTAAGGATAACATACTACATGCATTTTAATACTTAAACAAATGATCAATTTTTTAGCGCTAACTTGGAAAGCTATTTACAAACATACAGTATTAATCCTTATCATTTTAAATAGGTTCGTTGGCAAGAACATTTCATGTAGATTATTTTATCTTTTTACATCATGCAAATCAAATAAATACTTTAGGAGATATCGCAAAATCAAAATAACGCGCAACAAAATTAATTTCGTGTTTGGCCCGCGCGGGCGGCGTGGCGGGGCGGGGGGGGGAACAAGTTCGCTCATCGCTGAGTGCGTTTTCGTACCTAACGTGAATTTACAAGGCGCACTAGCAATTTTTTGAAAACGCATTGTAGGGTATCTATTAATGTAATATTGTGATTATAGGAATTTTTACTTACCTACCTACGTAGGTTACCAACGTAGGTAGATTAGTATTTGATTTTCTTTTTGGTAGGTATCTATTATTAATAATATAGTTAACCATGCAATAAAACAACGAAAACGTAATTTGTCTGTAATTAGTAGTTAATTACAAGCATTTCTTTGTTTTTGTCACCTACCTATGTATAATGAAGACAACACCTAATCTACCTAATCTTTCTGTTTTTGGTAAAGATATAGGTTCATTTTATGTGACGTCCCGGCTTCGCACGGGTGTAGGTAGGTACTAATAAAGCTACCGTGATAAAATATAGCCTATAACCACTCGGACAGTCTATTCTACACACCCGCGAAAGAATTTTTGAAATCGGTTCAGTAGGTAGTTTCGGAGATCACCTCCGTCAAACAAACAAACAAATTTTAACTCTTTATAATATTAGTATCTATCTATTATCTATAGTAGTAAGTATAGATAGATAGGATAACACCAGCAGCGTGATATTGTTTTACAATTAGAATAAAAATAGGAATAGAAATAGAAAAAAAAATATTTTCCAAAAATACCATTAAAGACATAGATAGACATTAACAATGGAGAGGAAAATATGGCAACCCCTCATATGCTTCAGCAGCACAATGGCTGATGAAGATTAGCATATTAAAATTAGGTATTGTATTGCTGTATTTGCTGTAATTTTAATTGAATAGGCAGGGGCAGATTTACTAATAGGCTGAGTAGGCTGGAGCCTAGGGCGGCAGATTTGGTCCCAATTTTTTTTATTTTACAGAGAGAAATAAGCAAATTACCTACAATTTTTTTTTTGTAATCTTCTAAAGTGAAAATCAGTGTCAACCTTCTATGACTTTTTTGTTTAAAAAATTTCGGCTCGCTTCGCTCGCACCATACCTTCTTCACTTTTCTGAAGTGAACACCAGTGTCAGCCTGTTATTTCTGCACAGTGAGCAAAATCAAACCTACCATGACTATTTGTCTTAAAAATTTCGGCTCGCTTCGCTCGCACCATACCTTCTTCAATTTTCTGAAGTGAACACCAGTGTCAGCCTTTTGTTTCAGCACAATGAGCAAAATCAAACCTTTCATTCCTTATTTGTCTTAAAAATTTCGGCTCGCTTCGCTCGCACCATACCTTCTTCACTTTTCTGAAGTGAACACCAGTGTCAGCCTGTTATTTCTGCACAGTGAGCAAAATCAAACCTACCATGACTTATTTGTCTTAAAAATTTCGGCTCGCTTCGCTCGCACGATAACTTCTTCAATTTACTGTAGTGAACACCAGTGTCAGCCTGTTATTTCAGCACAATGAGCAAAATCAAACCTTCCATGACTTATTTGTCTTAAAAATTTCAGCTCGCTTCGCTCGCACGATTACTTTTTCAATCTTCTGAAGTAAACACCAGTGTCAGTATTTTATTTTAGCACATGAGCAAAATCAAACCGTTACGATCGTACCGTCACAGTTAATTTGTGTATTAACCTGTGTTTTCGGTAAATAAATAAATTGGTATTTGTATTCCATGGCTGATGTGTCTTTTGTAATATAAAAATGTATTGCTGTTCGTGAGTCACCCTAAAACTCAAGAACAGCTGAACTGATTTTTCTTATCTTGGTCTTGAAAAGTTCGTGGAGGTCTAGGAAAGGTGTAAAAGGTGAGAAAAAAATCGATCCCGACATTCCCGCGGGAACGGGACCTATGCGGGTGAAACCGCGGGGCGCAGCTAGTAGAACATACTTCTAAAAATCCCTTCAAAGGATTTAAAACGTCTAGAGATCTGAAATAATAATGTCTTCCACATCTGAAGATGTAGGCGTTAGACAAAAGACCATTTATTTGACTTAATTTACAATCCCACGTGACGTAGTCAATACGTATCTATTAATTATTTTGTTTACTTAATTATCCGTAGGAAAATTATGAAAATGTAATGACTCATGAAGGTTCTAGAGACGGAATTTGAGCCCACACACAACCTTTGAATCTTTTGATCGTTTGGGTGGAAACAAGTTGAGTTTTATTTAAGAGGGTCACTTAGGGTCTAAAATCTTTTTTCTACTTATACTAACATTAAAAAAGGTAAAGTTTATTTGTTTGTTGAAGGAGGTAATCTCCGAAACTACTAAGAAGATTTCGAAAATTCTTTCAGCGATTTGTAGAATGGACTGTCACGATGGATATAGGCTATATTTTATCCCGGTAGATTTATTAGTACCTACTACACCCATGCAAAGCCGGGACGTGCTATTTATGTGGTACAATTCGAAACAAATGTGAAAAGTAGGTGTAAAATGCATAGGTCAATTTATGCAGCTGACTGTACACAATGCAGAGGTAGGCCCAAATTCGATTATGCCCCTTGGGTCGACGTCGCATTATTATGTAACCTCCGCAAATCCTCCTATAATCTTGTTCAGAGGTACGGATGAAAAACAGCGTTTTTAAACCCATAATACAGATGCTTTATAAAACTTTTGATTAAGACAGAGTGTTTGTTTGTATTCGATTCAAGGTTTGGAAAAAACAGAAAACAAGATGGTTTTATTTTTTCTAACACAGTAAATATGAGCGTAAATAATTCTGACCAACGACATCTTCAAAGGACCTTGAATGTCAAAGTTCAGAGAGGATTAGATTGAGTAAAGACAAAATGGATTTTGTCAATAAATTGGTAGTGTCTCCAACCACTTTCCATCGAGAAAATGTACGTGGTCGCTTGTTTTTCAAGGCAAATTAAGAATAACGTTTTTCTACACGTGTAAGTTTTTATTCTTTGCGTGTAAACCACTCTCTGGGTAGGTGCGTTTATAAGCATCGTATACACGTAACCAGCTACTTCGATTTATCGAGCATACTTTAATCCAAGTGCTTGCACGCGTGTACGCTTTGCAATGAGAAATAGGGTATGATGGAATCGAATTTAGACTTTAATTCATTGAGAGAAAACTCAATGTTTCTAATTACGTGGCAGTACCGGTCGCTATTCTTTACTTGAAGTACGTGCTGTGCACAACCACCCTTTATTTGCGCTGGTTTGTTCATCTGCCTAGGTTGCAGTGGACACAAACACATACATTGTCTTGCAAACGTGCGTAGCCTTTCCTTGCGTAGCAGTCGGTCCGCGCTTTAATGGTCACACAGTGCGTGTAAAAATGTTGCAGTAACTGACTTTACCAGTTCGGTTATTCTGTTACCAGGCACTTACAGAAAGCTCATGTATATTGCACCATTTAGTGACAGACTTTTCCTATAGCCTTCGTCAAGGCTAAACGACTTCAAAAGCCAGAACCGTAAATTTAACGTGCACGTTATCTTTTACTTTTACGGTATCGTTAAAATATTTTTTATCTTTTCATTCCGCATGTTTATTTCAGCAAGAAAAAATTCAAAATATTCTGGGGCCAGAAAACCCACGGCTTTTAACAGGCTTTAGGTACCTTTGAATGTTGAATATTTTTATTTTTGGTCATGTGTATAATAAATATGACTGAGCTCACATTTTCAGGATATTTACGACACTTATGCGTAAGGGTATGGGTATATACAAACAAGTTTTGAACATACGTATATTTAAAAGACATAAAAAACGCAATTTAAAGTTCACAACAATTCTTTTAAACATAAAACAGACGTAATCATTGTAATGTTGTTTCTCAATAAAATATAAAAATAATTAAATATCATAAAATTTTAGAAAACTGCCATCAGTACTCAATATACAACAAAATCAATAAAAATAAACAAATATCTTACTTAGGTCTCTTTACCCGTTTTCATCTAAAGTTCCTTCACATTTCCGAGATATAGGTGACCCGCTTACCTGAATACAATTTTCATTAAAACCGCTCCATAACGATCGATGCAAACAAAAGGTTCTTAACGAGCAACGAGCACCTACGGTACTTTACAAAGAGAGGTTATAAGAAAGAACGCATACACGCGACTTTTCCAAGCATAAGATTCATGGGATGTCTTTGACGTTATGTAGTTTCAAGTCTATAACTTCCAAATGAGTTGTGTTTAAATTTTATTAATTAATAATTTACATGTAAATAATAAAGTCGTAGAAGTACTAGCTCTCCAAGCCATATTATATTTCAGCATTTATTTTGACGATAAGTCATGTGGAGCCGTATAACAAACGATTAGTTTTCTTCAAAATACAATAAATAAAAAAGATTCTAAAAATAAGTACTTAAGTAATTTATAAACCAGTCAATATGAATTTGACTTATCAAAGAACATTGAATAAATAAGGTTCTTATTCAGTTAGGTACATGAATGTAAACAATTCTCATGTTTCTCTACTACTAATTATATAATTCGATAAAAACAACATAATAATAGCTGTGCAAATCAGATGTTATTCGCAGGTATGCGTGCAACCTTACCTATCCTGTGTTGAGTGTTATGCCCTCGTACACTTCTGTTCATGTCAGTACCGAAACATAGCACTAGTTTTGGTACCTTAATATACAGAATAAAATTTGAGTTTTGATTGCTTGATTAAGTGAGAATTTCCGGGGATGGATTATGATTTTTGTCATTTCGCCGCCCCCACCGAATAAAATCGTAACCGTAAAATCCAAATTGTTCAAGAGAATTAAAAAACGGTTTTTGGTCTATAACTTTTCTGTTAGTTTACCTAGGAAGATCGTTTATATGCCAAAACATGGCTTAAAATATAACAAATAATATAATGTTACTAAAACAAATCTACAATTTACCACAACCCAGATATTTAAAGAATAAATATTACCATAAATCAATAATTTTATTTACTATTGTAAACTAACAATACCATATTATTCGTGTAAAACGTTGACATGATCTGTACAGTAATAGTCAAACGCGATAGTATTGACTGCAAAAACGCGGTATCGACTGTATCTGTTTGCATCTGTATTGTGATGTTACCATAGTATTCGGTGTAATAACAAATAATGTCAAATATAGTAAAACTGGATTACGATGTTTTTCCATGGCAAGTGAATGAAGTTTGATTATTGTAATAACGAATACCGTTTAATATCCTAATGTAGATTTCGTCGCAATTGTATTAAAAAATAAGCTTAATAGCCTGCAGCTAAGACTACGTTATACCTACCTGTATAAAAAGTAGCCTATATGTTATTATAGGTCATAAACTATATTTATTCCAAGTTTCAGCCAAATTCGTTCAGTGGTTTTCACGTGAAAGAGTAACAAACATCCACACATCCACTTTTTCACCCATCTATCTATTTATGGGTGTATTTTTTTTAATTGTAGCATTTTTAATATTGTTTATTAGTAAAATAGTACATTATGAAGTAAAGAGTATCTAGATTCATAATTATTTAGTCTAGTATAAAAATAATCATTGTTTTGGAACGAAAATAAAATCGTTTAGTTCAGTACTAACTTACTACAGCAATCTATTGCTTAGTTGCCCGCAGCTAAATCTACGTGGTACCTACCTGAATAAAAAGTAGTTTTTATGTTATTCCAGGTCATTAACTAGATATATTCCAAGTTTCTGCCAAATTCTTTAAGTAGTTTTTGCGTGAAAGAGTAACAAACATCCTAATATCTATTTTTCCATCCATCTATCTATTTATTCATGTATTTTCACAAATTGATGCATTTTTGATATTAATGATCAGTAGAAATATTACGTAAAGAGTACCATAGTTGGGCATTAACTCGTTAATCAGTTAATCGTTAATTAACGGATTAACTTTTAAGTTAACTTTTTAAGTTCACTAACGCAACGATATTAAAATGTAATTTTACACATATTAACGGATTAACGATTAACGTTAACTTGCGTTAATTCTTCCGAAATGTAACGCTTTAACGTTTAACTAAGCTAACTTTTTTTGTAGCGGATTAACGATTAACGAAGTTTTTTGATTAACGGTGCCCAGCTTTGAAGAGTACCTGGCCCACTCAAAAATTCTAGATAGGTCTCTATTTACTAGAGTCATAGCTTCTTGCGTTTGATCCGGCCGAAAACTGTAGATAATACACCTGTGTATCGTCTGCGTAAAGATGATATTATTATGGTACTTACCAGGAAAACGAGGATCCTTGTGTCACTGTAGGTATGTATTTTATATGATGTTCACCGATTAGGTAGTTGGTCAATTATATAGGTAGTGATCCGATTTTATAAATACTTTTTTCGTTTGAAAAAAGTACCTTATACCTACACTTTTGAGCTGGAATACTATGTTAATGATCTTTTGAGTTATGAACATCTTTGTACTCTTGATGATGTTTGTGCATATGGGAGCATCCCTGAGGAGAGTAGGTACTTGATATGAATGTGGATGGATATAGGTATAGAGGTAGACCCAAGAAAAGATGGATGGATTGTGTGAAGGATGACATGAGTAAGAAAGGTGTGAAGGGGGTATGTGTAGTATGCCGGCTTGGCTTAGGTACCTACCTGGTCAAGCGATGGGTGTATGTGGGAAATAATCAGTCCAAAGTCCAAATCACGTCACACAGAGTTTATTCACTTTCGACAATAAGAAGTACAGTTCACAAGCACAGGAGAATACACATACACAAAGAGTTAGAAGGAGTGAAGATTTACGAGCAGACAGAACGGAAAGTAACTACAAAACAATTAAATGAATTTATAATGGCGTCTCGCGACCGGGTCTCAGTGGTCTCACACGTCAACTGGTTAGTTTTTATCCACTCGACAGGTAAAATCGCCGCGAACTCGAGGGTACTCAAACATCTGAAACTGCGTGCCTAATATTCCGTGCGCCGTCATTTGACGGACGTCACCGGTACGGTACTATAATAAATTACTATTGTGATGAAGACAAGTGTGTGTAATGTATATATTTATATACTTAAATATGATAAAGTAAATATTAATAAGTAGATACTTATATAAATATAGATGACAAATAAATAAATATAAAATATAGGTAAATAATTATGTACGAATTAATAAGTAGGACTAGGTAGATAACGGAGTCCCTACAGGTGTGAGTGCTGACTGCTGAGAGATGACGTCTGAAAGAGGGAAGTGGAAGAAGAATACATGTTGTGCCGACCCCACATAGTGGTATAAGGGCAGAAAGATGATGATGGGAGCATCCACATAAAATCAATTTGAGGATTTGACGAGGATCTTGAAACTTAACTATCACACTGTAGTGTATAACTACCGTATCAGGCGCTTATGTCACGAGTCAGTCATACCCGCGCCGTCATACCGGACGGTTGTGTGTGTTACAGTGCGAGTGGTAGAGCGTTGGTGAACCGGGTGTAATATAAGGCGAAAACCAATACGTTACATGTGGCGACGAGTAAAATGTGAATAACTAATTACTAGTTAAACAGAGAAATATTTAAGTGAAAAAGAGAGGTTAAGTGAGTGACACAGTTCCTTTACACCACACACTTTAGGTACTTACTTATTGGGTAAGTACCTAAGTACCTATTTATTTGAGTTATTGAGCTAAAATAGTGAAAGTTTTTGTTATTTTAATTACCTACTTACCTAAGTACCTGCACAGTGTTCTAATAAATTATTCGATATTTAATTTTAAAAATTGTTAAAAATCGAGGATTAATAAACCGATTTATTATTATTATTACGAGCCTGTAGCGGAACCGCAGGGTAAAGGCCACGCTTCCTTTTCTCCACTCGTCTCTATTAAGAGCTAGTCCTCTCTCTCTCTCGTCTCCACTCGTCTCTAATAAACCTATTTATTAAAGAAAATATCTATGTTATTGTCAAACACCAAATATTATTTCAGTGTACCTATCGTAACCTGTCATTAATTTTCGAACCATCGCGACCCTATCATCGTTATCTTGATTTCTATTTTTTGTTGTCCAAGAAGGATACAGTATTCAACATTACAATTCAAATTATCTGGTTAGATAAATCGTAAATACTTTTACAATACACAACAACTCATAGTTTTTACCCGAATAATATGGTAATGGATAGTGCCAAAATTAAAATGTTTTTTTACACCCGAATAAGATCGTAATGACAGCTTACTATATAAAGTAAGACAGTTTGGTGTCGGTATTAACCTGTTACGATGTTATTCGGGGGAAAAGGTGTTCATAGTTTCCGGCGAATAATACTTTAATAACCATTACATATTGTCTAAATCCTAAAGTACTCGTACGAATGAGCTGAAAAAAATTGACAAGGTGTAATCGGGCCTCTACAATAATTATTTCGAATAAAAGCACTTCTATCGTAATGGTCGGTTACAATGATATTCGGTGGGGGCGGCGATTTTAAGAGTAGTCTCGTACTGAAAAATAAGGAATGTTTAGTTATTAATTCTAAGATTAGCACAAAACCAATCTTAGAATTAGAAAAGCAATTGTTTTAGTTATACGCGTATGTCAACGAACAAATAGAAAATTAAACTTAAACAAGACCTCTAAAATACAAACAATTAATAACTCAAAAATATGGGTTTGAATCGGTAAAATTTGTGGCTTGCTCCATATTAAGTTTCGGAGATTTCTACAAATATCAAAGTCATAAAGTCGTGCTAACAGAGAAACGAGAACGAAGTCGTAATTCTCGTCTAGACGTCGAATATCTGAGATCTATCCAGCTAGGCGCCCGGGCAGGCTCGTGATCATCATTTGATAGCTCTTACTTAGAGAGTTAGGAATGTTAGGATATATAAGAATATTTTGTACTAGCAACACGTCCGGGCTTTGATCGGGCGTACTTATGAAACCATAAATATAGAACACCATCATTCTTCCCTATTTATTGAACCAGTTTTTTTTCGTCATAATTTAACAATGTATAAATCAGCTACTAGATGTATCTAAAACACATTAATTGTGAAAAGAGAACTCCCCAATTCTTATGTCGGTTAAAAATATGAGACAGTAATATATCGTCACGAAGTTTATGAGGGTTACAAGATCAATGGCGAAAGTGAAAAAGTTTGGCTTAAATTACTTTAAATTCAATATAAAAATTACTTTTAATTCAATATAAACAGTTGATTTATATTATTAATTATGATGGGTTAAAATAAACAGAGAAATATAATTTCTATAAATTGTAATAAATTAAACATAAAAAACACTTTGAATGAAGCCTTAATTTACTTAATTAGTCCAATTCAAAGCCAAACGTGATTAATGTTAATTAATATAAAAGGTGTGATTGTGAAAGTAACTAAAGTTTTTTTATGGACTCCTTTTGAAATCACAAACCTACTTAATTAAATAACGGAATAGAACTGAAATTCAAAAACACAAGTACAAGTTTTACATATACTTAAGTGATTCAGACGTAGTAGACGAAAAATAATCATTATTATTAATTCAGACGTAAGATGAGTACGGCCACCAGGGGCCCTTAACAAGTAAGAAACTGTTTAAAAAATAGTCAGAGACAGTCCAAATATTAATTTGCTAGCTGGATATACCTTTTGATTGCAAACTTATTACAACATAAGTATTAAAAAACTAACTGAATACCTGGAGGCTTACTATGACCTGGAGGCTTACATAAGCGTTAAAATTCAGTTTAGGTCCTATAATGAACTGCTTTTGACGTAAGCTAAGGCGATAACTTAAAGTTAGTACAG
This sequence comes from Xanthorhoe spadicearia, assembly GCA_947086425.1. Classification (NCBI taxonomy): domain Eukaryota; kingdom Metazoa; phylum Arthropoda; class Insecta; order Lepidoptera; family Geometridae; genus Xanthorhoe; species Xanthorhoe spadicearia. Next base: position 2,131,177 of record OX352209.1, read on the forward strand.
TTAGAACACAAACTATATTGTTTAATAATACGTCATGGTAAGCCTCCAACAACCATATTGAAAAGTCAATATATAAAAGCCCTACTAAGAGTAGTACTTACTTTATTTACAGAAACTAAACTAATACATAACTGTACAAAATACAAATAGAACCAGTTGAGCCATCTAAGGACCGTTGCAAACGGTCTATAGGTAGCTCAACTGATCCAAACCACTGCCAGACGGAAGCGTGCCCAAGACACTGGCCGCATTGCCACGCTGAATAGCAATGCTGATTCGTTGAGCCAAATAAGAGTATAATTATCAAAGAAACTGTAGATTTCCATGATGAAAAGCGAATCAAAGCGACATCACGGGAAAAGACCGTGACCAGAGCGAGGCCACGCTTAATAGGTTTATTGGAAGCCCTACAGACTCTCGCAGTCTAAGCTAGTGTTTACAGACTCCCTTAAGGCTGTCAATGAAAAATCCAGGCCTTTTAACAGCCAAAAGTACTGCTGAAAATACAAAAAACAGACCAAAAACATTACATATTAGTATAATATAACTAACATTCTAAAGAGGTAAAGTTTGTTTGTCTGTGAAGGTTAATTTCCGAAAGTACTCATCTGATTTTAAAAATTCTTTCACCGTTGTATAGAATGGACTTTCCCAATGAACAAAGGTTATATTTTATTTTTTATTTGTATTTATTGAAGAAATCCTGGTATAATCCCGGGTTTCATTAATTTCCCCAAGCAAAGCCGGGACGGGCTGCTAGTTCTGTATACAGAAACAATTTGAATTTATCGTGTAGGTTACCTACATTATATCAAGGTGAATAACGCGATAAATTCGCGGAACATGGTTACATATTGACACGAAAATTTATGGCCTATTATCGAATAGGGCAAACATTATAGGGTGTGTTCCCTTGTCAAATAACAAAGTAAGATTTTTAATCACGAAAGCTTCTGAAAGCACTGTTGTTGTAATTTTTAAATTGATTGAAAGGAAATCAGACAAATATTATTTTTGGTAACAGATAAGCCTCTGACTACACTGTAGGTATTTCGGAGAATTAAACACATGAAGTATGAGAACATGAATTACTTTATTAATGACATAGACTTTCTTCTCTTCTATTTTTTAATTAATTACTTACTACAAAGATCTTTATCGTAACTTTTGTTGATTCGTTAAGAGTTTTGCAACGGATTTTTGTGAATCTTTGTTCTTGTTTTCACATCTATTTTCATCCAGAACAATGACGTACATTTTCTTTTGTTGTTTTTAATTTGATGGAGTTTAAAAGGATTCCTCAAATATTGCGCTACGAACGAAAACGAAAACTTTCACTGTTTTGCAAAATTAATGTTTCTAAGAAATATTTAAATTTTAAGAAACAGTTTTAGGTTATGTAAAGCCAACTTTACAATCATGATCTAACTTAAGTAAACTACTTTAAGTTTCTCTAAATAAAGTCTCCAAATTCGAGATTAGAGGTGCATTATCAGGTAGCGTTTCTACATAGATAAATCTCAGGATTTACCTATGTAGCAACGCTACCTGTCTAATAATTATCATAAGTCACAATAAACCTATGATATAAAACTTAACCACCTTTTCCAGTACCTATCTGCTCTTTTCATGACTTTTAAAGTCGTTAAGTCGAGACGGAGGCCTAATTATAGGCTGTCTCAATGCACCAGAGTTGGCCACTTGCTCATCAAGATTGATGTTGAATGTAGCTAATCGAGATTGAAACATAGATTAGAACACTGATTGTGTCTTTGAAGCTGTCAATATAAATCAACATGTGATCGACTGCGAACTAAAAGGTATGTAATGCCTCCAAATGAGATATAGACAAATCATTAAAATCAGTAAAACCTCTAGGATCACATTAAAACGTCCTAAGTGATTCTATTGTCTATTCCAACGTGACTCCCAATACCTACCCCAGGAAAAGATTCAGTCAAGGACCTGGAAGTGTAGGCCTAGCTTGATTTTTTTCTCCTTGTTAGGTACTGCATATCCATTCCCCAAAATCCTTAGTTTTTTTCAAAGGGGTAGTTAAAGGCTATTCTTTATACAGCCAGCGTCCAAGCTAATCCATAAATCCTCAATGCAAATACCAAAGAGCACAATGTTCATGCAAGTGCAAAAAACAGATCCTATTAATTCACACAAGAACAAATTCATGGAGCGATTACAGCCAGACTGATTATGACGTAGCTGGTCGTAGCCAAGGGTGAGGGGACGCACACTATTCACATTCAAACAAGCTATTCGAGGCTTTGCTTCTACGAGTTATGGTTTATGGTTGCGTGAAGTGATACTGCACGCATTTCAGATTTTGCAGTGAGGTATAGTGCAAGAGTTCGATGACCCAAAGGGGTGCTGTAGGTGTCCAATTAAAGACGCAACTAGAGAACCTATTTATGCTTAATAATCTGTTATTGTTTAAATGACAGATTTTCTAGGTTTAAAGATATACCTAGGTAACTTTAAAAACATGAATTAAAATGTTAGTAGGTATTTTTTGTATTTACATGTCTAGAAATCTGGTCAAATACTTAAAGGCAAGTTTGTTATCAAAATTAAAAGCTCTAGATTGCTTTTTTGTACAATGCAGTGGATTAGGAAAAATAATGTTCAATCCAGTTTAATCACAGAAGGATTAAAACTCTACGTTCGCTACTCGATAATAGATGGCGCTGTAAACAACGAAAAGTTTCTACTTAGTCTATAAAAATTGAATTAATACTGTACAATCATTATTCTGTAGAAGTATATAACATAAAATAATTTTTCTATGTTCTTATATACTGTAGAATTTGGAGCAGATTTATTTAATTTAGTAGTCAAGATTTGTACTAGAGATCCATGAGAATTGCTTACCTACTTAAGTAAAAATTAAGTCGATTATGATACCGACAATTTTTTGTTCGATTCATGTGGCACACATTTCTTAGCTCTCTATTTTTTTTTACTTTATTATATAAACATTCTAGTAACATATGACAACCTAATAGGGTAAAAATGAAAATGAAAATAAAATAATTTACTTAGTATGTTTTTTGTACATTTTTATTATTTTAATAATAACTGGCAGTCAAAAATTATAGTATGCATCAAAGAAGCTTACATGCGCCCACTCAATTATCTACATAAAAATCACGCACAAAACTAAAGAAGAGAGTCTTTATAAAAGGAAATCTTAATATTTAGGTACAATTCTTAACATACAAAATGTCAGAACCTTTTGGCAATTTTAAGTGCATTTTTATAACAAGAACATAGGTAATTAGTAGCAGACATTTTTAAGAATAAATGCTTTGGAACAACAACCTACATTTAGGTTTTGAGTAAACTACAAACAACAGTAGACTTATTTATAAAGAAAATAAGTAACTATGTGTAAACATTATTCTTGCACTTGAGTAGACAAGAAATTCATTTCAATACTTTTCATGACAATACGCAAAGACGAAAACAACTTTGCAACAATATTTAAACAATAATATCTTTGTGTGACCAACGTCCTACGCTAAGCATCTCAAAAACCTACATTTATAATGAAATGTGTAACTAATTTGAGATTTCTTTCTAGCAAAAACCAATTGTGAAGAATTTATAAATATCATTCTTCATTTAAAATGGCACTTGCATTAAAAACTAGGCACCTACTCGTAAGTGCGTTACACGCTTGACATAGGTAAACTTAAAATTAAATATTTACAAAAAAATCCCTCACTACATTTTAAGTAACAATATAACAATTTTCCAACCATTCCATTAATAATTTATTTGATATTTTTGTATTTATCGTTTTTTGATATTTTTATTTGTACTTTATTGATTTATATATTTTTTTATTTATTTTTTAGTAGCAAGGGATTGCGTTTAAAACGCTACAATAACTCAGTCACGCATTATTAATTCAAAATTAGGTCAAATTATTTCTCCGACCAAACTTGAAAGGGTACACTTATTTAGATAATGTGATGTATTTGATATTCATTACAAGGGCAATATAGTTCTGGAATGCAAGCAATGTAAATACAATAACGTCAAAAAACAATCCAGAAAAGTCTTATGCGAGTTTTTTACCATTATTTACATTTTTCATTAACTTTGATGTGGTTTCAGACCAACCACTAATTCCTGTGTAAAACCACGGGAAAGGTAGACGTTCCGTTACTTTTGAGGCATTTTAAACCCTCCAAGTATTTTTATCTTGGAGGTATAAATATCTCAAAACATGCCTGAACATTATATTATACTTTTTAGAATCCAAAATAGCGGTACTTCAAGAAATTTTAACAGTACGTTTAGCTCAATATGTCTAGGTAAGTTCAATGGGTCTCTTGACAAAACATCATATTTCACGATAGGCCGAGATTTAAAACTTTAGCGTAGAGTTAAATAGTCTGTTAAAACCACAATCTAAGACAAGGTATAAGTCCAACTCATCCAAATAAGCAGCACCCAAACTAATCCTATCTAGAGATCCATGCTGAACGTCTCCTGGCTCTCGTCGAACGAGATGGAGTCTGACCTGGTCTTCTGAGCCAGGACTGGAACAGACCCTGAGGGGTTCTTTAGCATTGCTGCGGGGAGAGGGCATTTCGGTGGAGTTTGAGAGATCGGGGATTTGCTGAGCGACATCATGAAAGAACGCTCGTAGACTATTCTTGTACCTGGAAATAAATAAAGTATGATCAGTTATTAGTACTATAAAGAGAAAGTATTTGTATTTTTGTATGTAACGAATAAACTCAAAACCTAATGCAATGTCTTCAAAAATTATTTTAAAAAACTGGATTTGCGAATCGTTTTTTAGCTACTGCTTATTTGATACAAAAGAGCATCTTGTACCATTCTAAATCATAAAATATTATTACCACGCTTGATATTGATACAGTTGTCTTTTGAATTTTAATTAATCTTAACCTAAAGTTAAGTTTGAAAGGTACGAAACCTTGTAAATTAATCTTACCTTCAATAAACTTTTGTGTCTCTAATTATTTCAGGGAAACTAAAATTACATGATACCTTTTGTTATATTCTTAGAAGCCCAACCTCTTGAAAAGCATATCAAAACATAATTAAAATGTTATTGATTGTTTTCTGAATCAAAATTTGTTTAGTAAGATAAGTTATTCATTTGCATTAGATACTTATGAATTTATTGGTTCGAGCGCATTTGTATGAGATTAAAAATATGTAGAATGGATTTAATTGGTAACCCATATTGGCTTTATCCAGGCTGATTCAAAATATAAATGATCACCTACAAATTTTCTTTTTCAAATCTAGTAAAGATGTAAAGGCCACTACTATAGCTTCTTTCAGGTTATGAGATGCAAAAAAGTAAACACCTACCACAATGTTTTCCTTTAAAAACATTGAAAATAATCTCGTGACAAAAGATTATGCTCATCTGACAAGCTGATAAAAAAAACTAGTAAACAGAGCGGTAACAACAACGAGTACGTGCGCGGGCGCAGGCAAGTTTCCAAAGTAAACGCTGTCGTTAGCCTAAATACTTCCGAGTCAGAGCTATTCCTATCTGTAAAACACGTTTTTGTTTCTTGCACAATTTAACCGGTTAAATAACTTCTATTGTCATCGGATATCTTAAGTTCTACCTACAGATAATTATTTTGCTTTTAGACGTATATTTGCAATAAGTAATGTTATTTGGTTAGGTAAGTCTTGTCAGCAAAAGAAAGAATGAAAATTAAAAAAAGAAGATTGAGTTACTGAAATATAATAATTAATACTTTGTAAAGGGGGCAGGCAGCTTATTGTTAATTAAATTTAAGTTAAATTTAAATTTAATTGCTTCGTCAGTTTCGGTGTAATTGACCTAGGTAGTGTACTTACTAATTTTATGATTAAATAGCTTAAATCTTGCTTTACACATGCCATATACCTAACTATAGAGTTTCTTTCTACCGTGTACCTACGAAAACAAGCTAAATTAAAATTTAATGCAATACAGTCTAGATATTGTATGCTAACCTTAACCTATATTCGAACGATAAACCACGTGGGTACGAACACACATAGTAACAATACCAACTTAATATTTATGTTTTCATAACCTAAAAAACCACTCGCAAAAAACATGTGTTTTTATTATGTAACTCAAGGCTAGTGTGTATTTGCGAAAGATATCAGTGTGTGTATCTGTGTTTGTGTGCTTGTGTACAAATGACTTTACTTGGTAGAGTCATACCTACACTTTTTTTAGTATGCTAATCTAATCGTACTGGCAACCGATAAATATTTATTAATATAAAATTCTTGTTTTGCTAGTTTAGATTTGAGTAGGTATTGTATAGATCTGATTGAAGCATAATCTGTGGATTGAAGTCTAGAAAACGTTGAAAATTATTAACGTCAATAATTTTCTCGTTCCTTGTTTATTAATTATTTTTGTAGGTTCTTTGTATGCTTAATTTCATTCTTACTTTGTTGTTTTTGGTTCGTTTTCATATAAGTTTTTGTACAATTTGTCGTTTTCCATCTAGTTATTTCTAGCTCTAGGTACCCTACTCTACCCACTCAATTACCTAAGCCATTGTTTATTCCTTTCAATCTCTTTAGACTAATATATATCCACTAGGACCTACCTAACTATAAATTAATCATTATCCATGGTTAATTTACAAATGTAAAGTTTTCTCTCAAACCATCTTGTTTGTACCTACCAGAGAATAAAAAAACCCATCGATTATGTCGATTCGATGTTAGACCCTAAAGATAAACTCTAAAACCAAGAGTTTATTTTTAAACTTTTACAAAAGTTACGCCAAATGCTTACACTATTATTAATCCCGGAAAATAAACAGATTCTTTATAAATATCTGTGAAACCACGTGCGTCAATTTATAAACTCGAACACGAGTACTACACTAGTTTAATGAGTTTTAAACCAATGAATTCACTCGCAATGTTGATTGACTTACACTTGTAAAAAATAAACAAAACAAGTGCTGTCGAGGTCATTGTCATAGCTATATTTAGATCACTCCTCATATCCCAGTATTGGCACAAGGGAGCGTAGAATTTAATACTATTTCATTCTTTTTTGTATGTTTTATGTGACAGTTTCAATCCTTTGTTTCTATCTAGATTATTTATATAGTGTCACGATGTCCAACTTAACCAACCTTTTACATTGTAGGTAGGTTTATTACCTACCATCATAAGTTTTTCCATAGGTAGGTATTTCTAAAGTTTGCTTGTAATTCTATTGAATATCTACTCTTTTGCATAATGTACCAAATTACTATGTATTCAGGCATACTGACTAACATCTATGATTATTTGAAGATGCCAGGGTGTAGTGGCATCTTCAAAGAATCTTAAAGATTCAATCTGATTCAAAGGAATTTAAATAGTATAAGGTTGTCTTTAGCTTCTTTTGGATAGAGTAGTCATTTTTACGATTTGTAAAACAAATTAACTTCCTTTTCTATGGAGGTACTATGTAAAGTGTGACCGTGAGCCGAAATTTCGAAGTATTCCCGTTTCAGCACCCGGGAACATTGTTATTGTCTCACGTGGTGACTACGTCCGTTGGTTATTGGTGTTTGTTATCCATATTGTAATGTAATTAAAAATATGTTAATAAAGGCTGTTCAAGTGTAAAAAGTTCATATAATTTTTCGCTGGATTGTTTCTTTGTGCATCATGAGTTTGTTTATTTAGGTAGGTACTTAGTTACATTTTTATCTTGGCTATTAGTTTTATCACCATGCTTAATAGTTGTGGACTATTGTTTATTTAACTACGTACCTACAGCATTATATTTATCTATTGTTTTGGTTCCCGCAATGTCATATCGTCTCATATTGGTCGATGCGGTTCTGCACATGCGTATTTCTTTGTAAATGTTTACTCTCTTTGGAAGTTTCTTTGATCTGCGTGTTATTTTATTTGAGTTTTTTGAATAGAAAAAGATTACTTTAGATTTGAATAGTTGAATGTTGATAACATTATCAGACATTATCAAAGCCGGTGTAGCATTAAGGTCAATTCGTTCAATTTAAGTCAATTGATGTTATTACCTCCAGGCGTGGTCGAGTACAGGGTGCCTCCAGGTGTGCTGGAGTACACATCCGGCATCTGAGAAGGATCCGTTATCATCACACGCCTCGATGGAATACTTTGGCTGATAGTAGCCGCTCTTGCGATCGGTGACGCCGACATTTTCAACCTTCTAACTCTACTTGTAAAGTTCTAAATCACAAATCACTGACACTGTTGGTCGCTCGGAAAGACAAGAAGGACTGAGCCGGGTGTTAGCGGTGCCTAAAATAAATATGCTAGTAGCAACGCACGCACACATCGACACTCCGGTGTAAACATTCAACACATGGCGCGCTTCATCAAAACAACCATAGATGAGTTACCTACTACCATTTTATAGATATGCATGCACATTATCACGGGCTCTGAGCGGTGAAAGAAAACATCGCGGCATCGTGAGGAAACCCGCGACTAGTCAAAGATAAGATAGATAGTATTTAGGTTCTTCAAATTCTTTGATTTTAGGTATGGGGTAGTCAGAGATATACGAGTAGGTAAGTACATGTCTAAACATATTTATTAGGTAAACGTTCACATGTAGTGAGTTTTTTGAAATGTAACGAAACACCGTGAAATTCGTCAAACGTAGTGTTTTTTAAATTGTTTTGACTATAAAACTTTTTAAACTGTCATGGTAAATATTTCATTTTAAGTGTTTAAGTTGACTTTGGTTACGTTTTCACGTGTTCTTGAACGTTTCAAAACTCCAATACCTGCCGAAAGTTTGAACAATGGAATTATACTTAATTAAAATTTTGTTGATTTTTCTGGACTATTTCAGAAAATTCTCACGTTTTTCACGGTTTTTCATTTCTTAGAAACATGCACGTGTGTTTGTTTCGTACTAAACATCGTTTATTTTAATTACATATACGTATACGATATACGAGTAGGTAAGTACATGTCTAAACATATTTATTAGGTAAACGTTCACATGTAGTGAGTTTTTTGAAATGTAACGAAACACCGTGAAATTCGTCAAACGTAGTGTTTTTTAAATTGTTTTGACTATAAAACTTTTTAAACTGTCATGGTAAATATTTCATTTTAAGTGTTTAAGTTGACTTTGGTTACGTTTTCACGTGTTCTTGAACGTTTCAAAACTCCAATACCTGCCGAAAGTTTGAACAATGGAATTATACTTAATTAAAATTTTGTTGATTTTTCTGGACTATTTCAGAAAATTCTCACGTTTTTCACGGTTTTTCATTTCTTAGAAACATGCACGTGTGTTTGTTTCGTACTAAACATCGTTTATTTTAATTATAGAATGCCTTTCTGTGTAGGTATGTAAGTACCAAACTGTATAGGTATATTGCTTCAAACGGTGTAAGTAGGTAACTTATATAAATATAGGTACCTAATGTTTTAACAGCTGTTTAAATAGAAGATTTTGCCAGAGAAGGTATTTGTCATAAAAGTGGAAAAAAACTGCGCATTTTACATGACTGTTTTGTTTTAAGCGATCTTCTATATCTTGGAAATCGTAAATCCTTGAAATCTCCATCAATAACGACAAAGGTAGTTTGTTTACAATTTGTACTTAGAATCCACTCAATCACATTACATAATCTTTGACCACGCACACTAATACATTCTTATCAGTCAGTCACACACACACACACAATCACGAGGTAGATGCGCAGTTTGCTATATCTAACTAACTATTAATTAAACTGTGGCATAACACCGCGTGGCCACATTGAATATAGCATAGGTAATGTTGATAATCTTGAAGCGAATCCTAAATTTGTACCTATTGTTTTTATAGTATTGCGAATCGATGACGAATTGGCAGATTGCCCTGTTGCGAACATCAGTGTGGCGGCGGCGTGTGGAATACAAAAACAATATTTTTTTAAGTGCCTACCGAGGTAACGTTTGAAAGCTAGCAAACTTCCAATCTTGACTTTGCTCGCGTCATTGTAACTTAGATAAAAAGTAGCCCTTGTGTTATTCCACGTAATTACTAAGTTTCAGAAAAAAATGTGTTGAAGTTTTTGTGTGAAGGCCGAAGGGTAACAAACATCCATAATACATCCATAGAAATTTACGCTAGAGCTATAAGTTTATGAAGGTACCCTATGTACTACCTAAATCAAGTAGATTAAACTTTACCTACCTACTTACTTTCCATTTATAATTAGGTATTAATCATCAAAACATCGTTAAATACCAGTTCATACCAAATTTCATTTAATTTTTTTTTACCAAATGGCTCTGACTCTGTTAAAAAGTTTTCTACATCCAGTCGTTAAAACTCTAGAATAGAGAAATAAATCATTGTTTTGAGAGAGTTTTTTCTGTTAGCTTGTGTTTATAAGTATCTACCAACAAAGCAGCCTACAACCAAACAAGAGTATAAGCACAGAATGGAGATGGAACTGAAGGCTCATTTCACGAACAAAATTAAATAAATAACGACTCTTGCAGCGACGCAACCAGGTCCAATTTGGCTTGCCTAATCTTCAAAAGTCCTTGAGATATCACCTGAACGTAGCCTAATGCTTCTTGCGTATAGCCCACCCAGTTTAAAGATGAGTAAAAGTATCAAAATGTAAACAAAAACAAAACACGTGTTTCAAACAGGAGCTTTAGGTATTCAGGAGGCACTATGACCGTTAAAAGCGTTTTAAATCAGTTCAGGTCCTATTAAGAACTGCTTTTGACGTAAGCTTTATGGCTCTAACGTAAAGTTTGGACAGTTAGAACCTAAACCACAGAATAAAGATGGCCTAAACTAAATTGTTTAACAATAAGTACGTCATGTTAAGCCCACAGATTATGCATTAAAACAACTTTCAATCCTTTTTACCTCAAGATGTTTTTCTTCGCCGATTATAGCTCGTTTCGTTAAGAAATAACATTAAATGTATGCAAAACATGCAAAAAATACCGCATATTTGAGATCTACGTCAGTTGTTTTCTCATCGTAGAGAAAAACAAAAAAAATTGCGAATCTACGTGTTTATCATCTGATCGACCTTCGAATGTCAGCAATCTGCCAGATTATTTATTTACTAACTTTTTAAATATCTTTGAATAGATTAAAAGTGAAATAACTGTTAGGTTATTATTAAACACGTGTATCCACTACAACAGAATAGAGAGTCAGAGGATAACAAAATCGGTACTTAAAAGTAGCGTATTCTTTAGGTTACCTAATGTTAGTCCAAACAAATAAAAAGTACAATTTAAGTACGATCTAAAGTTATACAAAGACAGCTCAAATTCATATTTGTAACCGACTTCAAAAACGGTGCAGGTACTTTGTTAACTGTGTGTAGAATTTTTATTCATGATCAAGATCACCGATTATTCCGCCAGTATTAGATAATTCTACTAATTTTTATTAATCTTAGTTTTGTTAGAAAGAGTAGTTAGGTATGTTCTCGAGGCAGTCCCTAGTAAAAAAATCGGAAAAACAAAAGAAAAACTCTTTGACCATTACCCATTACCTCATTAGCTATGCCATTGGCAAGCTAAAGTACCCACCTATAATCGTAACACTGAGTAACATTGGCTGATTAATAAATACCAGTGCGAGATCGCGACAAGCAGCTAGTGAGTCATAAATGCAATATTATTAGTACGTGAGCGAAGTCACAAATGCAAACTAGTGATATATTTTATTTATACTGAGCCTGTTCTTCCCTCGAGAGTCTAATGTAGTACGCAAATATACAAAGTTTGTTTTGCTTATTTATTTTTAATTTAAAGACCAACGCACTGAGCGCAGTATCCGTGGACAGAAATAATTATGATGAGCCCACGCTGACGTGATAGAGAACTAGCTAGTTCCTCAGTTTTACCTGTGAGCTGCTTATTTATAATGTACAGAATATCATACTCGTAATATATTTTTTCCTCAAAAATTAAGAAATCTTAGATATCAGTCAGAGTCCTTTATGTAGTTCCCACGTGTTTGAGGTTCTCCGATGAGGTTCTAGGTATTTTTAACTGACTTCAAAAAAGAAGGAAAAAAGGAGGTTTAATCATGCATGCAATGCACTGTATCTAAGATTTTTTTATAGACAATTCCGGCAATTAGTCTCAGAGCAATCATCTTCCTTACTGCTTCCTCATTGCAATTAGTGGACCGATTTTGAAATTTATTTTTTGTTAGAAAGAGAACAATCCAGAGGGCTGATTGTGAACCGTTTTTTTGACAATGCCTGCTTTCAGTTTCCGTCAAATTTGACAGATTTACTATAGGAAATCTGTCAAATTTGACTGAAACTGCTTTCAGTATCCGTCAAAAAAACGGTTCACAATCAGCCCTCTGAAGTGGTCCCACAAAATGATGAACATACAACCCTGGCAATCAGTTTCTGGGAGGAGTCGCTTGTTTTTTCGCAGGTTCGAATCCTGCCGTAGCCGTAGCTTTTATTAAGATTTTTAATATTTTTAATAGTTTTGGTCAAAACATTATAAAACTAACGTAATAAAATAGCACACGCTTCCTGTTAATGGCGACCTCATTGTTTACAAACACGTTTGCTAATTAAATTTTATCTAAATGTGCTGCGTGGGCCCGTGGGCTCAATGTGGGGTTAGGACATGCCAGTTTAACTCAGTGGTTCTTGTGACAAAAATTGACAACCGCCATTTTACATTCGTTCATTCAAATGTTCAGAAATTTAGTTGTAAATAAAGTTATAACTTTACTTTTCTAGAACCACTTCAGACTGTTTTCGTCTCATACAATGAAGGTTTTTGAAGCTCGTGCTTGTGCTCTATTAATTAATATGGAGTGAATTTTCGAAACCCATACTGTTTTTAATTTTATTCACAATATCTAATGAATTCCTGTAAATTAAGCTACATAGGTACGTAAAATATCAAGAAAGAGATCTAGATCTTAGAACCATCTTGGTCATTATTTGAAAAACTGACTTGGTCTCACTGACTCGAAATGGTCTTTAGAAAAAGCATAAAACATGCACAGCAGCTTCTAAAATAGGTAAAAAAGTAACGTGATATAACGCCGATCGGTTTTCAAGAAAGCAAGTTTTTATGGACACGGTCAAGGTCTGAATGGTCCATAAAATGTGCGCTAATGAAAGCAGCAATGTTTCAAATTACTTATTTTTCTGTTATATGCGTCTCATTTTAATTGTATCGGCCATTTTTGAACCGTCTCTAATTTTGGTGAGTCAAACTATGAACATAACAAAAACATGTTGATTATCACGCATAGAGTTGGCTAGCGTTCTGTCTCAATGGAAGAATGTGCCAGACAGAGCATTGTCTTTCAGAGCGCGTTTGTTTCACCTTTAGACATAATTATTCGTATTTTTTACACTCTTTCATTAAGTTAAAAAGCGGAGAAAATAGTTAAAACCCGAATAATCGCTTACTAAACTTGGACTTTTAGCTAATATAGGTTTACTGGTCCAATATGCATAAGGATAAGTTTTCCGTCCGATCTTATTTCCTGTCGCCATATTATATTTATCAGCATACAATGTTGAGTGCTATAATAAATTCTGAGTGGCGAACTATCTATTGTGTCGAATATTTAAATGACCTGCAAGTTGTTATTCTACACACGAGAATGCCAGCTATAAACCTTAGTGCCAACTTTGAAGATAATAAATAGGTAGGTTCCTACTTTTATTTTTTCCCAGGTTTTATTTGGCACTTAGGTACATACCCAGATTAGGTACTTATGATTCAAGTTTTCCTTGTAGGTACGTAGACACCTATTGTAGCCCACTAGTACTACTTAATTACATATTATGTCTATATTTAGTAGTGTAGTAGTAGTAATAGTTAAATCATATAATATTTAGAATAAGGTGTAGGTACCTACCTACCTTTTTAATTACCCACACTTAGGCTCTAAGAGAAAACGAATTCATTTATTTTGACATCCAAGAAATTACTGTATTTTAAATTCACTTGCGTTTATAGAAGTAAAAACATATTTTTCTGAGTAATACTCGTAATCAACTGTGTAAATTGATAAATTGTAGGTACAAATACAAATGCAATTTTCACATGGTCTAGAAAAGTCTCTCGTCCAAACAAACCAAGTAGCTTTTAAGGATTAAGGTTTAGGAGTCAGCAAATTTTGAAAGTTATTGACATTTCAAAGCAGTGTCTAAGCTAGGAAGGTAAATGAAATGAGGGGGAATGCATCACGCCATATCAACCTTGAACATGTTTACTGTTTTATTCTATAATTATGTAACGACCTATTATACATACTCGTATAATGTATGACGCGTCACTACGCAGCTGACACACCCCCGTGTTTACAAACAATAAAAACCTCAGCTTCAACAAAACACGAGCGCTATTTTACAAATGTTATTGCAAGACATTATTCCTCCAATTCTTCACACGTTTTGGCTCTTTTGAACGGTCTAGGTAATGCTATTAAGTAAGTAACCTACACCTTCCTAAAATAGTAGGCTAGATTCTATGCACACAATGAATTTAGTCAATTAAATGCCTAGCTTGATAATGTACCGAAGTCCCATTATTATTGACCACATCGTTTATAGCCCAGTATTTAAAAAAGAAGACAATCGGGTCTCACTCTCTTTGTATTTAAAAAATTATGTGTTCAAAAATATAGTAAGTACTCACATAATGTGTCATGTCATAATGTGTGTTCAGTTTCAAATAATAATGTGAGTCACATTATTATTTGAAACTGAAGCACAGAATAAAGCTGAAGCCCCAATACTGAAACGCTAACTAAAGTCAGTGGCGCTTCTATATGGCACTAGCAGCACGTCCCGGCTTCGCACGGGTAAACTAATGAAACTACCGGGATAAAATATAGCCTATAACCTTCCCAACAGTCCATTCTACACATCGGTGAAAGAGTTTTTAAAATCGGATAAGAAGTTTCGGAGATTACCTCCGTCAAGCAAACAAACAAACTTCTTTATAATATTACCCCCTTATGCATAATCGACCAGTAATCCTGTATTAGCTAAAACGCATATTAAATCTGTTGCTATCTCTTTTCGTTGACATATGAGTGACAAGAAAAAAACGTTCTAAAACGTTCCTAAAACCTGTATTAAATTGTCAAGTTTTTATGAATAACCCCCTTAGTATAGAAGTATAGATAAGTACCTAGACGTACCTACAATACCTAATTTGACACAAGTATTTTTTTTCATCTGCGTTATAGAAACCGGCTGTATACCATATTGAGCCGGTTTCTCAAACGCAGATATGACTGAAATATTAATATTTTGGGCATAAGTGATGCAAAAATTTCGATAGGTAAGTAACCTATACCTACTTACTTACTTAGATAATGTATACAGGTACCTACCTACCTAATTGCCTGGCACACCGTGCACCGTGGCGGAACAAAAATGCGTTTCAAATGGTTTTAACACGGTACATCTTACATAACCCCAGGTTATGGACAAGGTTATAGAATCAAAACATACCTTTGGGTCTAACACTATACGACTGCACGATACATTAACACTAAACATACTTTTTTTTATTTCCAAAGGCAAATCGAAATTCAAATTTCGCTAGTCTGAATAGCAAAGACGTTCCAATTTTAAAAGAAAAAATAGGCGAAAGATTGCTACAGCCAGTGTTTCGTGTATCGATTATCTTTCTATCATCGCTAATCCTTCGATTTGACTTTTCGTTAGCCATCGAATGCTAATTTTAGTAAAAAAAAATCTGTTTTGGATGGAAAATAATCTCAAGATTTTTAAAGTCCGATTGAGTTTTAATTTAAACACTGCTGATGGTCTACAAAATAATAAGAACGTAAGGTTTCCATCTATATTCTGTGTAAAGATAAGTGCTGAATTATGTAATGATGTGTAGATTGTCCCCTCGACAAATATATTTGAAAAACAATTACATACAGTAGCCTTGACTCGATACCAATTTAAATTGTTTTCAAAGTTTAGTGGTAAGTCATTGTTGAATACTTTATTTATATCACCAAGCATGTAAACCTTGGACTAACTTGTAGGAAAAATAAAATGTTAAGTAGGTAGGTACTTATTTATACTGCATTCGCGGTAAAAGAAATTTTAAGAATGTGGTTCAAGAAATTAATTTTCACATTACAATAACAAAATACTATTTAAACTATATCGCGACTTGGAAACATATTTATAAATATTAACGGGACTTAATCGTGTATTGAAATCATATTATTTAGCTCGACGTTTCGATGACGTTACAGTCACCGTGGTCACGAGCAAAAGTACTCTGTGGTCACGAGTAGACTGAAGGCCGGCACCCGCTCTCATCTTCACCTGACAAGGTTTTTGACTACCCTCAATCAGTCAACACAAAACTACTACCACGGTTGCGACACACTAGACTGACAATGTCCTGACTGAATCGGTGGTCAAAATGTAGAGCGAGAGATCTTCATACAACAAGTTCTTTGATTACCAACGTATGTCAAAAGTTGCCATAGGCTCGACCAAATAATAGTGGGAACCTACCTACCTACAATACTAACCGTTCGGAATGCCCATTTTTTGCAAGCTATAAATATTCATATAACACACTGTACAGCTGCATACATATTTAAAAGTCAAATAATTAAACTTTAGAGACTGACTGACGCAACACAACCAATATTTTCATCATTATGAATAAGCGTTTTTAAGCGTTGATTGGTACTTTGTTGATCTGCTCCCCGAGTGTCTAAAAAATTTGTTGAAAATAAAAAATATCAGTGGGTACCTACCTAATCATAAAGGCCTATGTTTTTTTAATCGAAACATTTCTGCGATTGCAGCGCCCCGGGGCGCCGCCCCGTGTCCATCACATTTGTTCCGCTGGACTCTACATCGGCACAGCACAGTAATACCTACCTTTTATTGTGTTACTGTGCCGATTAAAGATCGTACGAGTTACGTACGACACACGGGCTATCAATTTCTTTATGCAATCTGCTACATTTAAAACATCTTATCTTTTATATCTGGGCCAAATGTTGATAATAACCAAAGTGTGTCACCGTAATAAAATACTATGAATTACCTACCTATGTAGAATAAAAATAACAGCTTAATTGTCTTGCAATCATTTTTTTAAATATCCTGCAGCCATTTTGTCCCATTTACAAGATGCAAGATTCTTGACTGTTGCAACCTACAATTAAATTTACAGTGATCTTGCATGTCTAAGAGCATTGTAGCTTCAATTTTATTATACCTAGGTACCTACCTAAGACTTAATTCCTGCCACTCAAATCATTTGGTCATCAATGCTAGCAGGCTTCTAAGCGGCTCTATAGAAGAAGCTAAAGATGTACTTTCCTACCAAAATAATCACAAAGTATTCTTTATAAAAATTAACTCTTAAGTAGGTAGGTAAATAAAACATAACTTTCATCTTAGCTATACGAATGTAATACATATTAATAATGATCTGTAGTAGGTAGGTACCTACATAATCACGTGACGCAGCGCAGTTCACTGCCAAGGCTTCTCGCAGTCTCGGCCAAGGTTTCAAGTTCAATGAATTTGTAGCGAGATGGTAGAGTCAGAAAGTTTTATAAATCTGTAAGGTAGGTAAATATAACAAAATAGATTAAAATTAACCTATATGATAGGCACCTAGCCTATGTAGGTAAGTCATCATCATCATCTCCCTGCTCTTATCCCACTAAGTGGGGTCGGCACAACACGTTTCTTTCTTCCATTTTCCTCTATCGCTATATATGTAGGTACCTTCGTCCTTCACTTTGTATTAGGCTCTTAATAAAATAAAAAACATTAAATTTACTATAGGCCCAATTCGCTATAGATACACTTATCATCTTGTTCACAAATATAGAGAAGAAACCAAAAAACCAAAGTGAAAGTGGGTAATCGGCAAAGCGTTAGAAATGATTTATGATAGGATTGAAGCCTTATTTCTACATCAATACGTCTATATATATGTACCTATGCTGGAATTAAATTAGATTACTGAGATTATCTGATTACATAGATCTATTTTGTAATCAAAATCTTTGGCTAGACACAAAAACAATAAATTTTTGTGTAAGTACGACAATGATTTTCAATTAAGTGTTTAGCTCGGGCCAAAGATTATATAGTAGTTACCTACTTAGCTTCTGTATAGCTACGGGTCTTATACTAATACTTCTGCTCCGTCTTTATTCTGTGATATCAACCACTACCTATACCTACAATACCTACAGATTATGTACGACATGGTGCTAATGTTTAACTGATTTTATAATGAGGTCAATCGATTTAGCTTGCTTTATGGCCGTTATGATTGGTTTGCGAAAACCTACCGTTTCACGTTTTTCATCTCTGTAAAATTACACTGAAGACTGAAATGATTTGTAATGTGAAAATTACCAAATGAGAATAAACCACGTGGCATTTGTGTTATCTATTTCAGAAAAAAAAAACAAAAGAAGTACTTTTTAACGTTGGCACAGAATACAGAGTTGTTAAATCTTAAAATCAAAAGAAAACGTGGCACATTTTCGCTAACAATTTACTTGGCTTATTATACATCTTGTGGTTTTATTTCTTAGAGAAGTGTCGGCGTCCAGTGGCAACATAGTTCACGTCGCGGGGCGGCAATGGATGCGACTGGCGCAGGTTCGTAGTGGATAAGAACCACAGAGTACATTTGTATATACTGATAAGAACTGAGGGAGGCCTATCCCTAGCAGTGGGTCATCATCATCATCCATAATACCATAAATGATGATGATGTGTGGATAACGAGAGAAATGTTTGCCGCGTAATGTTTTACGTAGGTAGGTACAATACCTACTTACATGCCTACTTTTTTTATGCGAAGTGGGGCGATTCGAAATACGATAATATCTGTGAGCAGTATGCGGAACACCAAACTATCTTAAAAAGGCTTGAAGCAAAACGACCTTGGTCTTGAATTGACGCGTAGTTTACCTACGCAAATATTCGAAGCGTACCATCGAGGTATTTTATAAGAACTTTATCACGTGTTTGGCATACATTTCTGGCTCCACATGTGTGAATTATAATTTGCTTGTAGCAAAACACGCTATGTCGCTGATGCAGAGATTATGAAAGTTTTTGATGTTTTTGCATCATCCGCACATCTCTACACGTTTCAATGTGACGTTCTAGTGTTATTTATGAAGTCTTAAATAATTATGAAATGGAGTAGAAACAAATTTAAGAGTATGTTCTGATACATAAATACATAGGTACCTACCTACTTGAGGAAAATAGTAGGCAGATTACATATTTTGAAGAGCTAAAGTAAATGCAAGGTAAACCGTAATAGTTTCCTACCTAGGTACAGAGTGTTTTTTATGGCAAACAAAATAATACATTTCATTGAGGTAGAGCAAGTACCTAGGTACCTAGTAGGCTAGTCTATTTAGGACCTCACCTATACTTCATTTCTTGAATCGAGCTAATAGGAACAAAAATAAACGCACGTGATTGGTCGGCGAAATTCATTGGATTGGCTAGATTTGACAATTGACAATTGATTTGACAATCTAGCCAATCACGAGAAATACAATTATTTTCGACGACCAATCACGTGCGTTTATTTTTGTTCCTGTTAGCTCGATTCAAGAAATGAAGTATAGACAAGCTATTTTCACCCGAAGATTGGCTCTTCGTCGTAGCGCGTAATTTTCAGAGTACAACCTACCCCAGAAGTTAAACACATTCTACCCTCTATCACAACTCAATAGAGTCGTAAATCAGCAGTCTTCTTGGAAGCATGTACCTATCTCTTCACCCAGTTACCTAGTTGCGGGGTTAGTAACCAGCAGAGCAGATTTATTCGCCGATATTTTTAACCTTGGAGAGCAATGTATGTGTTTTAGGGCCTATGTACACTGAGTAAGTATATTGACTGATTGGGACTAGATGACGCTGTGTGGAATGAATGTCCAAGGATATTTATTTATTGACTGAACATTGACTTAAAGCATTGAAATGAGCATAATAGGTATAATACCTACTTAAACAATAACACAGAATCAAAAGTCAGAATTATAGAAAAATCACTTCGAGTCTCACGAAGATTTATAAGTTGGCTATTCCATCCACCGCATAAAACAAGACTTACAAGTTATAGGTAAGGTTCTTAGTTTTTAAATTTATGTCATATTTCTGTATACCTACGTTTGAATATCTGGTAAAAAAAATAATTCTTTGTTGTTCGTTTTTAAGTCCCGGTCTGTACAGGACTAAAACAAAAAAAAACTCTCTACAGTATTATCGTTGTTGGTAAATCGTCGAGTGCTATAATGGGCGTACGGACATTTGCCTTGAGTTTTGACAATCTCGTCATATCTACACATTTGTATGCTAATAGATAACAGTTTAAATAAATGTCTGGACGGCATGATAACTCATACTATGAAGAGGTATCTATTATTAGCTAATATTGCCCATAATGGCGTACTTTTAGAAGAGTCCTTTGATAACTTACTAAAATCTGCGCTAAAATGCATTTGGGCACAAACAAGTGCTGCCATCTATCTACAAGATTATGCATTACAAGGGGACTCTTTAAAGTAGGTGAGATAGAAATAATTTGGTTACTCCTCTAAATAAGTATTGGAAATCAACCCATAAATTTTTGTCAGATAATAATACATACTTAAATACATATCTACTACACCTCTCAAAAATTAAAACACAGAAAGCCTCTAAAATATCGTCGTTCTTGACATTTTTTTTAGATTTATCATCATTCCACACACTTAGCTTATTTGACTTCTCATTCATACTGAATATTGTCTATCTACATAGGTATATTGAAAGTAAACTTTTTCTTTTGTTCAAACATTCCTGTTCTATCACATCACCTTTATTACGACAATGAGTCACGCCCACGCTTGACGAACAATAAACGGAATCGTGTTATTGCATACTATAGATGTTTACACAAGTGGACAGACACTAGGAAACAGGTACCATAGTATAAAGAATATGAAGAATGGTTCAACAGCTTTAGAAATTCATACCTACCTATTGGATCGTTACACGTCAAGTAAAAAGAACGCTGAGGGGAAGGGTCGGGGATATGTTTGCGCATGATTACACTCACTGGCGAAAAAAGAGCACGCACTGGCGAACCAATAGCACTCGTTAATCAATGGTTTGAACTTTTGAAGAACGCCGCGAAACTAATGTTATCTCAAAAATGAAGCATGTCCATCTTGGTAAATGTTTTCTTTGTGCTTTTTTTTTACTTCGTAGCTTCCGAGTTTTTCATCCGAAAACAGAAGTCTTCTTAGTACTAAAGTAAGGACATGATATGATAGATAAAACATAAATATCAGTT
This sequence comes from Xanthorhoe spadicearia, assembly GCA_947086425.1. Lineage (NCBI taxonomy): Eukaryota > Metazoa > Arthropoda > Insecta > Lepidoptera > Geometridae > Xanthorhoe > Xanthorhoe spadicearia. The sequence goes on from OX352209.1 coordinate 2,152,546, forward strand.
GAAATAAATATATTAGATATGACGATTTCTTACATTTAACTTACAAACGCAAAATAATAAAATATAAGTAGGTACTTATGTAGCAGGTGTAAAAATATTACTAACGAAATTTTAAATTAGCCGCCTTGTACCTACACGAAAAAAAATTTTACAATACAAAATGACTTTTGTTACGTTAAATTTTCTCAAATCTTTCACAAGTTTAAGATTGTAATTATTTAAGAATTAATTATAAATAGAAGAGATCTTTTTATTTTTACAATGCTAATAAATCTCACTTTGTGCAGTCAGTAAAACTTAAATAAAAATAAATTAAACATTTTTTTAAATAAATTAAAACCTTAAAAGTACCAAAGAGCCTAACCTAACCCAGGCCGATTACGGCGCAATAAGTAATTATTAAATTACTTTGAATGTTCAGAACTTTATTGACACAAAGCCATAAGATATCACATTTAGTTGTGCAATAAAACCTGGAATACACTTATTATTACTTATTATGTACATAATAAGTTGTAAACAATTATAAATTGTTTTGAGATTTTTACGTTATTACCGATTTTAATTAAACTATGAAAGGGTAGATCGTGGCTTGGAATAGTAAATAAAAACGCGATCGAAAGCTATCATTCCATAAAATAAAGTTAAATTAGCTGCTAAATTGTAACTTAATATAATAATTTGACTGATAGACTCTAGTATTTGTGCGATACTGACAAATATTCATTTAAATACATAAATAATCCTGACGAATATATTACTATCATAGCTGCCTCATTTGCGAATATTTCACATCAAACATACAACATTTATGTGTATACTTTGTACGAGTTGAATCCTTGTAATAAACAAGTAGTATCAATAAATTTGTTTAGGATTAGCACTGGTGGAGCACGCATCTTTAAAATTACTCGCGTTAAAACTCGCGAAATAATCATCATGTATAAACCTCACTATATTCTCAATCGAGCATAGATATGTGTTGTATATCTTCATATCATCTATAGGATGAACCACTTTCATAGCTATATTAGTTCTCTTACGACAAAAACTTAACATATTTGTGACGTCTTCACCATTGTACACCACTCGGAAGTAGAAATCTTGAGCAACTGCTTTCCGCTTCGTAAATTTAAATTCATCGAGTAAATCCTTCTTTCTGTACACTTCAAATATCATTCGTGAAGCGTATTGGATGTTATAATGTTGGTAGTTGTTTAGACCTAAGGCTAGTATGAGCGCTTGCAACGTTTTATCATGACCGGAGTAGAGAACAAACTTAGGTTTATTTTCCGAGATCATTCTAATCATATTTTGCACTATATTATGTATAAGTCCGTAGGCTAGCAACAGGCCTCTTTTTCTGTTATTCACGTTCTTTATTTCCTGTCTGTACGTCCACTCGAGATACGCAAACAATGACATGACGTGTTCTTTTCTTACGCATATATTTTCTGAGGTTTCTTGAGTTGGTTCTTTGTAATCGTCTTCAAAATCCGTGTCCATTCTTGCGTCGTTGGGGAAGTTGAAATCAGCGTCTAGATTCTTCTTTACTATAACAACATCGTCGTACGCCTCAGCGTTATCGAAATACCTCTGTTGGTAGTAGAGAAGTTTTTCCCTTTCCATTTGCGCGTCGAAATCCAACGGTTGTTTCTTATTGCTATCGTAATACTTGCCTATTATATCCCGCGCTTTTCTGCCTATTTCGTTATTGAAGTCTAGTTGATTGTTTATGTAGTCTAACTCCATGTTCAGCGTATCTATATCAACGTCTAGAATGCCTCTGGCATTGCCGCGGAATTTCTTATGTCTCTTCTCTAAGTTTAGTTTAGATTTAGTGTTTCCAGTGCAAGGGAAGGGTTCGTCGTGGCACATGTAGGCCAGAACTGCGTCTCTTAGTACATCTGCGTCAGGATGTTCTTGGGATTCGAAGAGAACCTTAGATAGCTTAGCGACGAGGTCCTTGATGGCCGGGTGAGACTCCAGCCGGTTCTTTGACTGGGAGTGTATTTTTCTGAAAGAAATAACATTTCACACCTTCTTATTTTCATTACAAATATTGCATTTTTTGATTATGAGTGTATTTTTCTGAAATAAAATAATAACCATGTTACATTTTCTCATTACTTATAAAAAATTAATGCTGTGCGCTTGTCTTACTAAAACTTGTGAATGGCTGAACCGATAATTTTCGATGCCACGATAAATTTCGGGTCCATACCCGTCAAATCAACTGTCAATTGTCAAATCTAGCCAATCACGAGAAAGACAATTATTTTCGACGACCAATCACGTGCGTTTATTTTTCTTCCTACTCGCTTCAAGAAATAAAGTACTTATAGTAAACAAAATTTCTAACTAAATACATATATAACTATATACATACTTATTCAGTGCATGATGATGCGAGCAAGCGCAGTCGCTGAAGCAGAACGCAACAGAGTGGCTCTCCCTCGCGGCGGCCGCTCTCGCCCCGGCGAGGTGACCCAGCGCGCCCCACAACACGCCCACCAACGATTGGTACGTGCGACGGTATCTTGTGCTGTATGCTATCACATCACCTGCAAATATCACGTACCTATATTTAAAAAAAAGACGGCACTCGGGGACTGCCGCGGTAAAGCTATTGCATGCCACCAAGAGGCGAGTTGCTGAACTAAAGAGACAAGCGTTAGGTTATTTTTCGTTACGGAATTTCTGGATTCGGTCTCCACGCTCAAGGCCCGCGATAGAAGCTATGCAATAGCTTAACTAGCAGCTAGTACCAATGCATAATTCAAATATCTATCCTGAAATTAAATTTAAATTAAATCACACACTTATCACCGTTAAACATGTATGTAGTTATTTATTTTTTAACTGCCGCTTGAGTTTTATTTTATGTTTGAGGTACAATAAGTACACTCAGTATAATACAGACATAACTTAGTACTTATAAAATAACAAGTGCTTAGGCATTAATTTTGTTTACCTGTATCTTTTTTCCCTTGCACTTCTGGCATGTCCAAGCCCAGTATTTCACCATACGCATCTCTCAAGATATTGCCTGGAACAGAAACAAAAGAATGTAGTAATCCACGATGCATGGGTGTCAACCTATACATCGATATACAAACGAGTGCCGTACTTTATGAATGGTCCCTTAGGTACATACCTGTAAGGGGCCATTCATTAAGTACGTCACTCGTAAAAGAGAGGAAGGGGGGTCAACAAAGTGTGAACAGGTGTTACAGGAAGGGCTAAGTAAAAGTTTTTTAATTTGTGTATTGGCCCCAAAAAAGGACTAGTTGATCTCTTACCAACAGTGATCATCTGCAGTAGTCCACTCGGCGTAAGTTGTTGTAGTGAGTAGTGAAGGGAAGTTGTGGAAGGGACCAATAGCGAGAGACGTATAGAGCGAGAGACATATAGACCGAGAGACATAGAGAGAGAGAGAGACGTATAGAGTGAGAGAGGATCTTACCAACAGTGATCGAGACGTATAGAGTGAGAGACGTATGTATGGTGAGTAAGGATCTTACCAACAGTGATCATCTGCAATAGCCCACTCGGCGTGAGTTGTCCGAGCGCGCAGTGGGTGCCTGCGGTGCGCGGGGGTAGTGAAGGGAAGTTGTGGAAGGGACCAATAGCGAGAGACGTATAGAGCGAGCGAGAGATGTATAGAGTGAGAGAGGACCTTACCAACAGTGATCATCTGCAGTAGCCCACTCGGCGTGAGTTGTCCGAGCGCGCAGTGGGTGCCGGCGGTGCGCGGCGGTAGTGAAGGGAAGTTGTAGAAGGGACCAATAGCAAGAGACGTATAGAGCTAGAGACGTATAGAGTGAGAGAGGATCTTACCAACAGTGATCATCTGCAGTAGCCCACTCGGCGTGAGTTGTCCGAGCGCGCAGTGGGTGCCGGCGGTGCGCGGCGGTAGTGAAGGGAAGTTGTAGAAGGGACCAATAGCAAGAGACGTATAGAGCGAGAGACGTATAGAGTGAGAGAGGATCTTACCAACAGTGATCATCTGCAGTAGCCCACTCGGCGTGAGTTGTCCGAGCGCGCAGTGGGTGCCGGCGGTGCGCGGCGGTAGTGAAGGGAAGTTGTAGAAGGGACCAATAGCAAGAGACGTATAGAGCGAGAGACATATAGAGAGAGAGAGACGTATAGAGTGAGAGAGGATCTTACCAACAGTGATCATCTGCAGTAGCCCACTCGGCGTGAGTTGTCCGAGCGCGCAGTGGGTGCCGGCGGTGCGCGGGGGTAGTGAAGGGAAGTTGTGGAAAGGGCCGGGCCCGCCGACCCACCACGCGCGGCCTGAACCGCTCGCGTTATGGACAAACTCCTCGTAACTAGAATGTATAAGGCATTTATCAATACTGCATGAAGAAAAAAGACGTGTGGCACTCGGGGACTGCCGCGGTAAAGCTACTGCATGCCACCTAGACGCGAGTTGCTGAACTAAAGTAATATTTTTTTATTTAATTGGTATATATAGTTGCCGTCAAACATTGACGTTAGTCTATGCTGTCAAATAACAAATTAGAAACCTTTTCAATAAAGGTGATGCGGGAGCGGCATCACACGGCAGCTTGTCTCCGCCGCGGAGATGAGTGAGAGGTCCTCGGTCCCCGTGCCTTGTCACCACCAGAACGCCATGAAGGAGCCATGTGTCTGCATCTACCAATCCTGGGATCACCACAGATTACATAAGTACAGACTTGTACTTGAACATTGAAATGACTCCTTATTTTTACGGGCTATTTTTGTGTTTGATTTTTGCAGCGCCTCTAGAGGCGTTTAGGTCTTGCCTGCAATCAAGAATAATTAACTCCATCTAGTGCGTAGCATGCAGTCGGGATGCCTAAACGCTGCTAGGTGACGCCGCAAAAATCAAACACCAAAAAAAGCCTGAAGAAAAAAGGAGTCATTTCAATGTTTGAGGTGAGGTACCTACCAGTGGTATCACATAATATTTGTATTTGTATGAGGTTGGACATTTACATCTTTGCTAAATTATTGATTCAGTATCAGGAAGCAATCTTTTTTCCTATCCATAATGAGACCTGGGACTAGAATAAGTGCCTGGGACTTTGTTGAGATGGAATAGGCTTGCCCAGCACCTAAACCATCCACTCAGCTTAGCCGGCCATATCAATAGGATAGCCAATGGCTTATGAGTGGGGCTGACTTAGCAAGGGGGTTTCCTCACAATGTTTTTAGCCAGGCAAAGGTTTCTCTATCTTGCACTTCTTTCTCTACACAAGAAAAATACATTATGTAGTTATAGTTTTTATACCTGCCGAATAAAAAATATTATATCTCTGAAAGATAGTTCATTGATAATGAGTAGATAAATTTGAATAAACACAGGACTCACCTTCTGCCCCCCTTATAATATTATCAGCTGGATTACAAGCTCTCATATAAATTCGCCGAAACTTCGCATCACTTTTGGATATGTACTCCGTTTGGACAACTTTCTTTACTGGCATTTCCTCCCCTGCTGACATGTATTTGTACATCACTGGAATAAAAACTATACATTAAAAATACTCTTCACAAGGTGCAAATGTGTTATTACTAAGAAAGTTCTCTATTTTCCAGAGCCATAGATATTATAGTTATCAAATAATTTTAGGTACCTAATGTGAATGTGTGATGAACTTTGTGATGTAGGAGATTCAGGTGTTCTTACCAGTTATAAGAAAAAATATCCAAATACTCATGCCGAGATAGCAGTAAAAGGCCCTGTGATGGAACGAAAACTTCATCATTTCTGCAATAACTTTACTCTTACTATTCGTGCACATTTTACTACAATAATATTGGATTTCTTTGCATGTAGTCAAAACATAGAACGTCTATGTTCTTCCGCCATTTCTTCAGAGCACTTCACGATTATCAAGACCACTCAGGTTATCTGCATTTTTTAAACATAGTTAGTCCGTCGATATCTGCAATGTTTTTAGATAAATTTTATTATTGTAAACAAAACACACAACATCGATCGATCGGCAAAAGCAAAGAATGAAACAAAACGAACGAAACAATATGAATGAATGAAGTGAAGTAGGTATTAGGCCCTTCTCTCACGACGCTATTCAAATGCTACGCGACTGCGATGCAAACCATGGTCGCCTACTGGTATGCTACTCGTTTCCGCACACGGTGCTATGCAAATGAGACTATTTTTTATCATTTGAAGAACAACATTCGTACGAAGATGTCTAGTGACTCTAGCGATGAAGACAATGTTCTTCTGTATTTATATTACAAAAATAAACGAAAATGTAAAAGAAGATTCTGGGTGAATCCGTACATCGAAAAAAATATCAATTGTAGAGCATTTGAATTTTTTTTCAATCTCAATCCACGCCTTTTCTGTAACATCTTTTCTTACGTACTCTGGCAGCCTGTAATAATACAAACATGGATAATTTTCCACCTCCTGGACAAAATTAATATTAAAGATTTGTTCCGCCGCCATTTTTTGATGCAACGCGTATTCGTCTCGGGTAGCGTGCGACCAGCAAGTCGGTTGCGTGCGACTGATATCAAACGCGTCGTGGACGCGTCTCGTCGTGTGCGAAACTAGCTGAATATGTATGGCGGCTACTCGCAAGCGACGCGTAGGATACGCGTACGAAACACAAATCGCTTGAGAGTCGCTTCGTGAGAGAAGGGGCTTACATTTTTGAAAAGATGATGTTATGTCAAACGTGTGTTCATTCATGTCATGTCTTTGTCAACGTCGTTGCAAATTGTAAGTCAAGGTCAACGTCGAAGTCGAAGTACTTGTGCGAACTGCGAAGCCAACAAAAACATTATGCAAAACAACATGTTCTTGCAAGTTGAAACTTGATTGAGCTAACTAAAACTAAAGTTATTTCATTTTATTTGAATGATGGAAATTTTTGATTGATTGAAGTTTATTAACTTGAACCCACACAAATCTTAAATCCCATTTTTGTTGTTATTTATTTCACAAAAACAGCTGCAGAGTCAACTTTAGTGTACAAACAAAACAGACGACACGACATCAAACACCGGTGCCGGTGATCAATCCAAGTTCTCCCTGCAATGGCTCCGAAGAAAATTGACCAGGGTGCGGTAATAATTCTAGACGTAGGACGAAATGTCTCAGCCCCGGACGAAAAAGGTGCAAAGAGCTTCTTTGAACAAGCGAGAGAATGCGCTACGCGGCTGATAGAGCGGAAAATCATCAGCCAGGGGAATAACCTGGTTGGTATTTTGCTGCTTGGGTCGAAGAATACCAGTAATGGAATGGCAGAACAAGTTGAGGGAGCCTTCAGGCACATTGAGATGTTTTCTGAACTGGTGACTCCTACTTGGAAAATGATTCGGGAACTGCCGGACACTGTAAGTTTTATATTTTATCCTAAAACAACACCATCACACTGACATTAACTAACTATGGCTAAAGTACCTACAGTAAGCACAATGCTGTATTATATCACTTGTTTTTTCTGGATTTAGAACACATCCGTCAGATTCCACTTTTGTGTGACCCAGGGGAAAGTAAATAAATACTTAAATAAAGTTTATAAACATCCCTTAAAAGTTTTCTTACCTATTTCAGCCATCAAAAAGTAAAGGAGACTGGGTTGATGCCATTATAGTAGCTGCAGATCATTTCAAAAACCAAGGTGGAGTCAATATTGAAAATAAGAAGATTATTTTGATGACCAACTTTAAAGTGCCTACAAGTTATGAGGCAAAAGATGTGCAAACGGTAAATACTATCAACATATTTATTATTACATTTATTACTTGAAATGCAAAAACAAAATATAGTTAGTACTTCATTGTATCAGAGTGATATTCTATATTATGTATTTATTACAGGTGTTGGATGGATTAAAAGAAGACAACTTTGAAGTAGATGTTATAGGCCCTGATCTATTTGATGACATGGCTAAAGGTGATATCACACTGGCTCAGCAGTTTGTAGAAGCTACAGATGGAGCCACGGCTACCTTTGAATATACCATGAGGTACCTACTCTTCCATAAGAAAAAAGGAATGGCATCCAGGCCCTGGGATGTTGATCTCAGCATTGGTCCAAATATAAAGATCCCCGTTTCAACATACATCCGACTGAGAGATGACTCGGTTGTCAAGAGCTGGCATAAAGCTGTAAAAGATCCTGTTACAAACACATCCAGCGTCACAGAAGGAGTTGTGTTTAAAAAAACTTTTGTAAACACCGAAAATCAAACAGCACTGAAGGAAAGTGAAGAACCAATCAAAGGATACCAATTTGGACAACAAGTGATACCAATCACAGAGCTAGACAAGTCTACATTGTATGAGAGTGGAGACAAATGTTTGTCTGTCTACGGCTTCACACATGTCAGTAGTATAACCTGGCAGAACCTTACTGGTGATGGACTGCATTACGTCTTTGCAAGGAAGGGAGATAAGAAAGCACAGGAAGCAATCACATGTCTCATAAAGAACCTGCATGAGATGAACTTAATTGGCATAGCTAGAAGGGTTTACAACAAGAATAATGCACCAAAAATGTTTGCATTGTTCCCAGTCATTGATACAAATAACTACATCTGCCTCTCAATGGCTTCCATATGCTTCAAAGAGGACATCAAGTTCATGTCATTCCCAACTACCAATCTAAAGAAGTTTCAATGTACAGATTTACAAGTGAAAGGTTTTGTGGATCTCATCAAAGCAATGGATCTGACCAGAGCATACGATGAAACCTTTGATAATGGAGAAGCATTTCCTATCGGAGAAACAGTCAGTCCATTTGCTCAGCATATGCTGGATTGTATTGCATTCAGAGCAATGAATCCTGGGAAACCGTTGCCTCAACCACGAGATGATATCATGGACTTGTTCAAATTGCCGCCACAAATTGAAAAAAAATCCAGAGAACCATTGGAGAAATTGAAATCTATGTTTGAACTGATCAAAGTTGAAAAGAAAGAGAGGAAGAAGAAGGTGGTATATCTACCTGAACCGTCAAATGCTCTGGAGTCTAGCAATGGACCTGATGATTTAAAAATGGAATCTGAATTCAAAATAGGTTTGCCTCTAAAACCTCAGGATGAAGTCAAGCGAATTGGGACTTTGGATCCTATAGAAGACTACAAAGTACTCAAATCCAATAATAAACCTATAGCAGATCTTGTCAAGGAAATGACTGCTGCTTTGGAAAGCATTATAAATGGTAACCTAGACGGGAATTATAGCAAAGCATTTGATGCGATGCTGTTCTTCAGAAAGGAATGTGTTGATGCAGACCCCTCATATTACAACAACTGGCTGCTAACATTTAAAGAGTCATTGAATTACCGAAAGAAACATGATATTGTTGGCATGATTAGTGAGAAAAATGCTAATTTTATACTGAAATCTGAGAACAGTCTGAGCAAATATGACAATGAAGATAGTCACAGTGATTCTCAGCTGTATGAAAATGACACTATACCAAATACTATCGAACTATCACTACAAGCCGAAGATGACATGTTTGCAGACTTTTAGAATTATGTTATTCCACCTACCTGTTACTAAGTACCTATTCAACTATTTTTCTATTACTTATAATAAAGTGATTACTTATCTATCTTGTCTTGGTTTCATTCTAAATAGTAAAACGAATGTAGGCCAGAAATGTTTGTAATATTTCTCATAATTCTATCATCTCAAATCTGCACACAATAAATTCATGTTATAATTTCACCTTATATCTAAATGTTTGCAATAAATGATCATGGGATGTTAGTGATTTTGTTCTGTATCTAAATGTTTGCAATAAATGATCATGGGATGTTAGTGATTTTGTTCTGTGAATGAAGCAGCTCAAGGAATTCTTGTAAAGACAGGTCCTCTTGGCAGTCTGTATCCAGGTCGTGTTCAAGTTGAGCCTCGGCAGAGTTCGCGTCGGGGCTCAGAACAATGTTTTCGTCGAGAACGACATGGTTTAGTCTCGATTTCAAGCTCTGAAGGATCTCCTCAAGTTCCGCACACTTGTTTCTTATTGACGTGCCAAGGTCTGAAGAAGGATCGATGTCATCGACTGTTGCGTTCTCGGAGAACGAATTAGCGGGGGTTCTGGTGCGCGGCGGCTGTATCATATTGAACAAGTTCTCGGGAATGCCGATTCCATTCCTTGTTGGGGGCGATCTGGATTCCGTGAACTCTGCCAGAATTTCGTCGATAATATCTTCGGCGTTCTGCCTCGGATCAACAACTTCTTCGGGCGTATCGGCGCCGCTATCACTGTTCACCATTTTATTGTTCGAATCAAGCTTCATTTTACCCAAGAAATCGCCCAAATATCGATTTCTTTACCAAAATAAATAACGGAATGAACACACACAACAAAAGTCAGATGATTGATTATTTGACACTTCAGTGTTGCCATTTCTTCCTAAAAAAATTTATCTAACCAAACCTGAGTGATACCCACAGACTAACTATATCTAAAGTGATACCACACGAAACCTATCAATTTCTACTACAGATTTCAAATATTCAGAACCTTGTCTTGTTGAGGGTTTGTACCGTATACAAGTTCAATTATTACAAAACCGACGTTGAGGGAAATATAAATCTAAATAAGCTTCTTTCCGAAGTTTCTTCACAATCTCTTCACTCTTCATTATCTTGAGGGCAGCCTTGCAACTGTTGTGCGCGTGAGCGAAGAAACAGTCTCTCACCGACTGCAAAAAAATCAATAAGTTGAGATTTGTTTGATGTTATAATTTCTAGGTAGGTATAGTCTATCTATAAAGTCCTGACATGAATGTTTGAGGAACTAAAATTATTCGTGTATCTGGCAGCACCAAACAAAGGTATAACAGCTGTCGTCAGCTGTCATCGAGTGAGTTCAAGAACATATTTTCCTCTATTTTTTATTGTTTTCTTAGTTAAACTGCAATGAAATGAAACCGAACTACGCACAAAAGTATCACAAATAAGTAAAGTAAATGAGAGTGACACGCGGGAAGTGATTTTTAAGTTTTTAAGCAATGTTTAGCGGAATACCAAGTTGGACATATTTTGTGGGATTTGGATGATTTAAATGGGCGAACAGCATCTATAACGGGTATGTAATCGTTTTATTGGTTGTTTCTAATCTGCCTGAAGTAACAAATTGACCTAAATTACGATTTGGAGACCAAAAAAGGCATTGTTTACATTGCACATTTTTACGTCAGATTGAACATCACAGTAAGTCATGTTGTAGTGAGACCATCTAATCTTGATACATTAAAATGGCACACTAGACTGTGTGCCATTTTTACTACGTTTTCTACGTTACGCTACGTTTTCTGCCTACCTAAGTATTTAAAATTTTAACTAATTGCTTTATGTTTAAAATGCTTTTGATTACCTACTTTCAGTATTTTTTTTTTAATTTTCAGGTAGGTAAATCAGAAAGTACCTACGGTTAGGCGAATTCAAGAATGATGGGAAGTTTGAAACTGCTGTGAAACACAGTATGGTCTGCCAAGAAAGCAATGGACAATTTTAATATTTGTGCACTACGGCAAAAAATAAAATTCTTATAAAAATGACAATGAAATCCAATTTTGTTTCATTTGCCTTCACCTATGTACCTATGTATGAACACTCAACAGTTTAACCTTTTAATCCAACATTATTACACAGATAAGCACAAGATTTAAAAAATAAAACATGCCTTCCCAAATTCCCACCTAAAAGCTGGTAGGAACTTTTACATGGAACGAACTGCAAGTATCAAAATCAGTAGTCACACTATAGGGTTGCTATATACATTTTAGCAGCGCCCTCATTTATTGTCACGACTTTATAGACAGACTATAGGTACCTAATTGATTTTAACAAATTTTTCTCCGTGTGTGTGAGTAATATAAATAATTAGGTCACCATGATTTTGAACATTTTGGGACACCCGTCTGGCAAAGTGGCTACGCTGCCGTAATGCGGCGGGGTGTAGGTTCAAAAGTAAATTAACTACATATTTACAATAAAATAATAATTTCGTACCCACTTAGTAATAAAAAAAAATATATCCTTGGACATTCCACAAATAAATTGATATCTAGTTAGGTACGTAGACGTAGGTAAGGTACCTAATAAGACTTACCTAATTTATTTGTATTATACCTACCAGCTTTCATAGGTTTTCCTTTAAATGTAGAGCTTGGTTGAACACGCAGAATGGTTTTATTCTATTCCGAAACTTACTTTGAACTCTGCCAGCTTGGCTCCTTGGAACTTGGCCAGACAATGCTTGAACAATCTCGTATAGTGCTTTCTGCAGAGAAAGATTCTGTTTTCAAACTGCCAGTAGTCCCCTTGCGCTGAACAAGAGCATCCGCACGCCCCACACGCATCCAAGTTGTAAGGCACACATTGGATCTAAAATGAATGAAATAATATATAAGTGACCTATTTTTTTTCAGGAAATAAGGATATTATTTGGTTGCATTTCATAGGACGATCATTCTAGCATATAAGCTCGTTGAATCGCGGGATGTCTCATAGGTGGTACGCGCGTATGACGAGCGGGTAAGCACGCTCACAGTTTGACCTAAGTAAACGGTGCGTGCACCTATGTGATTAATACAAATTTGCATTTCTTTATGTACCTTGGAGCCTACGAGCAGAAAAACAACAATCTAAAAGTAGGTAGGTAGGTATAGGTACCTAGTTAGATTAATATTGTCTATTATAATCAATCATGCATATCCTTAAACTTACTTGTACTGCACACTTCAAAACCTTTTTGCCAGTAAAGCTGTAAGCAAATTTCATTTCCAGTTTCTTATAGTCAGGACAGTAGTCGCAGGGCCTGAAAAAATACAATTTATAAAAGCTAAAGTGTTAGTCAAAGAGGTTCCTTCAGAAAGTGTCCCAAAATTTATTTACCTACCAGTAGATAAACGGTTAAAAATTCGTTTATTTTGATATACCTTTCATACCTTTATCTTTATTACCTTCGCGTTTCATGGAATTCCTGAAAAACTACTGCCTGCTAGCTACATTATATGACAGTGTTATGATGGCTGATGTCCAAATAAGTTAGTGTCTCGTCTTTCCATGGGGTCAAATCCTGACCATTTCCTCTCATTTCAAACAAAAATATACCACCTACCTACATTGACACGAACATCAATGTAGGTAGGTGGTAAACACAGAACATATTTACTCTGACGAGGTGGTAAATCATAGGAAACACATAGAGGAAATAACATACGGAAAGTGATTTGTTTATTATAGTGGCGGGGCGGCGGCGGTGGTGTTATAGCTAGTTTGCACCAAATTAACATAGGTAGGTAGGTACATAAGTAGGTTTCATAAAAAAGACTTACGCAGGGTAGTCGCTCGCCTTAAATATTCCTTTTCTTTTGGAAGTTTGGTTGAACGGAGCACAGTTCTGTTGAATTTTCCTCTTCGGTGGTGGCTCTTTTAATGGTGGTTGATACTCATGCTTAACTAACCACCTTGGTGTTTTTGCACCCACACCGACCGTGCTATAATGCTGTAAAAGTAAAACAGTTAATGTTATTTTCTTGCTCATCAAAATAGAAAAACAGCTGTATTTGGGTAAGCCTACCCTATGTGTTAAATCGTAAAAAGCGTCGCGATCATTATCATACGTCCCTGGCCCCAAATTAGGTTTCACTTCAGGAGCGATCCGTCTCATGAAAGGACTCATTGCTTTTCCTTCAGTAGGCAAAGTTTCCCGTTCCAATCCAGTACCGAAGCATATGCGTGGAGGAGCTTTCTTCGTGACGACATATTCGAAGTCTAAGAAAAAGAAACAGCATTTTACTTTACCTAAGTATTTTGTCAAGAATGTGAACACTTAGCTGTATTATTTGCCAGATCATCAATGGGTTTGGGAAAGTTACAAAGTAGGTAATTTTAGCGATCTAAATTAAGTACATAAGTACGTATAATTATTTATATTCTAATAGTCAGTCTTTAAACCTAAGATCTAATATGGTGTCCATCTACCTTTTAGTTGTAATACCCGCTATATACTAATGAGGTGACCGTAAGACTAATCTATTGAATTAACACGTTACCGCCGTGAAAAGTCTCCCGCATATTATTTGGAGGCAGATACCGTCGCACATAAGGCCGCTGCATGACTGTTTAGAGAACTGACTAATATCGTGGGAACCCAGCCCACAGCCTTCGTGATTGTCGAGACAATAAAAAAATATGACGAATACGAACCATTACCCTTTATTGGGGCATTTCAGGCGCACGGTATGGGAGGGTGTGTATAATTTGGAGCGCAACTAAATATTTTTTATTAAATTTACACTTGATCAGATACGCAGGTCGTAGAATGAGCAATAATATTCAAATAAATTATTTAAGCGCTAAGAGAGTGAGAGAAAACATGAAAAGTAAATGGAAGTAAATATTAGGTAGGTAGAGGAACAATACGAATAGGTAGAGGTAGTACATAATTAAATATTTAAAAATGAACCAGAATTAGTAAAAGTAAATAGTATTATAACAGGTAATAATAAACATATCAAAATTAATAATACTTAAAATTAATAATAGGCACTTATAATATAGACGACTAACGCCCGAATACTGAAAGTAAACGATAAATTAATTTAGTGGTGCATAACCATGTCATAATTTGACATTTCTGTCAAACTGAGTATTCGGGCATATTGTCCTGCAAAACCATAAAGCGTGGTCACCACAATAAGACAATATTCATGGGATGGAATTATTCGCCGACATGAAAGTAGACGACACGAAAAATTGCGAAGGTCGTGTCTTTAGATTACCTATAGCTACCTACGACCGCCCCGGTGTTGTTTGTTTTTTAAGTTCATTTGCCTAAGACTCCGCTAGGAGTAGGTAATAGTGTTCTGTGGCCTAAGAACTTTGTGCCTCGTGAGTTCTTGAAGGTTCTCAAGCAAGTAGTAAATGGGTTACGTAGGTAGGTAGGTAGGTGGTACTACGAACGAACGAACGTAAACTTTCCTAAGTAAGGCCAGTGAGGCACCTAGGTCTTCTACGATAGGTAAGTAGGTATAGCCGAAATTAATTCGCCGTTATTGCCACTAGGTATGATCGTGACTATACTTTCGGTGGTGACTGACTAGGTACTTATACTTGTACTTAGAAAAACCACGTAAAACTAGCACTTAGCAGTCACAGTCGATCATGAACGTCCAGACTGAAAGTCAGATTTCTGTCTGGACGTTCATGATCGACTGTGATTTTCCTAGATTTTAGTAGGTGTTGGTAGAAGCTATAGGTACTTACTTACCTACTAAGCTACTGAGAAATCATCTAGGAACTTAGAAAATTAAGGATTCTCTGAGCATGGGAATCATGCATGATTGATTGAAGTGCTTACCTAGTGTGACGTCCCAAGTCATAATAAAATTTGGAGGCTTTGTAGGGAATTAGATGAACCAGCAACAGTTTGGATTCTTTATATCTAAGTTAACGTTTGCTGTAGGTAGGTCCTAGGGTATCCAGGCCTAATTTATAAATTGAATCATGAGAAATTCGTCTAAAAAATCTATGCTAAGCTGGGTAGTGAATGTTTGGGAAAATGGGTGAGAACATTTGTTTTTTTTTTAATCTTGTTCAGTCTTGTGGAAAAAGGTTAAAGTATTTTTCAGTATGCATATCAGAGTATTAACATCTAAGGTAAAAAGGTATGCAACATTCAGTAACTTATTTATAATGATTTCGTTACTAAGAAAAACAAAATTTAGTCCTAGTAAATACATAGGTCAGTGGCAAAATGCAAATATATTTTGTATTTCGCGGGCAATCACTGCGGATCCATCCGCCATGAAACTGACAATACGATACGAAGTTTGGTTGGCTATTTTGTTTTGTCATGTCAGCTGTAAATTTTGTCAATGTCACATGTTAGTCAATGTCATGTCAACAACCTGACTGCTGACTGAACAGATGATTTTCTGTGATTTTCGAACGAAACGCACAAATTTTCCGATTTTTGAATCGCCTTGAAATAAAGGGTAGCATTGTTTTGTTGTGAATTAAAAGCACGTGAAAACTGCAGCAGCTTCTCCATCTGTTGATTCACAGGCTCACAGCTGCTTTTAGGAGCTTGCTGTTGAAACATCGCAGCCCAAGGTAGGCTATTGGAACCCGTGAACATCGCGTATCATATTACTTGTGAAGTAATTTTGTTCTAGTTATTATGTCATACCTGCTAATAGATACATCTTCATCAAAATGGGACAAGTATCTATGATCTTATTTACACGAGTGGTTAGTTAGAAGCTCTCACACTGTTAAACTTTGTAAAGTATTCCCATTTCCCATTGACAAAGTGATATAAATTCATACTTGCTGAAAGGTAAATAACTAAAGGACCTCAACTTTGTTTTACTGCTTGGGTTTTTTTCTGGCTTTTAAAATGTAACGTGTGAAATGTGTTTGCAGAAACATGTCGTCAAGTTCAAGATTGGTACTTCCTGTGGCTCTTGGCTTATCAATAGTGACTGTCACTGCATTTGTAGTGTACTATGTCTTTAAAAAGGATAAAGATGAAACAGAGGCGGGAGGCACCATCAAATCATCTAAAATGAATGTCATTGAAATTAAGGTTTCGAAGAGTATTGTTCCTGCTTTGATTGGTAAGTTTTCGTAGGTGCTTTTACAATCAATCACACAAAGTGCATTGCGAATCCAGGATTCTAATTTGGAAGGGGCCATATAAGTATGGTGATAATAGAATTAAAAAGCACACAATTTATGCTATTGCCTTACATGTTTCCATTTCTTTCTCTTTATTATAATTATAAACCAAAACTTTAATCAATAAAAAAACTAGTCTAGTTTGTCACAGAAAAGACTCATTTTATGTAGGTGTATAAAAATCAGCCATGTTAATTTAAGTTAAATCAGACTTATTTTTAGTCATCTTTCTGACCTGCCACCTGCTCATGGGTCACACTTGGAGCTTTCTAAACACGCAGGTTATTCAAAGCACATGAGACTCTACTGAGCATATAAGGTTTCATCCATGTTAAAATAGGTTAAGTCAGATCTTTCTGGGCTCTTGGTCTATAGTGTTTCAGTAAGTAGTAGTCTTTGGACAAAGATCTCTCAAAACTTGTGATGTTGACTAATACCGAACATTTTTGGATAACAGATGCTCTTATGTGTTACAATATGAGGTGCTCAAAGGATTTCTATCTGTCTTTATCTTCACTGACTTCATAGCTCGTTCAGATAGTGAAAATAAACAATGTGTCATTGTAGACACATAAATGAGATCATAATCATAATTGACACTCTTAAACTAGAGTTCACCAACATAGGAAAGGATTTTACTATAATCACACGGGAAATTACTCACGTAAAAATATTGCCAATTTAGATACCGTACTAGTATTATTTTATCTGTGATACCAACAATGTTTCTCTTCTCTGGCTCAAGAGTGAAAGAAGGGAAGGGGGGCCTTTGCCCTGCAGTAGGATGATGATGGCTGAATAATAATAATTCCGAAATATACGATTTTTTCTTACTTAGTTACATTATAAATATTTTAGGTCGCAACGGCTCGAACATAAAGGACATAGAGAAGAAGTCAGGTGCTCTCATAAACTTCAAGAAGTTCACTGACGCCGGCCACGACGTGTGCATGATCCGCGGGCGCAGTCAGGCGACGCAGCTAGCTGAGATGCTAGTGCTGGAGTTCATCAAGCAGCAGCCTGAGTTGTTTGATGATAGCATTACCGTGCCCGCCTGGGCGGTTGGACGGATCATTGGTAAGATGTGTGCATGATCCGCGGGCGCAGTCAGGCGACGCAGCTAGCTGAGATGCTAGTGCTGGAGTTCATCAAGCAGCAGCCTGAGTTGTTTGATGATAGCATTACCGTGCCCGCCTGGGCGGTTGGACGGATCATTGGTAAGCATCTATTTCGGCATCTTTACTGCGAGTCTATTTTCACGACTTTCAAAACATGACGCAGTGATATTGCACGTTATCTACCTATTATTTTCTGAAATCCATCGCATTATTCAAAACCACGCCGTGCTTTTTCGTCGTGCCAAAAAATGTTGCCACGTTTTTTTTGTTAATATCTATTTAATATTTGTTATTTTAGGAGCTGGCGGTGCGAATATAAACGAGATCAGTCATCGCAGCGGTGCGCGTGTCAAAGTAGAAGGACTCGCGACAGACAAGACGAGTGAACGCGCCATCAACATGCGAGGCACCAAGGAGCAGATTGAGCAGGCTAAGAAACTTATTGAGAGCTATGTAAGACTTTTTATATACCATTTAAACGACTTCAAAAAAGGAGGTTCTATGTGCCACTGTAGGTATTTATTTATGTATATTCACCAATTACTCCAATAGAGGACCAATTTTGAAATATTTTTTTTGTAAGAATACACTCCTGAGGGTGGTCGTTTGGGAAAAAAATTGAGGATCTGATGAGGATCTTCAAAGTTATGAAGAGAAATGCAAGATTTTAAAATTATTTTAGAGTTGAAAGAGTTTACCACCGAGAATATTTAAAAGTTACCATCCTTTTAAAATATTTTGAGGATCAGATGAGGACCTTTGGAGTTAATTTTGAAACTTTTTCTTTCCAGGTAGCTCAAGAGAAATGCCGGCGTGAGATAGATGCAGCTAAATCACCTCGTCACGCGTCCACCCCGCCTTCATCGCCCGCGCTCGGCGAGCGAAGCGATCCTTCCGACGAGACAGGTGAACGACCGCATGCCAAGTACAAGCGACCTGGTAAGAACTAACTGCATGATGTGTTTTCTAAGTCAGTCTCAATAACGTGTCTATCTCCGATTTTGCTAACTGTCGATAGATATTTGACACATTTTGTATGGAAGTATGTAATATCAAATATCTACCCGCAGTAAGCAAAACCAGAGATGGAAAGGTTATTGAAACTGGCAGTAAGATGTTCTAGGCTTTTGTTACTCGCAATTAACAGCCCACCGCAAAAATCAAACACCAAAAAATTGCCCGAAGAAAAGAAGTGATTTCAATGTTCGAGATGAGGTATCTGTACTTATGTAATCTGTGGCAAAGATATAAGATATATACATACAAATTACTAATAGTAGTAGTATTGGAATTCCGCGATGCTTCGCGACGGAACTTCTGTCAAACATGGCGCGAGCCTAGTGGAAAAAAATAAGCTTCAAAATTTAGGAATTTTTAATTAGTCAGTGCAACGCCGAATCACCAGCACTATATCTGTAAAAAGTGAAAAACACAAACACAAAACTTTATCCATATCCACAAGGATAAAAGTCAGTCTTCGACAGCTTAACATTGTTCAACTGAACCAAATATTTAAGATTTAAAATTTCACTTTTAGTATAAATTGTTATAATCGTTGGCAATAATAGGACCCGAGATGCATCATGAAGACCATACACCAGATATTGCCAATTCAAATGAAGTACAACGCGATAAAAATATCATCGGTAAGATTTCGGGCTGTTTCTGTTATTAGCTTCGATTTTGGCATTATATTTTAGAGTATTTTAGTAAATTCGTTTGGGGAATGCTACACGTTTGATATTACCTACAAAATTTAAATAAAATCTGCAGGTTCACTTTTGAAAGCTTCACACATTTTCAATAGTTATGACGTGATGCACAGTCATCGAAAAATAACTTACAAACCTTTAGTTAGATCAATATTTTTTCTTATTGAGATAGTTGACTACGATTACTTCAATTTAAGTTACTAAAGACTGATTTTAAACCGCTTCATCAACAAAATTGAAATATCACTTTGTATTCTGTATTTTTACTACAAGGTTGTTTTTCAAAAAGATACAAATATCCAACGAGTAGCATGTATCTGTGGTAGTTACAGTATATCAAGTAGATTTACCTATAGTTTTAAAAAATGTAATTCCGTATAAAACAGCTTTAAGGTATGCTTGAGACATCTAAAATTATGCAGACAGTCTTTGTAGTTTGCTATGTAGATTGATTTTGTGTTTTGTAATATAATACATACCTACATATTTAGTTACTTAGGCCCCGTTCTCGAATTCTGCGGGCAGCGGGGCGGCAGCGGCGGCGGGCACTGACAGTCGGCGCGTCATGATTGTTAGTATTAAATTATATTGTTGGCGCCGACTGTCAGTGCCCGCCGCCGCTGCCGCCCCGCTGCCCGCAGAATTCGAGACCGGGGCCTTATGGTTTTCTTGATCCTATAATCGTTGTTATCATATTAATGTTGTTTTTTGTGATGTCCTGTCTTGCAAAATCTTAGGGGTATGAAAATGGGCATGAGTTTGTTTTTTTTTTTGGGTAGAGGTATATAATAAATATTTTTGCTGTGGAATGTTTTTCTTGAGTGCTTGGTGATTTGAAAAAGTGACAGCAAAACTGTAATGTTTAGAATGTGTTTGTAAAACCGTGGTTTCTCCCATATGGGAGTAAGGTTAGAGTATTTTATTGTATAGTCGACAAAGAAATTAGTTTACCACTCTAAGGCTGAATATCATTTGCACGTACAAAACATCAAGGGCTATTTTCGCTTGACAGATTGACCTGCTACGTCAGAATCTGTCATTCAGTAATCCTTAGAGAATAATTATGTTACTGGGAGATGTCATCAAAAGTGGTAAACCAATTTCTATGTCGACTATACATGAGGCTCAATGTGTTGTTATGTGAGAGACAACTATTTATAATTTTGTCCCGAACCTTTATTTAAATGAAGAAAGAAGGTTCGAGATAAAATTGTTTTTGGGAAGAAATTCACTTTTCTATGTTACTGTGTTTTTGTTACTAAAGCACGAAATCGATTAAATTAATCTGTTTTTCATTACTTATCTTTATTGTTACTGTTTTGTACAATTATTTAGGCAAATGGTTTTGTCATAAATTTCATAATTTATATTGTGTAAAAGTAGAAAAATCAATCGCTATTTCACTACACCTTAAAAAAAGTAGTCTATAAATGAACAGAGACATCAACGCCATCTATCGAGATGTACGTATCAGCGGTGTCTTCCCCCTGTCATAACATTTACACTGTTATAAAGTACAAAAGTCGTCTTTCTACTGCACCATATAAAGTAGCATATAATTAAACAGAGACATCAACGCCATCTATCGAGGTGTACGTATCAGCGGTGTCTTCGCCGTCTCGTTTCTGGGTTCAATTCGTGGGACCTCAGGTGGCGCAGTTGGACGATCTCGTCACACATATGACGGACTATTACAGCAACAAGGAGAACAGAGCCGCTCATACGGTAAGTTATTTATTGATTTAGTAATTTATTTCATCACCTTTCCAATACCAAAGGGTAGACCTTTGCCCAGCAGTGGGACAATATAGGTTAAGTAAAAAAAAAATTTATCACAATAGGCTAGTTGACTCTATTTTTATGTAGCTCTTATATGATAAATAATTGTTCTTTTAGACCAAAAAAAATACTACCATATTTTTTTGGACCTAAGAAACCGCAAAATTTGATTTTAAAAGTTCTACTTTTCAAAAACAGGTGAAAACGCTACCGCCATATTGGTCTATGGATTTATCTGTGCTGTGACGTCATTCGTATTCAAAACAATAATTTTCGTGATTTACGTCTAGGGAACATGCACATTTTGAAAAGTTGGCATTACTGTAAATTGGTTTTAGTTATGTGACATTTGTTGTTTTCCGATACTAATGACGTCATCATAATGGCCGTAGCGTTTTCAGCGTTCCAATTAAAAAAAAAAAAGAAACCGTTTTTTAAATTGAAATTATGCAAGCATCATGGACTTTTATTAACTGAAATTATTATATTTTGGTTTTGCAAGGAAAGTACTTCAGGAAATACTAATTTATTGGGTCAAATTTGATATGAGTCAAATAGCCTATTACGTACGGATACTTAAACACTATAAGCTACTCAAAAATGGAGATGAGTTTGAGACATGATTTCCTGTAAAAAATTTAGACTATCTTCAAATAATTTGAGCCCCAGTTAACTTATAAAATGGTTCTTAATTTAAACCTTATATTACACATACTCCATTTTTTATTTGCCAAATATTTGCCCCACCCTTTCTTCTACTTTATAATTATGTAAAATAAATAATACTCTGTTTCAGTTGAAGCACGTGTCAGTAGGTCAAGTGGTGGCTGCGGTGTTTAGACACGACGGGAAGTGGTACCGAGCTCGCGTTCACGACATCAGACCTAATGAATTCGACCCTACGCAGGAGGTAAAACGTCATTTTAATGTTTTAAAATAATAAATTTATATAATTTTCAGTTTTTCCTACATATATGTGATCAATAACACTGAGTGCACTATTTTTTGGTGGTTAAAAAAAAAGACGTGTGGCACTCGGGGACTGCCGCGGTAAAACTATTGCATGCCACCTAGAGGCGAGTTGCTGAACTAAAGTGACAGCTTTACGTGTTTTCGTTACGGAATTTCTGGATTCGGTCTCCACGCTCAAGGCCCGCGATAGAAGCTATGCAATAGCTTAATAGTGTTTTATATATAGATAGACATACAATCATAAGAGAGATTTGATGTGTTAGTTTACACACATACACTAGAAAAGTCCTATTTATTGACGTTAACGTTACTTTTGTAGGTAGCAGATGTTTTCTTCCTCGACTACGGAGACAGCGAGTATGTGGCGACGCATGAGCTCTGCGAACTGAGGGCTGATCTCTTGAGGCTCAGGTTCCAGGTTTGTTATATTCAATATTTAGTGGTACGGCTTACCTTTATAATAATATTAATATAAATAATTCTATAGACTGTCTTATTGTGTGCCACAACAAAAATGTTACAATTTGTTTGCAAAGTATGTTCTGTGCTAATATAATAATTAATTAGCTTATTTATGTCACTCTTATGCTGCTGCCACACATATCGCGATAACGCGAAGATTTGCGTTGTCGCGACACGTCTGGCCAATAATTCGTCCTGTCGCGAATCATCTTCGCGAATACGAAAGCCCTTCGCGCCGCTGTCGGTAAAATGCGGGACATCAAAGGGTTTTCATTTCACTTCTGGGTTTTCATTGTGGGACATCGCGAAGCTTTTTGTAGTCTGGCCAAGCACTTCGTTCATGGATCAAACATGAAGTTTTATCGCGACAACGCGAACATGAATCTTCGCTGGCAAGTGTGGCCGAAGCATTGTAATGATAAATGTTTTTGTATTTGCATTTCATAAATGTATCTTCACGGGTATTTCATTGGGACATTTATGTTAATTTATTTATCAATATTTTAATCATAAGATAATAGTTCAATATGTTTAGCGTGAGTTAATCAAAACTGGCGCAGTCGGTAGGATACAAATAACATGAAACGTTTCGGTAGTAATAAAGTTAAATGGATTTAGAATGATTTAATCAAAACTGGCGCAGTCGGTAGGATACAAATAACATGAAACGTTTCGATAGTAATAAAGTTCAATGGATTTAGAATGAGTTATTAAAAACTGGCGCAGTCGGTAGGATAATAAAAATATATACATATATATAAAAAATATATAATAAAAATACATATATATAAATAAATATAGATAAAATAATAATAACATGAAACGTTTCAGGCGATGGAATGTTTCCTGGCGGGCGTGCGTCCCGCCGACAGTCCGGATGGTGAGAACAGATGGGACAAGTGGTCGGCGCCCGCGGTCGAACGATTCGAAGAACTGGCGCAGGTTTGTTTAATATTTACACCGTTTTTCATAAGGATTTGGAAATTTAATCAGGGATTTACGAATGTTCTCTTAATTAGAGTTTCACTCTTGTCAACAGATAGCCGTTTAAATTTAAGTAGGTTTACTAAACCAATATGAATAAGACCGTGCAGACTGCAGATTTAACGTTCATATTATCATAAGATGTGGCTTATGTAACATTCTATCTCAACAATGTCCCGGAACTACAGTGTCCCATTAAGTGTAGGCAAAGATTGCCTCCTGACGCTGTATAAATCATCTACTATAGATGCAAAAGGCCTGAGTTTTAATTGTAGACTCAATATAGCTTTATTTACTGTTTTGCAACTTAAGGTGGCGAGATGGAAGCCCCTTGTATCAAGAACTTGCACATACAAGAAAACTCCTTCGGCCGAAGGAGAGAAAGAGAAAGAAATACCCGGCATCAAGCTGTATGAAGTCACTGATGGTACGAATTATTTCTTTAGAGTTACACATACACCTTAAAATGCAAGCCCGCCTTATAAAATTTAAGTTGGTTAATACGTTCTAATTTTGCCACATTTGAGTTATTAGTTACTGGCGCCCCGCCCCGGTTTCGCACGGATGGAAAGAAAATAGCCTATGTTACGGGGAATTTTTGAAATCGGCCCAGTAGTTTTGAGTTTATTTCATTACACACAACAATACAAAATGTTATATACATATATGAAAATTTTTACTAAAACTTTTAGTAAGATTTTTCTGGGCTTCGACAGGATTCTAACCCGCGAGATACAAGCGATCGTCCTCAAGCTGGACTGCCTTACCACTCGGCCACGAAGCCTAGTGCCGTAGCTCGAAACTTTTCGATAGTTTCTTATCAGTAAGATGATATTTTCGGTTTCTCTGCGCAGTTTTTCCCCACAGCGTTCTTTTTACTTGACGCAAACTATGTTACTTAGACGGTGAATTGGACATCGGCGCGGTACTGATAGAAGAAGGCTTAGCGGTAGAAGGCGGACATACAGAGCACGCGCACCCGGCTGCACCCGGGACGCCCTTCGGTGACCTCGGGAACTCGAGGTAACTTATTTATTAATTTGGTCTACGAATTATTAAAATATTTCATGCTTAAATAAACTTTGATTAATTAAAAACTAAATGCATAATCACTTAAAAGTAAACAGCATGCCTTAAGTTAGTAGTTAAGTAAGTTAGTTAGCAAGCATTATGACTGAACTCTCAGCTCATTGTCGTTTACGGCTTTTATTTATGTAAAAATCAACCGATTAATTACAAATAATAAAGCATAGATTTTGAAAACCAATTATAGTTTTCATCAGTAGAATGGTTAAATCCATGACGGAAAATGTGGCTTTGCTTTAGTTAAGGTTAAATGGCGCTGTGTGAAATATGCACTAAAAATATTATTACATAGCTGTATAAAATGCTTATATTTTATTTTCTACACGCAAACCAGGCCTAAAACTGCGAAGGTAAGTTTTGCAAATAACGAATTTAGATCATAATGTATTAAGAAATAATAAAGTACCCACGCTTCTAATATCACCACAATAGTAATATACAGATTTTAATTTGTACTTTTATTAAACAAAATGTTTTAGTTGCTGATAACTACACAAGAGTTGTTTTATAACGAAACAATGTTCTATTAAAACTAATTCCCTCAGATCTTTAGGCATTTTAAATCCTTGTACCTACTTTCCAACCGGTTGGGCGCCCTTATGCGTAGATACTTATTATGCACTTTTACTTACTGTGTTAAGATACTTGCATCATTTTGGCTACATACAGCTTAAATAAAGGAGACAAATAACATAGTTATTGTGTTATACAGGGTGCCTTAAATAAAGAAGACAAATAACATAGCTATCGTGTTATACAGGGTGCTCGGAATGCTAACGGGCGGTGCGCGAGCAACATCGCTTCCGAAGGATCACAAGGACGACAGAATCGAACAGACGCTGAAGAAAAAAGACGAATTTACCAAAGGTATGCATTTAACTGATATTTTTCCATACTTCATTTCTTGGAGGATAGGAAGAAAAAATAAACTCACGTGATTGGTTGTCGAAAATAAAATTGTCTATCTCGTGATTGGCTAGATTGTCAAATTACGAGAATAAACAATTATTTTCGACGACCAATCACGTGCGTTTATTTTTCTTCCTATAGCTCGTTTCAAGAAATGAAGTAGTATAGGAAATCATTTATTAAAAATAACCGTATCAAAATCCGTTGCGTAGTTTTAAAAATTTAAGAAAACCTAGGGATGTACGACAGAGAAAGCGACTTTGTTTTATACCATGTAGTGATTTTTCCACTTGTAACATTACTTTAATACAATCTATTACAGAAACTGAATCGAAACTCGCATCGAAATCCCTCGCATCCCTAGAATTTACCGACAAGCTAACCGTCTCAAACTTGGACCTGGATAAACCACACACAAACGGTTCATCAGACTTTCTCACCGCTGAAAAGGAGAGCTCAGAACTAAATGCATCAACAGAAACTTTGACGCCGAAACCAGAAGGTCTTACAAAGGTGCAAAGAGAGGAATGCAAAGCTAATATGAATAGGATTGACTCGCATCATAGTAATTTGGAGGCGTTGGGACGAACGCATGAGTTGCATTAGTGTGCATCCACACTGCGGGGCTAGCGCGGTTGCGACGACGGGCGCGAAATATCAAACATATGAAACGCGCCTTTGCGGCCACACTGAAGTGACTAAGGCGGAAGCCTAGTGCGACTGCACTGAGCGAGACAGCGCGCGTAAGTTTCAAACGCTCCTATCCGCGCGTTCTGGCCACACTACCGGGCCTAGTCAGCGAGCGACCCAATGCGCGATGGCGGGTAAATGTAATGTAGGTAATGGCGAACCGCTACAAGAGCTCGCGCGTCACTGTGGCCACCGCGCGCCCCCGCTCGCCGCGCCCGCGCTAGGCTCAAGTCACCGCGCATTCAGTGTGGACGCCGGCTTAGAATTGCCATGGCCGGGCTATGACGTGTAGAATCACTTTCTTATGCTAGATTTCTATAACCAACATACGGTTAATACTGCAATGAGTCTCAAATAATAAAACACAAGTATTAATAGATTTCGATTCTGTATTACGAAACAGGATCATAATTTTCTCCATATACGAATCCTCTATCCCTTCGACCGTTTAAAAAAAACACGGCAATTCGTCGCTCCGTTTTGCGGACAAACAGACAGAAAAACGTTGTCCGCAAAACGGAGCGACGAATTGCCGTGATTTGAACATGTAAATGACCGTGACTATAAGGAAAACGAATGACAGGAAGAAAAAGACTAGAAACGGTGAGTAGAGTTTAAAGTAGAAATGTAGAATGTTTAAAAGGTGTTCGCATAGATTTACATGTTGTATGATCGTTGTGTATTTCTAAGTACCTACCTATATTATAGGAATAAGCCATATATTTCTCATAAAACATAAATGTATTATTGCAACGTTAAAAATCTTTATTTTGAAAATAAAATGTGGATTTTCACGATAAATGTCCGTATAGGTTTATGCAAAATTACTTGAGATTTTAAGACGTAAGAATACTGTTTTTGGGCCTAATTAAAATTAAAAGAGATTGGAAATTTATCAACCTCTATCTTTATGTAATATCGTGACTAGGAAGTTGTGAACTTGTGAATGAAATGAAGCGTTTGGTTCTTTTGTATTTTGTAGCACAGATAATATATGACATAATACCATAGACAAAATGGAACATTTCGTCTTTGGTTATTTGGATAGTAGGGTAAACCGTATAATGATTGGCACCCTAAGCCGATTTTTTCTTACAAATCGTCGATTCTCATAAATAAACAAATAGATTATTTGTATGACCGATTTTTCGTGTATTAGTATGTCTAGGCATGAATACCAAAACTAATTAAAATGAAAAAAATATTTTTAAGTAACTTTAAAATGTAATTGAACTTCAATGTACGGAAAAGTACAATCATTGGCATCTGAGTATAGTGATTGGCACTATGATTTAGTACAGTCATTGGCACTATTGACAGTACTAAAAATTGATAGAAACTCAAACTCAACCTCAAAATTTCTTTATTAGTAGCTGAAATAGACTAGCATAGCATATTATCTACGTCCGTGTATGGTTTTCTATTCGTTTTTTTATAATTCATCGAGTGAGCGAAGCAAACAAAGATCTTAGTAGCAACTTGGGTGATTTTGGGCTGTTTGTACTTCCGGTACAAAACTGTTAATCCAATCTTCATGAAGCTTGGAAGGCATATAGATAGTGATAAGAAGTTTCCCGGCTAAGCTTTTATGCTTAATCGGTCAAGGGGTTGTAGTGGTTATATTGGTTCTTTTAGTGGGTTGCATACGTGCCAATCATTATGTAGTCGAACAAATTATGGTATAGTCATTGGCATCCACGAAAAAGCCGGTGTATAAATTTTACAACGCTAAAATAAATCTTAGCACGCCATAGATGGTTTTATGTATTGAATAAATAGAAAATATTTTGCAAACTTCCCAAAAAACACCTATTTTGGCAAGTGAACTCTACCCACTAGACTTAACAAAATCACTAAAATTCAGCAACTTTCCAGACATATTTTTTAAATGGCTATAATTTTTTTGTTATTGACGTTTGATTTAAAAATAAGTGTTCTGAGAATAAGAAATTGGATATTCTGCCAATTATTTATGTTTCCACTGTTGAAAAGACGAAAACTTGCATAATATTCAAGAAAAAGTGCTAGGCTGCCAATCATTGGGGGGGTGCCAACAATAGTACCGTTTACCCTACTTATTGTCATATCAAAACAATTAACGAACACTCTAGTCTGTGATTGTCAGTAACATAGTTTTTTTAAGTAGGTACCTATCAAGATCTACTTACGAAAAATACTTGACGAATAATTTTTGTTTTAGGTTTTCTTAATTAAGTATGGTTATTGAGAGGAAAGGGTTCAAATGTGTTATATTGCCACAGACTCCCGAATATATGAGTAAATAGGAAGTAGTGTATGTTTATATGTGTATTGATGTCTTTTGAAGTATCATAGTTACTTGTTATTAAATTCTGGGTCAACATTGGTTTTTACAGATAAAGGTTAATGACAGCATTCTGAATTCTTTTGTTTGCCAGTATTGGTTTTTATGAAGGCGTTAAAAATGTAAAAGTACTCAGAGCGTGAAAATAGTATTACATTTTCTAAAGTGAATAAGATATTGACATATTGTTTTAGCGCACTACACAAGGTTTATTGGTTAGGATATGTTTTTATAGTAGAAAATATGTTTGTTCGTTTATAAGTACAATTTTTTGACATAGTTATCTTTATGTAAGCTTATTAGGTTGTGCTAATATAGGTATTTTGCATTTCATAACTAACTAATAAAAGTTTCAGTATCCTATTTAAGTTATATGTACGTTACACCCGAAAATATACTGTACATACAGCATACTACATACTGTACATATTTAAGGTGTTTTGTGAAATTGTATTGATGTTAAACTTTGTATATGATCATTTTAAAGGTGTAGGCACACTTATCCGAGCCTATAATTATAGTACTATAATTTTAGAACAGTTTTCATCGGTGCTTTAATCGATAATTGATTTAAATGTTAGTTTCAACCCCGGTACGATATGACACTGTGGCCGAGTGGTGAGGTATCCCGGGCATCGCTTGTATAGACGCAGGTTTTTATATGTATAAAATTCCGTTCATCGACTCGGTTAAATGTGTGTACATTTACCTTAAGTTCTCGAATTATATTAGGTTAGACGCTCAATTTTGGTTAACCGCTCGTAATAATGGTACAATTCAGACGTTTGGATTTAAGATATATCTCAGTTAGCCAGAGGCAAGTCCGAATAACATGTCTAATTTCGAAATTATCATTGGGGGTACTTATCGAAAATATGTGCCATAGTGATACAGTACAAATTATTCTAATGACGTAAAAGTAAAACGGATACTTTATTTTTCTATCGAAATTCTTCTTAGATATTGATAACTGTGGCAATCTTTATGTAAGTATACTTATGTAGGGTACTTACTGAGATCTTTTAACATCTAGTACCTACGTAAGCCCGAATACTCAAAAGCTTATTAAATATTTAAGACCGTATCAAGAAAGTTCTTTTTTGACATTTGTATGGACAAATGTCAAATTATGTCATAAATAAAGCACCACTTAGCGTTTCAGTGTTCGGGCGTTAGTTCTATATTGTGGACGACAGTGTCGAAATTAGTCGCGTGATTTATATCGATAGATCTACGCTATGATAACTACAATCCGTGGCATTGTTTTTGGCTGTCATTTGCATGTAACAGTCATCAGAACTGTTTCCTTTTTTTTCCACCTCAATTATTGCAATATTTGCAAAATACTTTATTTTATAACGTGTAAATTCACTCCCTTACTTTTGTTTTTTATTCAAATTTTTTGAATAGCTTGCTTATGACACATCGGTGTTTGTTGATTTTTTTCAACCACTACGTAGAGAAGGTCTCTACTATTTGTAGAAAATAATGGCTGTTACATTTTCTATGATTTTATATTTTGTTAACCGATTGTTTACCTTCTTAGACTGTTGTATTTTCATTGCTTAGAAATAAATCTGTATTTCTGGTAAAATTTTGTTTTGTATTTCTGTATCCAACCAAAAATGGTGATTTGACCATTGATAGTGTACCTAAATACGAGTATATCTTCTTATTGATAAAAACATAATTAGGTACCTACCTAATAATGTTCAATTTGAATAGTATTCGATATAAGATTTGTTTATACATAATTTATAACTCTCCAAATTCTAATGATATATAGGGAGTTACATATTTATATATGTCTGGTTGTATCACACAATAAGAACATAACATAACAGCACAATTGGTTATTTGATGAATGAACTTAAGTACGTTTTTCTCCTCACGATCTAGAGACACTGCAATTAAACTGTCGTTTCGAATCATCTTACCATCAAATATCCCTTTAATTACGTCCCGACAAGGTACCTACATTCCGGTTTATATATTTACTGTGAACCTTAACTTCAGAATTATAAGGTAGATAATTGTAGTCATTGTTTCATACAACAAACAATGCGTTACAGAAAGTGGAAGCTCTCTCCGTACAAATTGTTATTTATTTGCCTTTTGAAACGGTTTCGAACCGGCTTTATTGACTGAAATTATGTTGATGTGAAATTTACCTTAGGTACCTACTACTAATTTCTTATAGAATATTCAAGAGAAGATATTTATTTATTTTAGGAAGACCATCGGCATAAAGCAATGCAATAGAAACTAAATAGACATTATTAGAGGCCATTTATAGGTCTCCATTTATAGGTAGGTACTTAAAGCGTACCTACTTAAGATAGATAAGGTTCGTTCGTTCGTTCGTATGAGCATAGACTAAAATAGAACTAGAATAGTTCTACTTTGTCTATGATATTATTATGAGCAAGTGGCCAACTCGGTTGATATGATATCCTTTCCTTGCATTCCACAACGAATAACTACAGAGCTATCATCTCTAACTACTTTTACCTATTTGCAGTTAATTTTTAACGCCACCGCAATTTGTCACGCCGGTGTTATGCAAAGTTACGTAAATCTCAGACCGATACGGTACTAAACACAGCTGTTATTATCTAAATTGTCTCGCTAAATGACTTGGGAAAGTGTAAGCTCTGTTGCTCTAGATTATGTTATGTTTGCTAGAGGCGCTAGAGCACTAGGGTTTCTAGCGAATTGAGCTGTACCTACCTATGTCTATGTAGGTAAGGTACCTCCTGATACTGCATGGCTTAGTTTAAAGAAAGTTTACTTATTTTTTGGTATTGTAAATGATAAATGAATTTTATTGCTGTTAACTAGGTGGTAATGTAAACATTGGTCTTAGGTCTATCTTAGGTATCTCTCATGCTCTATGACTTTCAAAAGATTAAGATCGTTTTCAAAATTATTTGTCTAATGATTTAAAGAAACAGAAGAAATATTGTAGAGCTTTTTATATTAGGTACCTATCTACAGTATCTACCAACCAATTTACCAACTAAATGAGCCATCACTGCGTTAATAACCACTTTTAATTATAATGGTGGTGTAAAATAGCCCCTGGGATAACTGTTTATATACTAGCACGTTAAATAAAAAAGGTCAGCAGACTGGTACGAGATATTTTCACATTTTTAATATTCATGTAAATTTCATTAAGGAAGTAGTATGTCCTTAACATTACCAATTTCTCATCTTACTTTCCCTTTATTAGAAGCAATTTCTTTAAACTTTCCAAAAGAATAAGCACTCAGTGCTTCTAAAGCTAGTTTTATTGATAGGTTTCTCGTTTGCTTTCACCAGACCTAGATATACCTACCTATCTTTCTAGCAAGAAATAGGTGATCTCGAAATAGGCTCTAGGTATAGAAACTCTGTAATTCCTAGTGGGTAAATAGGTAGTTTGGAGTACTTTTGCTCAGAGCGTTTGCAAAGAAACGACAACGACAACTAAGTACATTATTAGGTACATCCATGGGTGAGTTAAGTATAAGTGTACTATTTTTTTTTTAATCTCTCTCTGTTTTGTTTCTGTTAGCTTTACCGTTTTGTTTTGTACACTTCTTCCTTGTTTAAATAAGCATGCTGTGTTTGCCTGTAAGTGGTTGTGCAATTAGCATCTATCAGTACGTCAGTGTACGTTTATACTATGTATACCTTATAAAAGTATTATTGTTACAATTGTTGGTAAACCTAAATAAATAAATAAATAAATAAATAAGTATTAGCCATAGAAAAAAAAATTAACATAATTTTTTTTAAAGCCGTCGCTAATGATTTGTTTTTTGCAGCTTGTGCAAAATAATAACATTAGGTTTTTTTTTAATTATTCCATTTACTTACTCTGTTTTCTTATTTTGAACTTTCACCAAAAACCTTATCTACCTCCTCACAAGATAGAGTTCTTTCATAATTCCATAAAATTAATAAAACGATACAATCTTTAATTAGCAATTTCATAATTTTGATACGGTATAGTTTTTGCTGTTCCAATCTTTTGTAACTTGCCCATTGTGTATTTGGTTTTAGTACAATCAACAACAAAATTTAAGAGTTCGAAAGATTTGTAGGTACTTATAAGTAGGTGAACAATCTAAAATAAAATGATGAATCTAAAATAGGCTACTAGCTAATAGGTTTATGCATTCGACCATAACTTCATGTGGGATTTAAATGATTAGGTACCTACTGACAACCATTTTTCTCGAGAAAAACGTTAATGTTATGAACTTTTGTCGCTGATTGTTCTAACAACTTGATAGACTACTTTTGATGTTGAACAGATCTATTACGCAATGGGAACGCGATAAACATTGTGAAAACAAGTTTATTTTCGCATGCATCGCGAGTTTCGTTATTTATTTAGTACCTACGTGGGCATAGGAAGTTGCACAGTCAGACCAAAGTGTTTCTACTATTTATACTTGCATACAAGTTAAAATATACCTATACAGGCTATACATACTTAAAAAGAAATGGCCTTTCAATGGTCAAAATTTTGAAGGAACTGGATCAAATTGATGATCTCCAGAATTTTAATCGAGAACGATTGACCTATTTTAACTCGCAATAAATTAAAGGTTTTCAATATAATGTCGGACACAACAAATTAACTAACCATGCCACAAGGCGTTTCCTTCATAAATTAAGTAAAAATGTCACAGTGCAGGCGAAGCAAGGTCATCCAGATTCCGAAACGAAAGGAAATAAACCTGGTCCAGTTTTTATGTAGGTACCTAAGTCACCAGAAAATTCAGTCGAATAGGTAGGTAGGTACCAAACACGTTTAAATAAGTTTTTAGAATAGTAATCTAAGTTTAGGACTAAAAAGACAACGAAATCAAAGCATCGAAGCATCTTTGTACTTACCTACAGCAGACGCGATGATATATTGTATACATACATAGGTACCTACGTGAGTGTTCCGAGTTTCAGCCAATTTGCGTGAAAGAGTAGGGACATAACCATAAGTTCACCTATAATCACACCTATAATGGTACTTTCAGAAAATAAAATATGCACTGAAGAATTTTAATCCTATGTCCATAATCCATATCTTTGTCCTCTATATTAGTAGGTGACCTTTAAGGGTTCGAATCTTAATTGAATCAATGCGCTTTTGTTACAATTCAGAGCGGACGTGATCGGTAAGACCCTGGGCAACGAGTTTTCACCTAGTCACGACGTTGACTAGCGAGTGGGCAGTGCTTATCGAATCATACTTTGATGTAGGTAAGTGTAGTTTTGTTAAATGTAGGTACCTATTTGAAGTACCTTTATAACTGTAGGTTTCGGTTTGCAGATGTCGACCAGCATTGGTAAATAATCTGACCATAAACAAAAGCGCCGCCAATTCCGGTCCAAAAATAAAAAATATCCGGGAAATAACATCATCTACGTTTCGCTATCGCTTAGGTCTCCCAATTTTAATTAGGATTGGTTCACCAGCCCCCGATTGTCTAACTTTTATCAAATTGTTGCGAATGC
The DNA here is from genome assembly GCA_947086425.1 of Xanthorhoe spadicearia. Classification (NCBI taxonomy): domain Eukaryota; kingdom Metazoa; phylum Arthropoda; class Insecta; order Lepidoptera; family Geometridae; genus Xanthorhoe; species Xanthorhoe spadicearia. Next base: position 2,186,772 of record OX352209.1, read on the forward strand.
GCAGATAACTGTTATTTTTGATTCGCAACATTTTGATACAAGTTAGATATAATCCTTGTAGTGGTTTTATTGCACCCTTTCAGCTACATTAATCGCCCAAACAATACCCACCCTCTATTCTTTGAAACTTATCTCAGGACTTCTAGACATAAATCGATTCATTCTTGAAAAAATAATTTATTCACACACAAAGCGTATTTTTAATGAGGTAAGTAACTCAGACCAAATTTTATTTGGTCTGAGGTAAGTAAGTACAGCTAAATTGCGATACCTATCTATAAAACATAGGTCTAGGTAGATACTTAAACAACAATATCATAACTAAAGTGCATTAAAAGTACGAAGGTAAGTAAGTATAAAAATATTGCAATCAAATTTAGAGCGGCTGAAATATAATGAAAGAAGCTCGCATCGCATGCCATATGGCAGCCAAAGTAATATTACTGACCAAGGATGGGCATCTGGCAAGCGCAAACAGCCCCCTATCCATTCTTCCAGAATCCTTTGTTCAAGCCATGGCCCCCAGTCAAAAGTAGATCAGCCGTAGAAAGTGAAACTGTTGTCCAAAAATACTATAAAAATTGTAGCAGCGGCTAAAGCGAGCTCAGTTGGCGCGAGCGCGTGATCGGTGACAGTCAGTGCTACCAACATGACGGCAATGGTCAGTGACGTTTCATTTCACTTTCTTTGTGTTTGTTTTTAAAATTAGAATGCTCGGTGATATAATTTTAGTGGGTCTTGTGCAGCGATCTACAACGATTTCGCAATGGTAAAAAATTTGCATAATCAAAAAGGCTTGTTAATTGAAATTAGTTCACCGAGTATAATTTATTTTCAATTTTAAGATATTTGCCATGTTTATTAATACATAGTTTAATTTATTCAGTCTTAAAATAAATCAATCTCAGAAAATTTTAATAACGTTGCGTTTTTAAACTTCACAATTTTCGCTACAAAAGACTTAAACGCGCTCTCGTAGACCTTTCGTAGACCATAAATTACCAATTAAACATCTTTTTTAAACGATTTCAAGACTAAGGAGTTTCTAATTTTTTTAATTTAGGTGTCTTAGAATCTAAGTATATTAAGTAAATTATAAAAATAATTTGGCAATATATTGTACCTACTGAACCTAACTGATTGAAATCTATAATTAACACAACGTTTCAGGCTTTCAACTTTGCGTAAAATTATTAGAGCAAGGTGTGACCGACTTGCACAAGGCCAGTCCATAATTTTCATTTCATTGCAATTATATTGTAATTAGCTCGTTGTAATTACCACGATTATAATTAGCTTATTATGATATCTAACCTATTTACCTAAATCGTGAGCGTTTCATCAAGTTTTAGGTAAATAAACAGGTATGTACCAACCTACGTAGGTACTTAATTATTTGGGTAGACAAGAATGAATAAGTATCCATAATTTGGACGTCCATTAAATTAAAATAAATCTAGATTGAAAGAACTATACTTCCATGAATCTGCTGTATTAACATAATAATCATGTATTTGATATGGTTTTCTTCTTTACCTTGATAAACCAGTTTAAGAAGATATTCTAGCCTTGTGCCTAATTACCACACTACCCCTGACCAAGAGATAATTTAAACAATAAATTAAAAATCTTTATCGAATATTTTACACAATAGATTTGCGTCTAGACGAGGTATTAGATATAAATCATTCAAGAATTTAAATGCATAGAAATTAAACCAAATTAGTAATTCGTAAGTCGTTGAAAAGAAACCGCAAGATATTTAGGGCTTGGTTTAATTAATTCACCTAGGTTCAATATAACACTTTTAAGTTGACTTAAACACCTGCACAGTTTTTCTTATCTGCTCTGGGAAGCCTCCAACTCAAATAATTGTATTATGCCCTTTAAAGTTTGTAGGAAAAAAGAAAAAAAATATAGGGTGCTCTACTACTGGAGACAGCTTTGCTCTAAGGGAGACAGGCTACGCTACGTTGCTATGGATGCGTCTGATATCCCCCAATCATGTTATATTTTATTGTATAGCACACCACTGGTGTGAAACCACTCTTAAAGTTTTATTAATGAATTAAAAACATTTGCCATTTGCGTGCCCTGACTATCAACAAACAAAATAATGATTACCTATATTATTTCTATAACGGATCCACTAACCTATTGCTTATGGTTTTTCCCTTACCCTATCCAATAGGTATATACTCTGAAACTTGTGAATGCTCAGTCTGACTCATGTACTTACCTACTTGTCTAGAAGGTACCTCAACGCGATTGTGCCACCGAACTAGCCTTGATATTGTGACAGATACAAAGGTATCGCTTTTTGTTGAATTACACACCTTTCACCAGAACGGAGCAGGTACTAAATATAATACCTAACCATCAAGGCTAACTGCATACGGAACAAAACATTCAAAGTAATGTAGGTAGTGTAACAATTGTCAGTAAAAAATAATGAAAAGGTGAACAACTCACTTCGTATTTAATCGATTTTATTGGCGACCGAGTTTTATTTTACCTTGGGTTTGATTTACCTACAAAAATAATGTAAAGTTTAAAAATTGGAGTAAAATGTTTGTAAAATGTCAACAGCATAAAACCTTTTAGATACTAACTTATTTTAAAAATTAACGAAAACATTTTACCCTCCTCAGGTTTTACCACTCTAATCTATATAATTAATTAATGACCAACCATCCTAATAAAAGAGATAAATAAAGCCAAGGAATCCTTGTTTATCTACTTATTTAAAGTAAGGTAATCGCTTAAAAAGTATAAAGCACAACAAATCGATACGAATTTAAATCGATTGTGTAATTCGGCTGGTCTCGATAGGGCCGTGAAATCGCACTTACTCTACTTTCTAAAATGTACGTAACTTTAAATAATATTGAACGTAACATTTTCTCGACTACCTGACAAATGTTGTATTCTAAGTAAAATAATTACCTACTTATGTTTAAGTTCTATTGACAACTAAAGTTTTTTTTATCAGATTTGGTCCTGCACGTAGAGTGTAGCCAAATATTAAAGAACTGTTTTTATAAGTCGTGAAAAGTGTCATGAAAACAAATGACTAAAAACTCCCTTTGTTTTGACATCTCGCTGCGGAAATTGAACCCACGACCTTTCCATTCTCACCTCGTCACGGAGGTCGCGTAAGTATAATTTAAAACATGTGATTTTGTGTCGCAAATATTAAATGACTTCCCACGATTTGGACTATCGAAACCGGCACAATAACAAAACCAAACATTTGGGAACATCCCACGTGTTTGCGTGATAATCTTAAATTATTGGGAAATACATTATCCACAAAGAAATATAGGTAGATGACTTATGTAGGTGGAAGTTTCTAACACCCACGTTGATTGCGAGCTGTGGTATTAGGTCAAACCCTTCTAAACTTTTCAATAACTTTTATGAAGGCCAGTGCTCAATCAAACCTACATCTATTGGAATGAGGATCAAACTATGTAGTTCAAGCCTATGTTAACTTTTGGTCAGCTCCTGTCGTGCGTATCCATAACTGCTAAGTCCCTTCATTTTGAATGTACCCTATCCACTCGTATCTATTTGTTTGATGAGCCATATTGAAGGTAACTTTCTGCACCGACAGAACTAAGATCTCTTCAGGTTATTTTATTCTCTCTGTAAAGGTCTATTCTCCGGAACGTCATCTTATCGTTCACAATCCCAATCGTTTCGCTATTAAAATTACCAACAAAATCAATTAAGTTGCGTAATTATATCCCAAGCAATCAATTTTCTAATTTATCATCTGATAATTATGTAATGTGTAAAGCTCATAATATAGAAGAAGATGAAACGGTAGTTTGTAACTATTCGTCACATTTATTCACAGTGGTTTTCATGAATTCAGTAAACTTAGGTTAAGAACATTAGGCTAGATTAATGAGGAGAGAAGATGATTGCTCTGAGGGCTAGATGATTTGATTTATAAATGTGTCGGAAGGCCGTCTTTATCTACATTTAATCGAGTTGGCTTGACCAGCTCCTGAACTAGATTCTCTGTTGACCTTTAGTAAAAAATAGTAGTAAAAATTAACAACTTCAAGAACCTGCTTATAGGTAGGTATGTGTTAATGGTATCAATCAGCTGCTTACAGAATCTGTTTATTCTCGTTTTATTTTTAATTCTTCGGCATGTTATACAGTTGCTATGGTTAGGTAACCAATGTTTTTGTTTATATTCGTAAGGCATGCCACCATGTGCTGTGTGTATGTAACACATGGTAATTGATAGGTTATGAAACGCGGGTAGACCATGTCGTAAGTTATCGCATTAGAAAATGATTATTTTCACATTTAACACCTTGGTGATACGATGCTTTCGCATGCGGTAGCTATAGAAAAATACATAACATCTTAGGTGTAGGTACCTAACCTTGGAATAGTAAATAACGACATTAGTATAGAATTAAGCCGAGACACGATTAAAATTTAAAAGATTATCAGGCTTTAAGGAAATTTTGAAACACGTAATCTCTCATGATCGTTCACCTAATTAGCCCAAGTTTTAGAACAGTAGTGTAGTAATACTTTGTCATAGTCACCTTGAGCCGAAGTTATGATATTGTGAGATTTGTGAGAAGCTCCCTACAATGGGTCATTTAAGCTTGTCAGGTAACAATCACAATAGGTCATAATAAGTTTATACAGTTAACAATGATATTTCGATCCACTGCGCATGTCTCGGTGTTACGCAAGGCACCGCGACCGGTCCAATTAGGGACTTGCAAAACACCCAAAGGCATGTAACTAGAGTAGAGCTACCTACCGTTTGATTGCACCAATGAACTAGCTAAGGACTGTTGAAGCTAAAAGCTTTAGAATTTGTTATTAGTATGATGACAGACATTAATGTCTTGCTGGGGAAAATTTGTCATTGTTGAACAATTCACGATCTCGAATGGTATAGACATAGGTATGATCCCTTGGCTAGCATCATTCCAATTCATTACAGTCATCGTCTATTAATCGTAACAGTCAGTCCATACAATGTTGAAACTGTTGGGAAAGTGGACTTAGATATATGTAATTACGTAGTAACTCAAGTAGGTAGGTGTCTACTTTCCTACATTCTTATGGAGCGTGACGTAACACGATTGGTACGAAATTCAGGTTTTATGTGGCAATACTTCATGGAACAGCTGATCAAATATTCTAGTAAACCAAACCACGCTATTGACTACGGGGCGTACCTACTACTTTATATACTTAGCTAAAATAGACTGCTTATGCATACGGAACTTATAAAAGCATGTTGAGTTTAACAATGTTATTGGCAGATGTTTTTAATGTACTAGAATGTAAATATAAATAGTCTCATGGTCGTATTATGTTTACATAAGATATTTTATACATCGATTTAGATCTTCTAACAATCCTTTGAAGAAATCTAAGTTTTCAAGGCATGTCTAAACCATCTCAAATAAACATCTGCCATGTGCATAATATGATGTTCGGATTAATTAATAATTTTTACTATGTTTATTGACACACACTTTTGATCGATTACCTACCTATCTAATGTAGTTAGATACAACTCGATTTCACTTTCCCTCAACTAAAATAAAACAATGATAAAACCGACTAAATCATTTTTTTCTTTACAGCACTCAATAATCTTAGCCACAATGGCAGCAGTAGCCACAGCCATGCCGTCATACATAGCAGTGCCAGCCGACCAGATAGCATTCCTGGACCTCCGGGACTTGAAGATCAGGGTGCCTCGGCAGACCCTGACGCCTCCACCGCCGCCGCCGCCGAATCACCAACTGTACAATCAGGATTTCCAGCCGATACTCCAGCAGTACCAGAGACAACGTGAGTTCTATGTTTTTTTGTTTGCTGATTTTTCTTATATTTTCTCGTGAAAAATACCACGTGGTTTCTCATAATTTTGTACAATTTTATCACGACTGATCCCAGGTAGCGGTAGACATTTATTTTCAGATCTTTTTACGTAATTCTTTAGATCCTTTTGTATTGTAAGATCATTAGGTATTTTTTTTATGTACCTACTCGTAAGTACCTACTCAATTCTTTAAGAATCTTTTGTATTGTAACACCACCTTGTCTGTCGTCCGTTTCAATCCAGTCCAACAAATGTTGCCTAGTTGTTATCGCTTTGAGCGATAGGCGATTATTCGGTGTGACAATGAAGAGTTTTCTATATATCTGCAAGCTGCAACCGGTCAGACAAAGAGAGCGTACAGCATTGTCACTTCGGAACTTGGGATGTCAATCAAGATTACCACAACCAGTCGAGCGGCCTGCAAACCGAACGCATTACTTTCACTTTCTCTGTACTTGAGACCAGACCCAGAATATTAACGAAATCACTTTACGTCTTTGTAATTTTGATCCACAAAGGCCCACTCAATTTTTTTCTTTAGAAACTTTGTCTTTGTATTCGAAAATTTACAAAGTAAGTTCCACTTTTTTACACAAATGGACATAATGGTTCACAGGACAAGCATAACGGCCATCCCTATGGACCAAACCAGCAGCTTTCTAAAGCAATTGTGAACAAAGGATCTCACTTTCTTTAACGAGTCCACTTTACATTCAATACAAATGTTATCGCCGCATATTTATGCACTGAGGTTCTTTCCTTTCACATTATCTGTAACAATGGTATTTAAATCAAGCGCAGTGATTATTCTTAAGTGCAAATGACTCAGACCAGATCTTCGTCTTGAGAAAAATATTTGATCTGGTTGTGACCGTTGAGATTGTCTTTTTTCCCATGTTAGCTATCACTGCAAATCATGTAATTTTGGGAGTAATTGGGCCATTTTACTACTATGTTGACTATGAAATAACTACTAAATCAAAACTAAACTAGGGAGTTAGCTAGGAGGCTGAGTTAAAGTAAATTTCGATTCGAAGGTCGTGGGTTCGAGTCGGACCTGTGCAATCGATTTTTCGTTTCTAATTTAAATGCGCAATTATACGTACAAGCTCTAAGCGAAGTTACTAAACAGATCTGAAAGAAGTCTACCACCGCACCTTAGGTAGGTATACGGTGATCATTATATTTCATTTAAGTACCCCAGTACTTGATTAAAGTCTCACTAAGTCTAGACACTTACTACTGATACGCTCTTTCTACAGTAATACCTACATTGATTTAACAAACTTAATTTCCCTTGACAAATTGCTAAAGAAAAAGAAATCTTCAAATTGATTTCTCATTTATCGGTACCTATGTCTAAAGCGGAAGTGATAGCATGACTATATTTTGCGGTTGTAAAAGTGGTTGGTACTGGTGGATAGGTCAGAAGCCAGGTTTGTTTGACTTTCTATATAAATAATTGATTTTGTTTCAAATATTGTGTTCTGCTATCATGTCTAAATATTCTATGCCGAATTTAAGTTGCCATGCATGATTACGCCCGTAATGCTATTTGAATTACCTATTTTTGTCGAAATTGTGTTGCAATTTCGGCAGCTGAACTTCAGTTAAGCGTAAGCTCAACAGAAATTCGGCGGTAAAGTATTCGACGGCATGTCCACCACACAAAGTTACACTTATCTATATCTACTGTTCGTCAAATAAATTGAAACGTAAAGTCAACTGAAGCACTTCGGTCGTGTTCTTTCGGCAGAGTGTGTTTAAAAACTAAAAACAGTTACCTACAGATGTGTATAGTGTTTATCTAAATATCAAGATTATAATCGTACCAGCTTTCTCCTATTGTTACCCCATCTATTGCACAACAGATATCGCTATCTCGGGGTTTATCTAAACGGTTCGTGTAATTGTGAATATTTCCGCATTTGTAATATAAATGCTTTCCACTTCGTTACGAGCAAATAGGTTGTTATCACTACTTTTCTCGAGTTAAGAGCAATACGTTACTTGTAAGATTAGTTTAGGTTTCCTTGATGCTCAATGTTCTAGGACGATTGACATTTTCAAAATTATTAATAAATCACGTTATTTGTTACAGCCGTCCCTCTATCTCCAGAACCAGAAGCCCCAAGACTAGCCCGGATCCAATCCCAGGAAGCAGGTGCGACTACAATAGGAGGAACCGCTCAGTACGCGGAGAGACCCCCAGATTTTGGTGAATATGTCGACTTTGGAGCCCACACTGGCGACCACGGCGCATTCGGTTGGTACGCCGACTATCCTATCAATAACCATGACAATTCTGGATATTAGACTTAAAAGTAAAGGTTAAATGCTTCAATAAGAAGCTGCCGCACAAATCTTACCAAAGACAGTATTAAAAGTGTCGTAAGTTTAGAGAATTGCCGCACATTTGTTAAAAACGGTCAATTCTAAATGCACTTTTGAAAACAAAGTTCCTTTTATATTTTTAGTGATTTCAAGTACACTGTGATAAGCGCTATGGTAGTTCACTTTTTTATTCTTTTACTTCAATATCACTCACGCTTACTTGCCACTTTTTGCCTCACCACTTATTCTGATTTACAATTGTACTTATTTGTTTTTATTGCATTGTCTTCCGTAACTTGTACTTTTATTCCGATCATTTTATTTAATTTTATCAACCTTTATTTTTATCATCTTTCCCTTTTTCTATACATTTTTTAAAATAATATACATAATCGTTAATGACTTTATTTTACTGTGTAGGGTAAACCGTATAATGATTGGCACCCTAAGCCGATTTTTTCTTACAAATCGTCGATTCTCATAAATAAACAAATAGATTATTTGTATGACCGATTTTTCGTGTATTAGTATGTCTAGGCATGAATACCAAAACTAATTAAAATGAAAAAAATATTTTTAAGTAACTTTAAAATGTAATTGAACTTCAATGTACGGAAAAGTACAATCATTGGCATCTGAGTATAGTGATTGGCACTATGCTTTAGTACAGTCATTGGCACTATTGACAGTACTAAAAATTGATAGAAACTCAAACTCAACCTCAAAATTTCTTTATTAGTAGCTGAAATAGACTAGCACAGCATATTATCTACGTCCGTGTATGGTTTTCTATTCGTTTTTTTATAATTCATCGAGTGAGCGAAGCAAACAAAGATCTTAGTAGCAACTTGGGTGATTTTGGCTTGTTTGTACTTCCGGTACAAAACTGTTAATCCAATCTTCATGAAGCTTGGAAGGCATATAGATAGTGATAAGAAGTTTCCCGGCTAAGCTTTTAAGCTTAATCGGTCCAGGGGTTGTAGTGGTTATATTGGTTCTTTTAGTGGGTTGCATACGTGCCAATCATTATGTAGTCGAACAAATTATGGTATAGTCATTGGCATCCACGAAAAAGCCGGTGTATAAATTTTACAACGCTAAAATAAATCTTAGCACGCCATAGATGGTTTTATGTATTGAATAAATAGAAAATATTTTGCAAACTTCCCAAAAAACACCTATTTTGGCAAGTGAACTCTACCCACTAGACTTAACAAAATCACTAAAATTCAGCAACTTTCCAGACATATTTTTTAAATGGCTATAATTTTTTTGTTATTGACGTTTGATTTAAAAATAAGTGTTCTGAGAATAAGAAATTGGATATCCTGCCAATTATTTATGTTTCCACTGTTGAAAAGACGAAAACTTGCCTATTATTCAAGAAAAAGTGCTAGGCTGCCAATCATTGGGGGGGTGCCAACAATAGTACCGTTTACCCTATTCTGTTTATTTTTTTACAATTGTTTGTTTTCACTTACAATTCTATATTTTTCTGCATGTCTTTTTTACACTCTTTAGCCTACTCTTTTTTCCATTTTATCATTTATAAAATTCTCGTCTTAGTTTAACATTATATTTTATTTGTTATCTATTCTATATCTTGAAACTATTTTATTCTTCGTTGTTTAATTTTATTCTTTTACTAGATAACTGTTACATACGATATTTTTCTTAGACTGTACTTTTTTGCATATTTACATTTGTTTACTCCTTTTTGCATGTTTTTATTTTCTGTATTATTATAGTCAGTTTTGATATTTCTCAATGTCTTATGCACAATCCACATAAAGCTTTTCTTACTTCTTGACTACTTACATGTTTAATTATACCTACATCTGTTTTTATTCTTAGGTACCTATATTATTTCATTTTTCGTACCTACCTTCATCATTTATACTCATTATATCACTATCACTATTGTTCTTTATTCTATGCCTATCATCACTATGCTTTCCTTTTAAATATAGTTATTTCATTAAATGCTTCGTTTCATTTCACTACATTATCATTTCATCATACATGATGTCACACTTATCTTCTGAATACCTTACTTTATTCCATAAATATTTATTGTTAAATTTTTTAGTTGTTTCACTATAGGACTTCATATTTCTGTGATACTTAACAGCTATACCTACCTACTGTTCTCACTTATATTTCTTTGACTAGGTACCTATATATTTATCTTTATATCCCAACTATTTTCTTACTTTATACTTACTATGATTATTCTTACTCTTATTTCTTTTCTATTATAGGTACCTAACCTATGCATTGTCTTGTCACCGATCTTGCATTTATACAATGCATTCGTGCTATTTTATTTTTCAAATAGATTCAATATTCATTGAATCAATCCTACATTATTTTTCTGTGATACTTTAACTGCTAAACTATACTTTTCTGATTTGACTAAATATTTACTATTCTATCTTAACTATTATCTTATTCTATGCTATAAATTATTCTTGAAACTATCTTCTATCTTCACGAGTCGATTCATGACTTTTCTTCTATTCTTCATATGACTATTATTGATTATTCTTCATATTTTCATTCCTTCATTCCAATCCTTCTAGCTTTTCTATCATTTTCATCCGCTACAAGTAGTATCTTGATTTGTGACTCTTAAAAAATCTTTGTTATTTAAAAAAAAACCCTTAGCAGTCGTATTTTTCTACTTAATGTTAATTATTTCTGTCTTGTTTCTAATTCATCTTCCAGTTTTCTTAATCTTTTTTTCAATCTCTCTTCTCCAACTTACGTTCATTTTATTGGCTTTCATTCTGTTTACTATTATTTTCAGACGCTGTTCTTTGTAACCCTCTTGTTGTACACCAATCTATTCCTTACTTTATCAAATATTTCCCTTGTTTTTATTACTTCTACTTCATTCCTTCTTATTTACCTTTTAACTTCATCTTGTTTGTCTTTATTTACTTACTTTTTATTTCATGTTATCCTTCCTACTTCTTGCATTCTTGGCAGTTATTTTATATAGTTTTTCTGTCTTTATTTACTTTTACCTTTTCTTTCTCTTGACTATGTACTTTCTTCTTTCAGAATATATCTCTATTTTGAAGTTGGTATATTCTTCTGACTCTATACTCTTCTGATTCTTCTTCTTACTTTTAACTTTACTTTCACTATATAGATTATTTCTTATTTCAACTAGTTCTATTACTACATATCATTTCTATTTTACCTTCTTCTAATAGGTTTACTACCTCGTCTTGCTGCTGTTGAGATTATAGTCTTATTTTCCGACTTTGATCATTTTCCTAATTCTCAACCTTCTTAATCTTCCTGCGTTGTTTTAATCTTCCTATGTTCACAAATTATCATAGGTATTTACCTATGATAATTTGTGAAATTGTATTTTCTGCTTCGATATTTTTTAGCCTTTTACATTCAACTTTCTATTCTTTAAGACTATCATCTGTACTATTTACTACCTACTTTTTTACAACTTCATTATAATACTTCTTATATTTTTTATATTACTTTATACTTTTTCCAATTAAATTTCCCCTGCTCTGTTGCTTTACGTTTAAACTATTCAATTTTCAATCACTTACATTCATTTCAACTCATTTTTATTACTTCATTCATACAACACTAGATTAAGATCTTTACACTTCGCTTAAACTCATTCTTCCATATACTCGTACAATTTTTCTGTCCTTTAAATATTTTCAATGTCTTTATTTTCTTTTATCTAAGAATGCTGTGATTTCTTACTCGTTCGTACAGTAATTCTTTAATTTGTTTCTTACTTATTTCCAACACTCATTCTTTAACTTAAACTTTAACCTGACCTACAAATCTTATCCTTGATTTAGCCATACTATTTTGTAGTAGTTACATCGACACTATTTCTATCATATTTCTTTGTTATCTCCTTTCTCCTTCTTAGCTTGACCCACATTGCGTGAGATCAGAGTCATCTTCTCTGTAATTCTTACATAAATTTAAGCTTTCCTTATTTTTTCTTAAATTTTCTACTGTGTTAATGCAATATAGGTACAACAAGATTCTCCTATTTCTACATATTGTTTTGTTTCTTTACTTCCTACTCTATCAGTATTACTTTAATTCTACCGATCACAATTCATACTTTTAAAAAGATAAATAGGATTTTATGGCAGCATTTACCTTTTCTATATTATTTCCCGATGTTTCGACTGTGGTGCAACAACCGTGGTCGTGGGGGAACTACTCTATCATACCATGGTAGGTATGAACTATGTATAAATAAGCAGTTTAACACGAAAAGCATTAAAAATCCTACCAACCACAATATCAACATGACTTGCTTAAAATGAAATGAATGTTCTTACCAAAGCCATGATGTCTTCATTTTCTCTCCGCCAAGTTTGGAGATGAACTGGTAACAAATAAAAACAAACTGTTATTATATTCAAGTAAGTACGTACAAGAAAATAGTACTATATTAGTTTCCTTACCTATAATACTTTTCTTCTTTTACATTCTGTCTTCTCTCCACTATGTTTTTCATTTTTTCTTCTGCACTTTTTCGTACATTTATTTTTTCATATTTCTACCTTAAATTTACTTCTTACTAACCTATACTTTACTGAACTTACATTTTTCATCTGTCTTTCTGCGTTTCCTTCTACCTACTTTTATTTCTTTTTTACCTACAAACACTTCTTCTTCTTGCTTCTACTTTCATGCATGCCGATTTACTTTTTCCTTACTTTATTATTCTATTTTTTCTTTATTTCTTCTTCTTTTTTTTACTTTTATTCTTATTTTTTCTTCTTCTATTTATCTATGTTCTTGTTCTTATTTTTATTTCAGATGTATTCACTTTTCTTTTCCTTTTCTTATTTTCCTTATCTATACTATTTCTTTATTTTTTCTTCTCGATTTTCATATTTCCGATTTAATTTTTTCCTTTCCCGCTATCCCTTTTTTGCATTCTATATCTCTTGTTTTCTTCTGTTTAACTATAATACTCTTCACTTTTTTCTATTTTGAACTACCAAGCGTGATTTAGAGATTAAGTTTTGCACGATTTTGACCTTGTTTTTTGATTGTTATTAAACATTACTGATTGTTATTTTGTTGTTTAATTTATTACCTAACGAAGATTTTGAAATTTAGGTAGGTAGGTACCCCACATTATGATTACATTGCCAAATTGATTATATTTTTTTTCCAGAAACCTATCATAGATTAGTAATTAAAAATATTTAAATTAAATAGGTACTAGAATTATGTAGTGGTTGCAATGATTAAAATACTGACATAGACAAACGTAACAACCAAATACTTATAGGTAAACAAAATAGAGATAATATTTTTAATGTTTATTTCATACAATTAACATATAATTTCATACATTGATATTTAAAATAGATTTCTTTGATTTTATCAACAGCAGAGTATAGTAAGAATAGATGTTTAGGACTAGCGCTTAGGTCTAACTATAGACCGATGTGAAATATTAGGCTTACAACTCACAATATTCAGATCGATCATAAAGTTTTCCGACCTCTAGCAAATACATTTATACTTAAGTGTATATTTATGTATACAAATATATACATAATAATAAATACGCTAAGACGAAATCTAAGATAGGAAAGAGAAAAGGCTTAGACAATCATGTAGACATACATAAATGTTGTTTTAAAAGGATCTAAGTACCTGGAAAATTGTATTGTTTGTGATCTCCGTTTTAATGAAGTCGGATAGAAAGTAAACCTGTGTTCTTTGACTTTGATTGTAGTACCAATAATAGGTTTACAATATTAAGTAGGTATATGGAAGAGTTTAGAGGTCGCATTAAGATCAGATAATTAAATATACTTTTTTTAAAGGGTTCGCATTTTAGAAATTTCTGAATACAAATAGCCATTATTTTGGCACATTTCAATTTGAACACTGTTTTTAACAATTAGAATAATTTCCAATACAATCCAACTTTCTAAAAGCAAACATTGAATCCAATTATACATAACAGTACGCGCACACTTATAACATCACTTGAAATGATTTCTACAAAGACTGTTAGATCTGAATATTAAGAAGCTTCAGTAGTTTCAAAGTTATATACTCATGTTGTATATATCTATAGATATATCTAGAGGGTGGGGCAAACCGTGGTTCTTGCCTCGGTCGGCAAGAGCTCTTGCCACAGTTTGAAGAAATCTTAGATCCGGTATCCGGTAAAGTTCAGTAGTATCCGGCTGGTAAAGTTCCTACTTTTATTTTACATACATTACAAGTGTGCACATACCCTTATTAGCTTGTATCCAGCGACAATCAAAGTTTACACGAATTTAGGGCCACCAATCTTACTCTATCTATACAATAACTATAGACAAAATAAATAACAAAATAATACTGAAGAGTTAAACTCTAGATTAGGGAAAATAAAATCACAGCTTTAACTTGCATAGTGTTTGAGCGTAAGACATAAAAAATCAAAATATTATGCATAAAATTGTCCGTCTATTTTACTGGAGTTACTATGTCACTAGATTACCTATATATTTTTCAACAATCTTTTCAATAAGCGGTAAGAAAAAACAGACTATTTACAAGACATTTGAATCATCTAAAACCTAGTCTGAGTTTTATATTTTCATTTCTACGTCATAAAAAAATCGATAGCCACAGTATTACTATAGACAAACTTCGTCTATGGTAATAAATACGCATAAAGTGTATTACCAAAAATAGGTAAAATGTATTAGAAAGTTTTGCGAAGAAGCCGCATTCATACCCTAATAAGACACTGCCATACATTCACAACTTCAATTCCATCATACATTCAACAATGACTATTTGCCCCTTCTCTCACGAAGCGACTCTCAAGCGATTTGTGTTTCGTACGCGTATCCTACGCGTCGCTTGCGAGTAGCCGCCATACATATTCAGCTAGTTTCGCACACGACGAGACGCGTCGACGACGCGTTTGCTATCAGTCGCACGCAACCGTCTTGCTGGTCGCACGCTACCCGAGTCGAATACGCGTTGCATCAAAAAATGGCGGCGGAACAAATCTTTAATATTAATTTTGTCCAGGAGGTGGAAAATTATCCATGTTTGTATTATTATAGGCTGCCAGAGTACGTAAGAAAAGATGTTACAGAAAAGGCGTGGATCAATCTCAATCCACGCCTTTTCTGTAACATCTTTAAAAAAAATTCAAATGCTCTACAATTGATATTTTTTTCGATGTACGGATTCACCCAGAATCTTCTTTTTCGTTTATTCATTTTCGTTTATTTTTGTAATATAAATACAGAAGAACATTGTCTTCATCGCTAGATTCACTAGACATCTTCGTACGAATGTTGTTCTTCAAATGATAAAAAATAGTCTCATTTGCATAGCACCGTGTGCGGTGCGGAAACGAGTAGCATACCAGTAGGCGACCAAGGTTTGCATCTCAGTCGCGTAGCATTTGAGTAGCGTCGTGAGAGAAGGGCCTTTTAAAACATGGTTCAAATAACACTCCATTTGCAGTAACGCAATCCTGTTTGTTGGCGCCATTCAGCGCGACAAAGCTTTGTGATTGGCTCGCCGCATTTTGAATTAAGAACATTGAAAGAAGTCTCTAATGCCAATAAAACCTCTTTAAAAACAACTCAAGTATGGATAAAGCGTTGCCAGATTTTATTTCGGTATTATTTTATTTTTTGGGCAAAAAACTGGTATTCATTAATCGAAAAGCGGGACAAATAAGAGTGATCGTCATGATGCCCAAAAGTTCAGTTTGGTTGAGGGTTTTAGCAAGTTTTTAAAGCAGATCAAGACAATACTTTTTACATACATAATAATCAGAACGGAACTAACAAAATATTTGGTTTAAGAGATCGCATTAGTCTTTCTTAGTTAAATTAAACATATTTTACATCCAAGTTACATCAAGTACACATTTCAAAACCTCTATGTCCTACAGACGTTTATTATCAATACAATATCAGAAAATACAGTTTTGTAATGATATGATGCGAAGCTATGGTGTCGGGAAAAATCTTTACAACCGATAAGTTATCATATTTTTAGTTAATAGGCAATTTACAAGCAATGTAAGTAATTTTTCAAAATACTTAGGAAGGCTTCAGGGAATAGGAACATTTTATATATGTACCAATGTTAATATTAAAAGCACATTTGGACAAAAAAAAATTTTTTTCGACTTAAAAAGTTTCTTAAATTTCAAAATTATAAATATTTCTAAATTTCTCCCCGACAACATAAAAGCTATCTATAAGTATAATAATATCCAGTCGAATTCAATTTATATTATAAACTATTTAGATAAGTAAATACGAATTATTGTATAAATATATAGAAACAAAAATGCTAGAATTATAAAAATAAGCACCATAATGTTATGCGAGCTATCTACTATAAATACAACCCGATATATTAAGCGATAAAATATTTAATTGCAACAAAATAATTATCAACGTAGGTATTCTAGAGAAACGCGCTTTGAAAAAGCATATACTAAAACTGCGTAGAATTGTATTTTATTCGATTACTTTGATTAAAATTCTACTCGTATTCTACTAAACGGGAGACTGTTTAGTTAGTTTAAGGTTAGTTTTAGCGTGTCGCCTCTCCGTTAAATATACATACAATAATAGCCCTTCTTTCAACGCAGTCGGCTGAAGTTAAACATCATTTATCAACAAAAAACTTATAAAGCTGTGATAAGTGAATACAATTTATATTATGACTTAGTACTGTTTGGTATGAAACTAATATTTTCCTTTGGCTTTATTCTTTCCAAACGAGATATTTACAATATTCTACACTTAACTCTAATTCCTTTATATCAGAAATATGAAGGATAGAGAGCAAGTCAAATAGAAACTTACCTGACGAGAACATAAGATTCAATATTCGGTAACTTTCTGTTTGACTGAACATACATAATTTAGGCTAACATTTACACACACCAATGCATAAAATTAGCCTACGAACACAGTTCAAATATAGATTTTATAATGATTCGTTTGTGCAGTTTGTAAAAATTGCGCGTGCATAAATATTGATTTAGGCCCAATATAACATTGTTTAGGAAAGTTTACATATTAATAGCGGCAAAAGTATATAACATTTTACTATTTAAAATTGATGTAAACTTGTGACTAAAAACATAACATGTTATAATCTCTATTTAATTTATATTTATTGAACAAACTATGTAACTATTCTCATTTTCAAATGTTGGATATTCAGTATATTTTACAGGCCGTATTTTATAAGCAACAGTTCTTTTAAATGTGATTTACTTATTTCTGTAGACTAACACATTTATCCTTTAAATCTGCACATTCACCGAGATCACAAATTTTAGGCAAACTTTTGACTAAGATTTGACAAATCCAAGAATTGTTCCACGATTTGGATGACTAGAACGAATCCATACCAAGTTATACATCCATGGAATCTTTTGGCTTGCTTTTAAAATTTAGCTGGTAGGTATAGTAGTCTAGTTTTTGTTTAAGGCGAGGGTATACTGGATTTCATTATGTTCAGACATCGGTATCTCCATAAATACACAACTTACGATTCTGAAATTTATACATATTAAAGTTGAGGATATTATCTTGAATTGGCTGATAGCAAAAACACGATTAGCATATTTTCACTCGATAGAAAAAAATGCCAAAGTTACCTCTAAATAAAACTTTAAACAGTCATGTTCAAGAAAATAATCGATGTGAGAATTTGACAAATGACACAGACTCTTAGATGCACGGTAGAGAAAGGGAACAGTATTCTAATATTGTTTTTTTTATCATTTACTGTTTTAGTTCAACGGAACAAGATGAACCACATTTGCTGACAATGGAACCGGTAGTTACAAGTGACACCAAGAGTGAGAACATGTAAGTTACTGTACTTATTATAATAGCTATTATTTTATGAGTTACTCACTTACTATTGTATAAATAAAAAAATAAAAAATGTATAATGATAAATATCTTATGTTCTAGGTTCGCAGATCAAGCTAAAACTTATGAAACATTGGAGCCAGAAGATATTGAAACTACCAGACAGGAGTAAGTTACTGAAATAGTATTTATGGAGTTGATCTAATTTATTAAGACTGTATGGAAATTAAAGTAGGTACAAATACCATCTTCAACAATAATTTTCATTGGTTTATTAATTTCAGAAACGACGAGTATGTTGAGAACATTGCTCTGGTCATTGAAAATGAACAAGAAAGCAACTATCAACCAATAACTGGACGCAGAATAATTGATATAAACTATCTAATGTCTCAAATTCAAGAAAAGGCGTGCCATAGCAATCTATTCGATTGTAAAGCTGCATATTTTAAATTAGTGGGAGAAAAACGGTTTGGATTGTTTTCTAGATTTAAATTTGAATGTGATGTCTGTCGAGAAGTAATTTTTATTGACTCTGAAAGCCGCAGCAGTGAAAATAACGTCGATGTTAATGTTGCTGCGACCACTGGTATTGTAGCTGCAGGTATTGGATTGTCTCAATTTGAAGAAATACTATCTGCAATGGATATTCCCGTATTTACCAGAACATATTATGCTCGTCTTCAAGACATCGTCTACGAAAATTGGGAAAAAACGGCTCTAGACTCCATGAAAGCAGCTGCAAAAAGAGAAAAAGATGCTGCTATAGCTGCTGGTAGATTGAAGCAAGGAATACCTCTCGTAGACGTGTGCGTTGATGGTGCTTGGGGATTGAGATCGTATGGCAGCAATTACAGATCTATGTCGGGAACGGCAGCCATAATTGGAAAGAAATTTGGAGAAGTTTTATACCTTGGCGTTAAAAATAAATACTGCATGATATGTGCTCAAGCAACAAAACAAAACGATGCTCCCAAGGAACACGTCTGTTATAAAAACTACGATGGACCCTCCAGTGCTATGGAAGGAGATATTATAGCTGAAGGGTTCAAATCATCATTAGAAATGTACGGAATTATATATGCTAGAATGATTGGAGATGGAGACTCCTCCACTTATACGAAGGTTCTTGAATCTAAGCCATATGACCATCTTAATCATACTGTCGAAAAAATTGAGTGCAGGAACCATATACTACGCAATTTCTGCAACAAATTACGAAGTATTGTAAAAGACACCAAGTACGTGGTACAACATCGAAAAACGTTGTCAAATGAGAAAGTCATGAGCATGCGTAAGGTCATTATAAGATCAATTAAATTTCACAAAATAAATAACGACAAAAATGTTTCCATTAACTTGCTGCACAATGATATCATAAACACTGTTGCACATGCTTATGGGAACCATACATTGTGCAGTGAGTATAACTGTTCTCAAACTGGAATACATAACACCAATACATTCAAAGAAATACAAAATTCGATGTTTTTGTTTCGTGTGAATGCTATAGTTGCTAGTGTAGCAAATAAAGCTCGTAGCCTAATAGAGGACGTAGACACAAACACCTGCGAGAGATTAAACAGCGTCATTGCCAAATTTGTTGGGGGCAAAAGAATTAACTTTTCCCAAAGACGTGGGTATCAAGGGAGATGTTCTGCAGCCGTGGTTTCATTTAACAGTCACTGCGCCATATCGGCTGTTCAAAGAAACATTTTAGGAAGATCGCCGAAAGGAAAAGTAAGAGTAATCGAACAAAGAAGGGCCCTAAAAAGAAAGTGGAACCGGGAACATCCGACAAAGAAAGTTAGAAAACTAATGGCTACACAGCAGCATAGTTATGGCCCCACAAGTGCAGCTCCAGATATGAGTCCAGCAAAATTAGAAAGGGCAAAGTCAGATTTCCTAAATAATTTAAAAACAATGACAAATGATAGAAGTAATATAGAGAGAAGCACTGTTTTGCAAAGAGATTCAAGTGAATGGATAGAATTAAGAAAAAGTCTGATAACAGCATCTAATTTCGGAAGTATCTGCAAAAGACAACAAACGAGAAGTAGTGGACCGGCTGTAAAAAACATAATTTATAAAAAAAATCTCTCCCACATTGCATCAGTAGCTCATGGAGTTGAGAACGAAAAGCACGCTCTACAAAAAATGGAGAGGCAACTTAACATAAAAATTGAGCCTTGTGGGCTCTTTATTGACAAATCGTACCCTTTCATCGGAGCAACTCCAGATGGTTTGGTTGGAGATGATAAGATCGTCGAAGTAAAGTGTCCAATCACAGCAAATAAGATGGGAATAGATGCTGCTATAAAAGCAAATAAAATTGATATATATAAGTATGATAAAAAGAAAGACACAATAAATATAAATAAAAAAGGCAATTGGTATTATCAGATACAAGGCCAGCTCCATGTTTCGGAAAAAAAGGAATGCATATTTGGATTATGGTCTGGTGAAAATGAACCATTGCGGGTTGAATACATTTCTAGAGATGATGATTTCTGGAAGGTTAATATGGAAAAAAAAATTGTCGAATTTTATATGAAATGTCTTCTTCCAGAAATAATTGATCCCCGAAAAACTAGAGGCATGCCCATAAGAGATATAATATTAGAACAAGCCAAACCCAAGCAAGCGGACCAAAACCCAGTAGAACAAATGCAAATTGTGTGCCAACCTAGACGTCTAAACTTTAATGAGTTTTAGTAATTTAATAAATATTTAAAATTATTTGTACTATGTATTGTACCCTATGTCACTCTCCATCTCTTCAACTAATATCACAATTTATCAACTTTGTGATGCCCTACAGGAATCTGAAAACCAAATTTCTCCAAGTCTTCTAGTTTTCGAGATACGCGTGGCGGCAAAATGAAGGAGGCAAATGGGGGCAAATCTGAAAACTTATTTTTCCTTCCCAAAGCCTCCTCTATACGAACTCGAAGAAATAAACGTTCCGAGCCTCATAGTTTCCGAGATCTGCTAATTGGGCGAATGGGAGGCAAATGGGCGGCAAAAAAAAATAGTGTTTTTTACTTCCCAGGACTTCCTCTATACGAGTCCACAAAAATTACGGGTGTTCTAGTTTCCGAGATACGACAGTGGTCGGCAAGATGGCGGCAAAAAATGGTCAATGTCAGTTTTTTTCCAGACTCATTAGAGTTACTTGTTTACGAATCTGCAAAAAATAAAATACCTACCTTCCCATTCAACATCATGGAGAACAATTATGTCAATCAGTCAGGCAGTCAGTCAGTCAGTGGTAATCTAGCTTTATATAATTTTTATCATTTCAGTGAGTACCTATTAGTATTAGGTACTTACATAGGTAATGTATAAAGTACCTACCTATGTCATACCAGTCATAGGTACTAAGATAGCGATAGGTCGGTAGCGAAAAAGTGTAACTAAGTAAGTTCTGGTAAAGGACAAGAAAAAATAGGTATTATTACTTAGGTACTCTTTGTTAGGTACACTTTTACGCTACCTACCTTTCTGCTTTCTACGTATGACATAGGTACTTCCCTACTTACCTATATATATTAGTAGCTGCGGCTTGCGGTTTCACCCGCGTAAGTCCCATTCCGGCGGAAATATCGGGATAAAAAGTAGCCTATGTGTAAATCGGTCCAGCCGTTTTTGCGTGATAGAATAACAAACATACCTACACACATTCTCACAAACTTTCACATTTATAATATTAGTAGGAAGGAAGTAGGATTTATTTTATTATAGGTACTTACTTATAAAATAAATAATATTTATTCTGGTCCTCCTTCACGGTTTAGGAAGATAGATAGGTACCTTCTACACTAGGTATGATATCTACTATGCTATAAGCTAAATAATTGAGTCAGGCACCTACATTTTATTTTTGTAATGTACCTAGTATCATTACATTACCTACCGCGATTAGTAGATTGCACTGTGGTTGTGTTTACACTGTGGCCGAGAGCGCGTGTTGAAGCAGAGACGCGAGGGGAGGGCGAGGCGGCCGAAATACCTACAGCGCCAGGGTATCCTCGCCTTAATATTTGGTTACAATTTTCTTTGAGATATCGCTAGCGGCAGCGAAAATCGCTTCTATCTGAATAGGCCTTTACACTTCAACCTTACACTCACAATTGCCAATTTGCCCTCGCCATTACTAACGTAAATAATATTAGACTAGAAGGGTACATCGGTTACTCACGCAGGCCATTACTAACGTAAATAATATTAGACTAGAAGGGTACATCGGTTACTCACGTTCGGTATTCAAAAATACCTAAGTACTTTTAGTTCACTGATACAAACTTTGATTTCATACATTCTTGTCACTTACTAAATGTCCGATACCATTATAGATTAGAATGCAGACCTTTTAACATTTTTCACATTTAACTTCACAATCATCTTTCAGTCCACTTCCGATATTCAATCGCTATTAAATCACTTCTGAGTTAGTCCAGTTCAGTTCTTATCACAAACACTATAGTTTTTACCTAACTTGTCAAATATGACAGTAAAACTGTCAGATCTGGCAGTAAACATGGTTAAACTGTCAAATGTGACAGTTATTTCGCGATGCCCTGTAGATGGTTTATTCGTGATGGCAACGAATTTCGTTACGCGATAAATTAATATCAATAATAGCCCTCTGGGTCAATCTCAATGCTAGTTCTTATCATGGACAG
This sequence comes from Xanthorhoe spadicearia, assembly GCA_947086425.1. Classification (NCBI taxonomy): domain Eukaryota; kingdom Metazoa; phylum Arthropoda; class Insecta; order Lepidoptera; family Geometridae; genus Xanthorhoe; species Xanthorhoe spadicearia. Next base: position 2,209,562 of record OX352209.1, read on the forward strand.
ATGATTTGTCCAAAGTTCTTCTAGATAAATAAATAAATATTCTTAGACACACATTCCTTTAGTCCCAGGCTAAGCAATTTATACCTTGCTCTCTAGTTAGCCCAGGCCATTACAACTTTAGAGAATGGTACGAACAATGCCGTGTATTGTGGAGGGGTGAGAAAGTATCGTCTGCCGCGATGTGTGCCGTCGTTCTTGGACAATGTGGGGTGTTGTTGGAGGGAAAACTCAGCGCCGACGACCACGCTACTTTCTGCCGCCGTGCCGCCCGCTAGGCCGACGTATCTGAAATATTAAGGCAAGTTTAGTCCTATTATATTTGAAAATTGCATGTATAAAATGCTAGATGCGCTCGCGGTGTTACCCGTGGTGGATATTTCCCGTGAGAATTACGGGATAAACAAAAATCTATGTGATAATCCAGGATATGATATCCTGGATTATCACATAGATTTTTGAGAATACAGGATATAAGATATCTTGGTACCAAAGCGTCTTGGATTTTGATGTTGAGCGTGAAGGCGCAACAAACACCCAACATTTCATAATAAATAAATATCCTTGGTCATTTCACACAGCGTCATCAAGTCCCAAGCTAAGCAATTTAATGCTTGTTTTATGGTAACCAGATGACTGATATAATACTTAGATACATTCTTTTTTGTAAATACATACATATTATAGATAGAAAACACCCAGACATGGAACAAACATCTGCAGAAAATACAAACATTTGTCCCGTAGCGGGGCTCGAACCCGCAACTTTGGCCTCTCAGCCGGGCGTTCGCCCAACTGCGCCACAGAGGTCGTCATAGGATAGGAAGTAGGATAGGATAGTAGGATAAAGTGTAAGTTACCTCACTCGTCCGACAGCGATGCGTCCGTGCGGCGTTATTATCTTCACAGCGTTCCCCAGACGTAGCTGTTTCGGACCCGCGGGAATGTATGGCTGGCCGGTGTGGATGAAACTATCGCTCGCTGTAACATTATATACGTTTTTATCTCCACACACACCTATTGATCACTTTATTAAAAAAAACCCTTTATTCCCTTTATTAACTAATGTCAGAATTACGTTTTGATGTATTTGGTTGAAAGTCTGATTCCTTTAGATAGATAGATAGATAACTGTTACATACCCCGTCATTCATAAAGATTTGTCAATTTAATGACCATTTTAAAAATGTTTGTTTTTGTTACTCTTGAAAAAGAAAAGTTTGTGAATGAAAAGTTATAGCTAAATATTTATCGCCGTTTTAGTTTAAATAGCTCTACTGGACTAATATGAATAAGACTGTTTAAGTGTACACACGCATAACATGGTTTAAAACTAGACAATCCAAAACGCCGCTATATGAACTTACAGTCAGTTTCAGCCATGTGTAGATTGTCAATAGAGCGCCGGATGAATATTTCCGCTTCTTCTAGTAAATCGTCCGTGTCGTCGCGACGCACGTCGGGCAGAGAGCCTCGCCATACCCGACCGTAGTCCACTGAAGAAATATTAAAAAAAAACTGTTAAGTATTATAAATCACACTAACATTATAAAGGTAGGTAAATGTTTTAACTCGCTCAGGCTTAAACGGGTGGAGGAATTTAAAGAAACGGTTGGAGAAATTTAATTAAAGAAATAACAAAAATATGTTTATTTCGTAGGACCTCAAGGATCACTCAAAAACGTACCTATACTTCATTTCTTGAAACGAACTAATAGGAAGAAAAATAATCTCACGTGATTGGTCGTCGAAATTCATTGGATTGGCTAGATTTGACAATTGACAATTGATTTGACAATCTAGCCAATTACGAGAAATACAATTATTTTCGACGACCAATCACGTGCGTTTATTTTTGTTCCTATTAGCTCGATTCAAGAAATGAAGTATAGTCTTATAAGCTAGGTGACAATATTGACTGATATACCTCTAAGCGGCGGCACATATACATGGTGCGGCGTCCAATCCGAGCTGCGATCCACGCTGGGGCACGGCGAGCGATGAGACCCGCCGCGGGATAAGAACCTACGAACATTGCACAACTGACAAAACGACCTTTAAGTGTTCTATCAACAACGTTCATTGTATGCCTGTCAAAGGTCCAGGGGGCTTACTATGACGTATTATTAAACCATTTAGATTAGGTTCTATGTAATTATTAGAAAGAAAGAAAGAAAAGAAAGAAAGAAAAGAAAGAAAGAAAAGAAAGAAAGAAAGAAAAATATTTATTTTGTCAAAAACACGTTACACATAAAGACACATTAAAATAAGTTGGACATTGACAAAATTGGCAACTACTCAGCGTATTGCTGCGACAGAAACCAGAGAATCTGTAGCAGCGCTGGTCTTCCGTATTAGGTAAATATGAATGAGTAAGTTACAGAAATCATTTTATTTACCTCGACGTTTCGGTCTCGAGGTAAATAAAACGATTTCAATACGCGATTAAGTCCCTATAATATTTATAAATATCCAAGTCGCGATAGTTTAAAAAGTGTTTCATGTAAGAGAACTTACTTGGAGGATGAATTAGTGATGGTCTCATCGGAGAGTTGTTTCTTAGCGAGCGCCCACACCGGGTCCGCCGAGCGAGACAACTCGGGGACCATCGACGTGAAACCTGACGAATTATCATTTTTTTATTATTATTATTAAGAGCCTGTAACGTCCCACTGTAGGGCAAAGGCCTCCCTTCCTTGTCTTCAGTTTTCGCTTTACTGTAATTTTTTTACATTTCTAAATACAACCGGCAAGCCCCCCCCCCCCCCCTTCAGGCATTGCCGGTTGTATTTGGCATTGACGGTTGTATTTATACACTTGACTCTAACAAAACCTAACCCCATTATGCATATTCGACTTAAAACCTGTATTAGCTAAAACGTATATCGTAACGTAAATCTGTTGCTATCTCTTTTCGTTGACATATGAGTGACAAGAAAAAAACGTTCTAAAACGTTCTTAAAACCTGTATTAAATTGTCAAGTTTTTATGAATAAACCCCTAAATATTTCACAAATGGATGTCTACATTGAATTTTTTTTGGACCCTCTTAATATTTTTAAAAGACCTATCCAACGATACCCCAATTAAGATGTCGCTACGAGTTGTCTCACCGATATCGCTGAGAAGCACCCGCCTAGTTTCATCCGTGCGTCGCGAGGGCGGCGGCGGGCGCGGCGCGCGACGCGGCGCTCGCTGCGGCAACGTCGGGGGGACTATATTGCTCGCTAGCGACATCTGAACACAACACAAACAACAGTTAAGTAATAGCACAGATAACATAAGCACGGATACCTCATCTCGAACATTGAAATGACTTCCTTTTATCGCCATGAATCATGAATCCTTTTCTTCAGGCCGTCTGGAAGAAATCGCATAGTCGATAAGACGGCCCTTTGCAACAACAACCTTTGTACACTAAGTTTAATATAGTATGTAGTTACACTAGTTACTCTTTGTACAATATTGTTGCAATAAATAAATTATGATTATGATTATGATTATGATTTTATCATCGGGCTAATTTTGGTGTTTGATTTTTGCGGCGCCACCTAGCGGCGTTTAGGCGCTACGTCGGAGGTTGTGAGCTAAATATCTGTCCGAGCTAAACCAATTGGGCAATGCAGTGAGATCTGCCCCTCTACTACGAAATCCATCACATTATTCAAAAATAACAACGCCGGGACGTGCCAAGTCAAGTCTATTATTGAAATATATAATTATTATTATGCTACAACTAGATATACCTATTTTAATGTTAACATTGCGGTGTCCCAACGGGGCTCATGTTGCGGCCAAACCTAGCTTAAGACCTAATGTACCAACTTGAGACAATGAATAAATGAATTACTGAATTACTGAATTACTGAAGTCAAGACATGGTTATTTAGAGAACAAGGCGGCTGGTTGTATGCTTGATATACTAACCTGGTTGAGGTCTAGATATACTAACCTGGTTGTGAGCTAGATATCCATCTGAGCTCCATCTATTAGGCAATGCGGTGAGGTCGGTCTGCGCCGCGTTCTCTCGTCGCGGGTGAATGCCCTCTCTAGCGAGGCGCGGGAGGGGGCGGGCGAGGGGGAGGGGGAGGGGGGCCTTGAAGGGGCCGGGGGGGCGGGACACGCCGCGGTATGGAGGCACTCTGGAACACAAAAGGCAATAATTTTAACTAAACGATCGCGATCTTCACTACATAGTATAAAACAAAGTCACTTTGTCTGTCCCTGTATGCTTCATCATCATCATTGTCAGCTTGGTAGAACCCACTGCTGGGCATAAGCCATCTTCCCTGAACGCCAAACACTTCTGCTTAAATCTTTAAAACTACGCAACGAATTTTGATGCGTTTTTTTATAGTGACCCGTGCGAAGCCGAGGCGGATCGCTAGTTAGACATAATTTATATGAAAATACGTGATAAAATCCCGTAATTTCATGTACTTAAGTATTAATTAAACGACTTTATTAACAAGGTTTTTTTAAAAGGCTTCAATAATTGAGAAACTCCTTGTTTCTCAATTCGATCGTTTTACTTTTGTTCTCGGATAAATCGGTTTATAAACGACTAAAGAACATTTTACGCTTGAGTCCCTTTTCTGATACAATACTATGTTTTCCCTCCAAACTATTAAATTATCAAGATTTTGAAATAACTCACCTGTATTGAAACGGATTAGGGCAAGTATTCCGTCTAATATTCAAGCTGAGAGCCAAATCGTCCTCCGACGTCCCACACTTCGATATATCCCTCTCAGCGAACACAGAGAATCGATGCCCCAAATGATGATCCGACAATATATCCATACTCGAACCCATCTCGAAACTACACGACTTCGTATTATCGAAGCTCAATCGATTATAATCGGATGTTAAACTATCGACGCTGTTCAATCGATTCCCCTTTCTATACAGCATATTATCGGACTTATTATCGCAGGTTTTGAGGATACCTCTCCCGGGAAGGTCCAAGCTGTTTTTGTCTTTGTTGAAAGCGACGTGGCGGATTTCTTTGTCGTTGGGAAGTGAGACTCTTTTGCGCATTGTGTCTGTTTCTGGTTCTGTTTGATATTCAGGGTCAAGAGTATGAAACTTTATGAGGACGGGAGTTGAGTGTGTGGAGGCGGAATTAGGCGCCCATGTGTCTGATGTGTCGGATTCGCGGATGGATACTAGATCCTCCTGTAAGGAAAGAAAAATAAATATTTAAAAATATTAGTCGAAAACATTAAAAAACTGTACAGTTTTGAAAGAGAGAGTTGTGTCAGTCTCGTTGCAAGTGGAGATCCGTGGTCTCTGCCTACTCTCATGGGAAAGAAGCGAGTAATTATGTAGTTTTCTTATAATACTTTATTTGGGGAACACAATGTAAGTGATGCTTATCTTTGTCATTATTTGACGTTCGTCAAAGTAAGTGCGCCTCAAACAGTTAATCAGGTCCCAAATATTTAAATAGCGTTTCCGTATTCGGGAGTAAGTTTAATTTTTTTTTAAATTCTATGTAAGTAAAATCAAATATGTTTAAGTAGCAATAAATATATTTTAAGTACCTGTAAGTTCATGCTCATATCTTTAGACTCGTGCGTAGTGAAGATGAGTTCGATATCGTCGACCTCCGATTCGTTCCCGCTTCCCTCCTGCTTGTCCTCGGCGGGAGGTCCCACTGGAGTGGTCACCCCCTCAGAGAACACTGAGTTGTCGCCTTCGGAGAGAGATCTGAAAGATCGAGGGGTTTAGGCGTCGATAAGGTACCCCAAAGTTAAGCAACGTTCTGAGGGGTCACAATTTGTGCAAGTGACAACAACTGAGCACTTCCGGTTAATATAGGTACATTGTACATTGGAAAAACTAGGAGTTACCTCATACAAAGATAATGTATGGACCATCCACCAACACTCTACAAACTCTTCTAAGTTATGAATAGTCACATGTCTGTATTTAACAAAGGGGTTTAGGGAACAATTGACATGACAATGTTGCGGTTTTGTGTTTGCGGTAGCGTTCGTCACGCATCGTAATATCATTCCAGTTCAAATGTCAGTCCCTTACGGGCGTAAGGGACTGAGACTTAGAATAGAATAGAAGACATTTATTTAGCGTTAGCAAATCTCCTAACCATGGAGATGGACCCAGCCATCTCTCAGCTTAGCCGGTCATATCTACAGGAAAGACGTCAAAACGTGTGGGGCTGACTAGCTGCGGGTTTCCTCACGATGTTTTTCTTCACCGTTTAAAGCGCATAAGTATGAACTTTTCGACAAGAAAAGTCCATATGGCTGAAACGGCGGTAAACACGGCTTGTTCATGCTTTACATAACCAATGTTTACGCGTAGATGTGGCTTAAAGCTCGCGTGTGTAAGTAAACATATCGTGCCAGGGTTGTTGTGTAAGATCGACGCACTTTATTTTCAACGAAAGGGAACGTCACGATGTCTTCGCGTGTGTAGCGATGTTGGCCGTATAGAGCCCTTTAGTCATAGCATGGACGAAAATAATCGTATGTAGATTAGTAGTTTGTATCGAAATATAAAGACTTAACTTTCGCAGCTATTTATTAAGTTAGAAGCACTCCTGGCGTAGCTTTCTTATCTTAGAGCTCTTTGTTAGATTGTTGTCTTTTAGGCGCCACCTAGCGGCGCTGAGATATCTGTACTTATGTAATCTGTGGTAATAATCTTCAAATATAATGTTAAAATAGTAACTCACCGAAGGCTTAGATCATCTACATCAAGGTTCAGAGTGTCCTTCCTTCGTGTGCGTTCAGCAGCCTCCTTCACCACGAGATTCTCCTCAGAAGTGATGCGCACTTGGACATCAAATTTATCCGTCTTTGATTTAGCATCGGCCTCACTTGGCAAGGCCATTTTCACGTTCTCTGTTGCTACTTTCTTCAAACTAATTTGGTTTCCTAGCGAGTTCTCTTTGGTATCAAAGTCTTTAGTCTTCTCCTCAAAATGGAAGCTTTGAATGCTTGTGTCTGAGTCTTTTCTTGGCTTCTCACCAAAAGTTGAGCCACTGTCAGATGTGCTGCTTGATAGTATTGCACCTTCTTTGACAGTGCGCACTTTTATTCTGACATCAAATTTGGACAGTAGCTCAAGTTGGGTTTTGTAACTCGGCTGCTTCTTCTCTGACTGACTGATAAGTTGACTTATCTCATCAGAATCTCTATGTGTATCTTCTTCACCAAACTCAACAGCCTCAGCTGTTGCGTTTGATTCAGCAGTCTCAGAAACTTTCTTTTCAACTTCAGATATCTGATTCAAGTTATCTGTTGTGCAGAAGTGATTATCTTTTTCTGAGATGGGATGGTCTACAGCAGGGCTCTCACTTTGAGCTCTAGAGTCAGTTTCACTATGAGCACTGTGTTCACTGTGGTCACTATGCTCTTCAGTAGCTGTTTCTATCCCAACTTCACTAGCTGAGCGCTCAGTTTGGGGCTGTGGACTGTAAGTGACTTCCAACTTAATGTTCTGAGCAACAGGGTCTCTTTCCTGCAAACCTAAGTCTATAACTCTACGCCTGAGGACATGATTTTCAATTGTTAACTTTTCTATGACATCAGCATACTCCAGGCAATGAGAATGCTTTTCATACTTTTCTTTTAGCTCCTTCAATGAATTCTTAGATACTTCTAGAGCAGTTCGAAGGGACACTACAGTTTGGTGCAGCGCTCTCACTGTGTCTAAGTGCACAGTCCCGCTCGGGACCGCTTCCAGCCTCCCACTATCCATTCCACCTTATTACCGGCCTTTAGTCCAACATTCATCACATACATGACTATTGCTTTTCAGACACAGTTCAGTTTACAATCTGTCCATCTGAGGTAGCGCAGATGCCGGACCTTGAATGAATAAACAGGTGTTAGCGAAGCCATTGCGACTGGCTCTCCGCATCAACCGGGCGCGTACACTGATAGTTCGATAAAAACTTACCGGTGACCCAATTCTTCAGTTCCTGTGACACACATAGCATCGCGCATTTTTAGATCTTTATCGAGGTCCGACTATGAGCACCCGGGCACGGAAAGGTATGCAATCGATAAAACAAATCGCCCCAACTCAGGCAATTATGCTTTTAGCTGTTCCGAAGTTCGGAGCTCGGCGTCGCTGGCACGAACCACTGATAAGCACAGACACGAAAACCAGTAATTAGGCTGAAGTATTATCTCTCAATCGTTCTCACAAGGCTATGGGTATAGCTATCCAACATTTATCACGAGCCACTTGAAATGAAATGAAATCTCGGGTTTTACTTTGTAAACAAATCAATACTCGGTCGGATTTGGTTTTTCGCGCTAAGAGCAAAAGAGACAGACAAATTTATTTGGTTTGTTTCTCTCTCTCATTTACCGAACTGTCAAAAGCTAGTTTCGTTTAGAAATGGGTCGTTTCTGGTTGAGAAGATGTTTGCTCTGAGTTTTTCGTATTCTTTCCAAAAGTAATTATTTATTAAAATAATATTGCTGCAAACGTGAACAAAAAGATAGCAAAAAGAAAGAATATCTACAGTTATTCTTCAATTTTTCCAACTTTGCATGTTCAGCACATAAAGTGTGTTTTAAACTAATTAAAAGAAGTCAATGTCATTCATTGTTGTCTGTCATTGTCAATATCATCTGGCTGGCTGGACTAGACGGACACAATATTTTTATAACCTCAAAACAAAACAATCATTTTGTTTTGAACTGTAAATAAATTTTCTCAGATTTTACATGAAGTTCCTCAACATAACTTTTACAGCTTCACAATGTTGACTGTATCCAATATTTGCAAAAAATATTTTAAATCTACTTACCTCTTGATACAATCTAGATCAAAAACTAAAACTCATTGGGTAAGTTAAATTTTCAATCAGCTTCATTTCTTACATTAGTATATTCTTATTAATCCTGCAACCTTTAACTAAATTACCCTTATAATATCTTCATGCAGTCTAAATTGAAGAAGAAAGATGGACCTAAATATAAAGCTCTTAACCACTTCGACGATTTCTACGGATCAGTATTTGGAAACAAATGGGAACCCATAAGAGAGGCTCTGCTGCGCCGAAACAAATACGTTGCGGTGGTAAACAACTATGGAGATACAGAGGAAACTATAGAATTTCTTCAAAATAAAGGTAATTTTGTAAAATAATTAAGTTGTAGTCTATTTCAATACAATAACTAGTCCTTTTACATCAATCTTTCACTTTCCTTATTAAAGAAAAACAGTAAGTTAAAAATACTTACTTCCATTTCCAGGAGCACATTGTCTGAATAAACTTATTTCTGTACAAAGCGAGTTCCACAAACAGTATACACCAGCTGAACCCAAAGCAACCACGGAGACTGAACCAGTGAACAGATTAGCGGAATACGCTCAAAAGTTACACTCAGATGAAATATCCCAGCTGTACCCTAAAAGTGATAACATGCCTGAGAAACTTGACTTTACTGAAGGTGAAGATGATTTTAAGAAACCTGTAAAAGTGAAGGATATGTAGGTATTCTAAAATTAGCTCAAATGTTTAAAAACTCAATACATACTCATACTATTATGTCCGGGTTTCACATGAAAACACATTTCTCGATAGGTATCGTAATATCGTTTATTCAGCTAGGGAGCTGTCACAAAAGTGAGGTTATGAAAACTATGAGAATCTACCTATACATATATACCAACTTTATATAGATCAATAAAGTATCATAGCATACTAAACTCTGCACAGCTATATATAACACATACATATATCTACACTTCTAATTTATCCTTCAGCCAAACATCAACAGCCACATTAGACAAGTCCCTCTCGGAAGCCATCATTGATGAGTCCCGTATCATTGATCCGTCAATGGGCATCACATCGGAAGCACTGTACCAGTTCATACCAGCTACTAAACTGAAGGGCATGGATGAATGGGTCTCAGAGTCACTACACTACTCTTATTATTCAAGTAAGTAATACCTGACTTGGTGTTTGAGATGGTGTTCTGAAAGCAATATTGTTTTTCTTTATTTAATTGAGTTACACTAGCTGTTAGAGACTAACCTCACAGGTACCTCCTAATGTCACCAATTTATATCATAATCTGTTTTGTTGTAAATAGACAACACTTACTTTAATAAGCGTTTCTGTATACAGGCATAAGAGTCTTAAGTTAAGTCTTGTTTTGATACTTTCAGAGGAAACAGATTTCCCTCTAGTCATTGAACCTGAAACGGAGCTCTCATACCCAGAGCATTTGAAAGTGTACACTTACGAAATGGACAGCGAAGCGACAGACTTTCCTGAGCCAAAACGGGGAACCACAGGTAAGAGAAGAGAGAACCACAAGTCTTACAGTAGGGCAGTTAGCTTCGCCATTGCGACTAAAATCAAGTCAAATCTGTCATATATTTCGCGGCTTGGCATAAATTTGTATTATTATCATTTCCTATCTTATTACACGGTTTCGTAAGTTAGGAAATAAAAATGCTAGTTGATAAATAATTATGGTTTCAAGTAGCATGAAATTGAATGAATATGGGTATACAAATTAGTTAATATATTTTTAGTGATTAAATGAGGCTCACTTATATTTATTTATTATTTATTAATTTGATCAAGTGAGATTCGCCTAAACCTCCTCCATTTACCTACCTTCTAAAAAAAGACGGCCATGCCTATTCATTCAACTTTAACTTCTAGGAGTACACAACTACTATCCGATGGACTGCGGCAGCGTTCTCGCGGTATTAGCCTTAGGACTTCGCCCCGGAGACCGCGTGTTGGATCTTTGCTCCGCGCCGGGGGGCAAAGCTCTAGTCGCGCTTCAGACGTTGTTACCTGACGTTATTATCTGCAATGATGTCTCAATTTCTAGGAGTAATAGGTGAGGTTCGAAGCTGAAGTTTAAAAGGCGAGCGAAGCGAGCTATATTATTTTCGCTAATATATGAACTCGCTTTGCTCACAACACAACATTTTAATACCTATATTTAAATGTTTCATTTATGATGGTTAATAATTGCAATACGATTCATATTTAATTATCAGTTTAAAATCAAGGTCATAATATTATTATATCTTTCAGAATTCACATGATATTCAAGAATTATTTCTTTGATTTCGAGACGAGTAACAAATGGCGAGAGCGCGTCATACTAAAGCAGTTCGATGCACGAGACTTTTCGGATGATGAAGGCTTTGACAAGGTGATTTGGTTTTAGATATTGGTGTAGCGAAACTGTTTTGATGATATTTCTAAATACTTACGGCTCCGACGGGATTCGAACCCACGATGATAGATTTTTAATTAAAGAAATAAATATCCTTGGACACATTGCTATAGCTATTTTATATTGTTTTCCAGGTGTTAGTAGATGTTCCGTGCACAAACGACAGACATTCTGTGATGAAAGAAGGAAATAACATCTTCAGAGGGGACCGGATTAGAGAGCGGTTGAAAATACCCGAATTACAGACACAGATATTAGCGTAAGTAGAAATCTTCTGTCATTAAAACATTTTATTTTTTAACTAACACATTGGCGATTCTTACTTTGCTAAAAATGAAAATATGCTATATATATTTGTTTAATTTGTATATTTTATACTACGCGGCAGACCGCGGCGGCGGTGGAGAGATGAACTCGACTCATTCTGCCCACATTGGATCACACTAGCTCTCAATAGAAACGAGTGGAAGGCAGGCCTTTGCCCTGCAGTGGGACGCCTGACGAGCCTTACGTAATAATAATAATAATATTTTCATTTACCTCGATACATTTTCCCAGGAACGCCCTCAAGCTAGTAAAGCCGGGTGGTACAGTGGTGTACTCAACTTGTTCGCTGAGCCCCATACAGAACGACGGCGTTGTACACGCGGGCTTGAAACAAGCGTTTGAATCACACAATGTTGTAGCAGCTATCAAGTAAGTAACATCCTACTATCCTACTAGGATAATTACTCCTTCACGCAAAAACGGCTGGACTGATTTTGTGATACCCTGGATTAACACATATGCAACTTTTTATCCCACTATTTCCGCGGGAACGGGACTTACGCGAGTGAAACCGCGGGGCGCAGCTTGTTTTGAATAATGCGATAGATTACAGAAAACAAAAGCTAGATAACGTGCAATCTCTTACCGCGTCATGAAAGTCGTCGAGAATCGACATGCAGGAATTATAGTTATTTTTTCTCATTCCAGAGACACAACTGCCTGGATGTCCGGTCTTAGCAGTACATTATTACTCGGCTCTGGTAACGCCGCGCCTAAATACGGTCAATTGGTACTACCGTCTGTGTCGGCTAACTTCGGACCTTCCTACATCGCCAAACTAATGAGAGTCAAGTAAGATCAGTGTTGAGAGTTGAATAAGGTACAATGTTGCTTAAAGTACGATTTACTTGATGCTGTATCTAATAAGAGTGAAGTGAGGTACGATTGACATAATGGAGTGTTTAATAAGAGTCAAATCAAGTACATTACGAAGTTTACAGTAGCTCAGGCCTTTAAATCTTTACTCGAGCCTTTTACATCTTTACAGCGTCATGGAGGCAATCTTTGCCTACCACTTAACGCGACACTGTAGTGCCCGGGACATTGTTCAGATGGAATAGACTTTTAATACCGTAACTAAATACAATTTAAATACCATAATATTCACTAGATGCAGTGTTTATAGAAAGTCATTGTAGAGAATTAAAAATATTGAATAGGCAGATAACTTTTATAAAGTTGCCTATACTTTATTTATTGAAACGAGCTAATAGGAAGAGAAATAAACACACGTGATTGGTCGTCGAAAATAATTATCTTTCTCGTGATAGGCTAGATTGTCAAATCAATTGTCAATTGTCAAATCTCGCCAATCCAATTATTTTCGACGACCAATCACGTGCGCTTATTTTTGTTCCTATTAGCTCGCTTCAGGAAATGAAGTATAGTTGTATAGAATAGAAATGTAAATATATCTTCTAAGTCCAAATAAAAAAATAAATAAATTAAGATATTTATTATTTAAAATACCTCCTATAATCATGAGAAACTTACACATTAAATGCTGAAATACAAACACTTTTACTTAAAAATATTTAAATACCTTAAATTAAAAATAAATTTGGTATGCTAAACAAGTTCCATTCATATAAATGCTTAAAAAATAGTAATAAGTAACTTTCATTAAAATTTTTATTTTTTTCTAAAGAGTATTAAGTTTCATTTTAAAATTGCAATACAAAAATATTGTCATAAAATCATCAGAATTCTTATAAAATAATCAAATTACTTCTAACACAATCTTCGCTCTACCAAATACTTAACTATAGCACAGATAATAGGTATAATACCTTCTATACATGTACTAAGTAGGTAAAGGTAAACTACCATACTATATTTTAATTTGATTTTTGATATACATTTTCAAAACTCCTGTCAGTAAACTTTCACATTAAAATTAGATACCGAAACGCATACGATACATACCTACCTACGATTAGACAAATACATAAAATTTCATGAAAGTACTAAAATATTCAAAGATGAGTTTTCTCCCCATTAGTGCCATTATTTAACGGCTCAGTTTCAATATTCTCTCTCTCATTTTCCACTTTATTCCACGGCTGTTCCTCTCCCGATCCGAAGATAGTGTATGCAATTATCTCTATAACGTACAGAGAAATTGTCACGAAGAATAACACCCGCCAAGCCGATATCGTTTGCTGTAAATAAAAATAAGTTAAAGTTAGGAAGGTAAGAGGCGAGCGAAGCGATCTACTTTTACTCATATTGTCATAAAGTATGCTCTAAAATGAATATGTTTTTGGAGAGGAAAGTGCTGAAATCCTTTAAAATTAAAGTACAAAACGTTTACTTCAAAATGGTTTTAAAATAGCAAAAGGGCTGGAGTATTTTGTATAAAATTAAATTAATTAGTTTCCTTGCGATATTACTTCTTAACCACACTTATTACATAATAAACATATTTAAAACTACTCACATTCCCATGAGTAAGGTATCCAACAAATATCGGCATAACAATACCGGGCACCGTCGCCAAAGTGTTCGTGATCGCCATGAGTGTTCCCGCGAAGTTTGGCGCTATGTCGATATGGTTCGACATGAATCCACAGAACATGCCGCCTATACACGTGACGGATATCGTCATTAGGGCGACGGCTGCTGCGCGGTTGCAGCCGATGTAGCATAGGGATAGGAGGCAAATGGCTGGGACTAATGATGCTGGAAAATAAAAATCGTGGTTAGAAATCTTCTTAAAAGATACGGCTCCGGCAGGATTCGAAATTTCGAACCTGCGAGCCGTAACCTGTCCACTATCACACTAATATTTAAGGTGAAAGTTTGTGTAAGTGTGTACCTACTCCATGCTCAAACGGCTTGTCATATTTGAATGAATTTGGTACCAGGATAGCTAATATTTTGGATTAACATGAAGGCTACTTTTGAGCCCGATATTCGCACGGTAGCGGCAATTAAGAATTTTTAAGTTTGTTTAGAAAATAAAATCGAAAATAATCATTTTTATCATGAAGTACAGAGGAATATCTTACCGAACAATGTTCCAATCTTTCTGGCAGTTGTAGTGGTGATAATATTCTTCTCTCTCAGCCAATCTAATGTTTTGCTCAAAGCCATGCTGAATATCCAAAGCGATAGGAATGGTAAGGCTGTTGTCACGGCATTCTGGAATAATATTTCATTATCAGCAAAAAATAAATAAAGAAGGAAAACTAATCTCGATTATATTTTTCTCTCAATTATTATTACATAATTATTTTTTTATTATTATTTGTACCATCCTTATAATCACGCCTTTTTCTGGCAGATAATCACATCTCTAATCGCTACGATACATACTTTCTCATCTTTCGCTTTACTCTCATTACATTATTCGATTGAAACTTTTTGACCTGGCCTGTGCTCCGTGCCTCCGCGAAAAAGAGTCAAAAGATTGAAAATCTTTTGACTCTTTTTCCCGTGTCAAAAGATTGAATATTTCGAGGATCAGGTTCGAAGGACCAAAAATTGTAAGAACATCCTTACCTCAGTCATGTTGAATTTGAGGACTTGTTTCATGTAAAATGGCAGTTCTATTAGCAGCATGTACCAGCCCCAGTTGGAACAAGCGTGGGCGATCAGGATGGCGTAG
Source organism: Xanthorhoe spadicearia (assembly GCA_947086425.1). NCBI lineage: Eukaryota > Metazoa > Arthropoda > Insecta > Lepidoptera > Geometridae > Xanthorhoe > Xanthorhoe spadicearia. The sequence goes on from OX352209.1 coordinate 2,224,694, forward strand.
AATGGTGGCGATGTCAGCACTGCTTTCCATGGTACTGGCAATTTCTGAGAACAAAGAAACTATAGCATTTACAAGTTTCTATATGATATGACTATTGTGACTGTCAAAACAGTCCGTAAGAAGGGAAAAAATGGTAGTCTCAAAATAGATTAAATTTGAAATTAAATTATCTCTAAATTGAACAGAACAGTGGAGTGTGCCAATGAGTACGATTAGTATGAATGTAACGTTTCCTTGCAGTGTTTTTATCATTGAAACAATGTAAATTAACGTGTACCTACCTAAGTTTAGTTTTGAAATGAAAAATAAAGCTAGCACAAGCTACGCTTTTTTTATTGAAAGCCAATTCAAAACTTCCCCTGTAGAAATAATAAACAAGATTAATAAATAAATCATTTAGGCGGGCCCGAAAACTCCGTCACCTGATTTGGCCACTTGCTCATACGAACGACCGACCGAATAAATGACACTCACAAACGCTCACCTTATGTGTACCACCATCAGCCTTCCCTCCAAGCGAAGTGACGATCATATTCCGTTCTTCAGAACTGATCAGAGTTTGCTGCTGAGGGGAATCTTGCACCAGAATCACCCATAACACGCACCAGATGCAAGAAAGGCCGCCCATTACGTAAAATACGCTTGACCAGCCTGTAAGAAAGAAAAAAAATGTGTTTTTTTTGTAGGACCTCAAGGATCACTTAAGAGAGAGAGAGAGAGAAGATCCTGCTCGAAGGACCACATTTACGACCAGTCTCAAAGACTTATCTATCTTTGGTTCTTACTGCTGGTAGATATTTAACAGATAGCGGGGTTATTTATTGAGATTGCAGTTATAAGTATGTGATACTTACCAACAGTGAGGTTCCTGCGTAGACTGCGTAATAGTCAACTCGAAGGACCACACTACATAAAATTATTATTTAGAAGTAGGTATGTGATATAACTTACCAATAGTAGCAGTTAGTACACCGGCCATCAGCATAGATATAACAGTGCCCAGTGAGGTTCCCGCGTAGACCAGTGCAGCCATCACACTACGCTCAGCCGGCGGCGCCCATTTTGATAGCAATACGTGCATGGCTGGGAATGTTACTCCCTGGGAAGAGAAGAACGTCATTGATCTTGAATATTTTGAATCAACTATTTATCATACCATACTCTGGAAATATACCGACTATTTGTAAGTAATTTTCAGACCACTGAAAAGATGAAAAACTTGTAGTTTTGCACTGCGAAGACCTCAATAGACCAATAGACCATTTACATGATATGTAATTGTATCGTAGACTGAGTAGGTTTTTATAAAAAAAACATATATATAAGATAATTTGATGTACCCATAGTTAATTTTTTTAAATTGAAACAAAAGTTACAATTTAAAAAATTAACATATATTTGCAATGTCCTTACAGGACTCATGTTATCTGGAAAATTAGTTTTAAGACCTTTGTACCATACATGAAAGCAATAAAACTTTGAACTTTGAACTTTGAACTTTAACTGGAAAATTAGTAGTGGTAAGAAGTCAATGTACCTACTACGTAATACTATGTAATACTCCAGGTCTTAATAGGAACTCGATATAGGTCAATGCTTAATGATATTTATATCTTTTTGATGAAGACTGCTGAAAAAATATGTCTGCTCAATTGCTGTGTATTTATTCAACGAATTTAGGTATGAACTTTTTAGTAGAAGCCAAGAGTTTTGGTTTGTTTCGATTCAATAACATTCCCTTTCTTAACGAACGCGCCATTTTAAGTTTTCGCGGTAATAATAAAGACCTCCAAAGTAAAGTTACTTTTAATTAGGTAACCTAAATCTAAATAATAAAATAACTAATAAACTAACTAATATAAAATAAAGAAATATCATTGGACATTCCACACAGCGTCATCTAGTCCCAAGCTAAGCAACTTAATGCTTGTGTTATGGTAACCAGATGACTGATATAATACATAGATACATTTTTTTTTTGTAAATACATACATTATTATAGTTAGAAAACACCCAGACACGGAACAAATATCTGCAGAACATACAAACATTTGTCCCGTAGCGGGGATCGAACCCGCGACCTCCGCGTCTCAGCCGGGCGTTCGCCCAACTGCGCCACAGAGGTCGTCAAAATATATTTGTCGTGAATAGATATGATAACGAATTTTATTTCTGGAACAACTACCTATCTATTACATTATTGTTTGGCTATTGGCTATAGCGGCCAATTTCGGAGAAAGCAAGTCGAAGGTTCAATATTAGTATGGTGAATTTGGTGACCGATCGTGTTGTTACAGCAATAATATTTATACATACAGTACAACAACATGTAGTTGCTATAACAAAACGATCAGTCACTTGCTTTTTCCGAAATTGGTCGCTATAGCCAAACAATAATGTAATGGACAACTTTGAAAACATGAACACGTTATTTTATACCAAGAACTATAGGAAAAGCAGAATAACAAAATAGGCTATAACAAGTAGGTAAGGCGCAACGGTATAGGTATATGTAATTAGAAAGGTAGTTAGGTTCTAGGAACCGTTAAAAAGAAATTTCTAATTAAAAAAATAAAGTAATAGAAATAAACAAATGAAAAAGTCAATGAATTTTCAACTTTGAGTGATTTGATATATCTTTTCACACTTGTACCTGGCCACTTAAAAGTAGAACCTTCCCTAAACATCTGACAGTGAAAAGATATCTTACCCCTCCAATCCCCTCCCCCACTCTCATGACCACGGCTGCAATGTAATGCGTCTCCGCCATGACAGGAGTCAACAGTGTACAGACCACGTTGATGCTTACACTGAAGAACATTACCCATTTCGCTGAAAATAACTCTGCTACTCTTGCACCTGAAATAAAAGGAGTTTCGTGAGTTGATATTATTAACCGACTTCAAAAAAGGACGAGGTTCCATGTTTCACTGTATATTATATTTTCTTTTTTTATCTATGTTCTTTCACCGATTAAATCGTCAATAGTGGATTGATAACGAAAATTATTTTTTTCTTTGAAAGAATACACTCCCGAGGTGGTCCTACTACTTTCTTAACCTGGCACTAAGTGGTTACCTAACCTACCAAGAAAATGTAACCTATGCTTACCAGGTATCTGAGAAACGAAGTATCCCCAAAAGTAGCAGCTAAGGACAATTCCCTGAACTTCTGAGGGCCAAATGAAAGGTCCATCCAATTCTTCCTGAAATTATTCAATAATTTTAAGTCGGGACTAACCTAACATACTTCACAGTTAAGTGTAATGCGACATTGGGTGCCTTCTTGACATGCATAATTTTTTTGAAGATTGCCAAGGGAGAGCCAGAGGTATAGGTAATTAGGTATCACATTTTGGAGTGGAATGGCCACGTTTTGAAAAAGTTTGCATTTAAGTAGGTAAGCCAACCCGATTTTATTTTTATATATTAACTCTACTATTTTACCTTTCCTGTTTTGTTTGCTTTTACTGTAAAATTATTGTGTTAATTTAATTGTTTACATTTCAAAAATATTTGCTTTAGTACTTATTTTATTACGTTGCGACAAAATAATAAATCAAATACTAACGCAATGTTATTATGCGACGAGTAAAAATAAATAAGTTTCTACCTACAGATTACTAAAGCTGTGCATACAAACGGCAGCATTGTATCTTCTCATTTTTACACACTCTACATTTTTTAAGCGCCCGGTTATCAATTTACGTTTCCGCGTGTAACTAATAACAAATAAGAGTTTAATTCATCAAAATCACGAGCTCAAAAAAACTCGTGATCCTAAAATTTACGTTAGTGACGTTCGTTCGCTAGAAATGCTAATGCAAAATGTTAGATATCAAATTTTACGTTGTGAGTAAAAAAAAGGCTTATCTATTGTTTAAAACCATACATAGACATGTAGATATATTTAATTAATAGGCACATTCATAGTTATAATATACATAACAAACCAAAAGAATGATATAATTGTATAAAATCACAATCCTAATAAAACTGAGACA